>JAUMJL010000089.1:3000000-3353759 GCA_033558185.1 Dromococcyx pavoninus | reverse complement strand
GGGGCCGCCAACGGCCGAGGGGCCGCGCTGAAGGGAGGTGCGAAAAGGCGGGAGCGGGGGGGATCACTGCCGCCCTTTCGCGCCTCGCCTTAGTGCGGCCCCGCGGCCCGGTGAGAGACGGGAGTCATCCCCGCTGGGAAAGGTGTCAAAGCAACTGAGGCGGTGCGGGCCAGTGACGGGACCGGAGGGAATGGCAGGGAGATGTGCCAGCGGAGGGTTAGGTCGGACGTTAGGAAGAGGTTCTTCACCCAGAGGGTGGTGAAGCACTGGAACAGCTCCCCAGGGAAGCAGTCAGGGCGCCAAACCTGGCAATATTCCAGAAGCATTTGGTCAATGCCCTCAGACACACTGTGTGAATGTTAGGGTTGTCCTGTGCAGGGACAGGAGTGGAACTCGATGATCCTTCCAACTTAGGTCATTCTGTGATTCTGTAACATGAGTGTCCGGGGCACTGAAGGCACGCACTGTTCCCACCTGGAAAACGATTTCCGCACATGCTAATTACAATGCAATTACCTTCTGTTGCAAATCTATAATAAACTTTTCATCTTTATTTAAAATAAAATCTTTTAATCCATCTATTCAGGCAGAGTTTTGACATTTCCTGTGGTACAGAAAAAAATCAAAACTTTTTTAAAATTTCCCTGTGATGTTGGTCACACAGGTTTTTGTCCAGGCTCCTGTGCCATCCCAAACTGTGATGAGGCACAACCTGGTGTTTGAGTCATTGTAGTCCAGTTAAATAGCTCAGTGCGTGGAGCAGCACTGTCTCCACAGCTTCCCAGGCCGAGCAGAGCAATCGGGATGTGAATAATTGATAAATGAACCTCAGAATATAGAGTCATAGGATGGTTGAGGTTGGAAGTTCCACTCCCACTGCTGTGGGCAGGGACATCTTCCACCAGACCAGGCTGCTCAAAGAACCCATCCAACCTGGCCTTGAACACCTCCAGGGATGGGGCAGCCATGTGCCAGTGCCTCACCACCCTCATTGTGAAGAATTTCGTCCTAATGTCTACTCTGAATTTTCCCCCTTCCAATTTAAAACTGTTCCACCTCATCCTGTCACTACCTGCCCTTGTAAAAAGTCCTTCCCCAGCTTTCTTGTAGTCCCTTCAGGTACTGGAAGGCTGCTAAGGTCTCCCCAGACTCTTCTCTTCTCTAGGCTGAACAGCCCCAATTCTCTCAGCCTGTCCTTATAGCAGAGGTCCTCCAGCCCTTGAATCATTTTTCTGTTCTCCTCTGAACCTTTTCCAACAGTTTCATATCCTTTTTATGTTGGAGATTCCAGAACTGGACACAGGACTCCAGGTAGGGTCTCACAAGAGAGGAGTAGAGGGGGAGAACACCCTCCCTCACTCTGCTGGCCACAATTCTTTTGATGCAGCCCAGCACTTGGGTGGTCTTCTGAGCACATATTGCTGTCTCAAGCTCTGTCTACTTTGGTGTGAATACAGCAGTTTTGTGTAACAGCATTTTTACCCTGGCTGCATACGTGCATTTGCTCCATGGGATGTAACACAGTAGAGAGCCATCAGGGCTTCCACTGTTTATCTGCAAAATGAGGTTAATGCTGCTTCCCTCTCTCACTGTGGTGTTAGGGATAAGTCCATTAGGTACATATATATTTAAGCTATGACTGTTACAGAAACAGCCTGTGAATAAAGTACTGTGCAGTATTTAACTCCTGGAGAGGAGGGGGGTGGACAACGGAAGCATTAGGACCAGATTCTGCAACTGGATTTGTTGCAATGCCAAAGTCAGCTTATCAGGATCCCATTCTTAGTGTGCACTCCTCCGAGGAGTCTAATTTAAAGACTAATCCTAATTAGATAGTCTCTGTGTATTTTGGTCAACTTACTGTTGCTGTTAGGACTAAACATCCAAAATTACGTCTTTTCTGTTCCAAGTTCTCTGTTTTAGGGTTGGTTGGGTTTGAGATATATAGAATGACATTCTTGGTTTCCATGGAACGTTGTTTTTCATGTTACGTGCCCAAAATACCCATGTCTGGCTGTGTGCCAAGGGCTACACCTGTTAACCACAGATTTGAAGTAAGGCACTTCAACCAAGGCAAAACTTCGAGGTCCCCTCACCCTGTCAGAGTGCAGTCAGGAGCAGATGGAGGCAAACTATGGCACTGCAGTAAAGCTGAATGAGCTTCCAGAGCAAACAGGGGACACATTCATCACTGCAGCACAGCATGCCAGTTCTAGCAGGCCAAGCCAGTACTTTTTCCACCCTGGTAACTACTAGAGTCATTGCTTCAGTTCTGCTTATTTTAAGGGATACCAAACAGTTATTTTGGTCAAGCTTACAGGAGTAATTTTTATAGTTCCATTTCTGCCGCCTCTTGGTATTTATATTATAGCTTTCTATTTAACTTACCAAAACCCAGGGAAAACAGAAATCAAAATGTGTTTGTGCACCTTAAACCACCTCAGACCAAATCTTTCTATTGTGCCAATTTTCTGAAAGTTGAAATCATGTACAGATACAAGTTATTCCAGGCAACACCAACAGACACCAAAGAACCAGAAGGGAGGCACATAGCTTCTAGAGGAGTGAATAGTACCACTGACACAATGGTTCATCTGCTAAGAAAGAAAGCAAAAGAAAATGATTGCAAAACACTGCAGGACAAAATTGTTTGTTTTGATTTTAAGGTTACTTTACTTAGTTCGTATAGTTAGTTATTGCATAAGGGTTTAAATAGCAGCATGAGTAAAATACATTTGTGCATGCATACACGAAAAGTTTTAAACAACATTTAAATGGTTTTGGGGGGGGTCTAGCTTTGTTTATTTTTTTTTGTATTCAGTGGTAACTCTTAGAGTGGGGTGAAAACAAGCCATTCATATATATAGCAAGCTCTTTATATACATCTGTTTCACCATGTAACACACAATGGCTCACAGTAACATTCATCCAAAGCAGCGTTTGGTTGGTGAGGTGGGGCACTGTCCTGTTTTGAATTCTACCTGGCTCCCTCAAGTGGTTTTGCAAGGCAAAAATCAGTCTGCATGAAACACTGTGGGCCTCCCTAAGCAGACCTCCCTAAGCACAGTCCATCCCTAAGCAGGCAGGTAAGGACCTTGCCATTTTCTTTGAAATGCACGACTCATTGCTCAAACTGCACTGCTAATATGCAGCTTCCATCTGCTGTTGAATCTCTTCCTTGCCTGGCTTTTTTATCCAGCATAGTATCTTCATGAAATCACAAAATATAAATTGATAGAACTAGGCTTTATTTTTTTCCTTTTTTTTTTACTGCAAGGATTTTAAGTGGAAAATAAGTCATTTAGAGAAGCTTTTTTTAATGAAACTTCCCTGCTTCTTGCACTTTGCAGTATTATCATAACTTTACACACACAGACAGAAATGCTGAACCTTTTCCCAGCATACTTAAAATATTAGAATTTTTACTTAATAAAAGTATTTCAGTCAGTACTCATAAGTAGCAACATATTGACAGTACCAACATTTTTTGGGAAAAAAAACCCAAATCAAGTCTTTCAATGTAAAAAAAAAAATCATGTGAGACTTCCTGAAAAACTCCCTGAGAATTGCTTGCTTGCATTTGCTACTGTTAAAAAAATAGAACTCATCTTTTTTAAGTAACTATGCATCCCTACCCATTTGTCCACTTGCAGAAGTTGCCTGTTACAAGTTCTACCACAGCAATGATGAAACCGTATATTGTTTAAAAAAAATAATCCATATTTTGCAGCTGGAGACCGTGTCTAATTCTTCATTTCCTAAGTCTAATTACTCATCATTTACAGTGATGCTGACAGACATTGATTCCTGCAAAGATCCGGAAAGGCTTTTTTGCTAACGAGCTGTTACTGTCTGTGCAGACAAAGTATGAGGGAAGGAAACCACTTTCCTCATTACCAGTGAATATATAGACAGGTTTTTCTAAAAGTGTTACAAGGTGCAGGAGAAACTGTAACAAGCAGAAAGACAGCAATATCCATAGAGTCTGGAAAAGTCTTTGATTAAAATGCAAAGAAACATAAGAAACGTGACAAAGAACTTCAGAATAAAGTCCCCAGCCAGAAAACCTTTCCTCAAGAGTTCAGGGGAATGTGGTTTTTCATTTTGTTCCCATTCTTACTGTTTTCTAGTTATTTTTATTAAATTCAGTTTCTGTTGGCAACTTTAGTGTATTTTTAAGTTTCAAATATCTTGAAAAGTGACACATAAAGGAGCCCTAAATTGCTGTGTTTTACAATTACTGGAAGGATACAAATGGAAGGGGGTTATCTCACCACTGCAACTACATGTGCTGATCCCCAGGTCCACAGACGTGATTTCTGAAACAAAATACAGCTCTGACCACTCTCAGTCCAGGATCCTGTGGTTTAGTGTGTGTTAGCAACTCATTTTCTGCACTTAGCCTCACAGAAGGCTGAAAAGAGCCTGAAATTGTATCCACAGTCCTGAAAGGGGTTTTTGAAAAAACAGTGAGAGACACCTTTTCCTTTATAAACAGAGAGACAAGATCTGGGTACTGGCTTTCTCACCAGTGAGCATTTATGCAATTTTAATTAAATAGCAATTATATAAAATGCTGGACTAGGGTCTTGCTGTGGAATTCTTTCTTGTTCCCAGGCGAGCTCCCGATCGTTGTGCCACAGGGTCATGCTGCTGCTCACGCTACTAGGAATATAGAGGCACACATCTTCCTTAATTTGTTCTCATTTTTAAGAAACAGATTATAACATTAACAGATTATAACAGAAACATTTGTAAGAACCTAGATGCTACGTAGCAGACTAACCCACCTACAGCTCTCCTCATAGCAGTCACAGGCATGATTTGAGCCAGACAATCAGGCATTCCTTCTACTAAGAATACTAATTATAGATCAGTGATTTATAGTTGTGAGGAAAGAAGAGTCAAATTTTAAATGAGAAAGAGCCTGTTTCTGTGTAATTCTGAAGAGTGTCGCAATTAAAACTACTTCATTTCAGATTGAATTTCCCTATTACTGATCTGCTTCAATTAGTTTTCCAGCATTAGTTCACACATGAGCTGTTTTGAACTGAACATTGCTGCTCCTGAAGTCAGTGGAAACTTGCTTCTGTTTTCAGGAGAGAGTGTATACTGATTGGCTGAGTTTGCTTCAGGAAAAGAAGCCTGACGTACCTGGCTGCACTACTGGAAAACAAAGTAGGGATTTTAATAAGCCTTTCAGGCACTGCAGAAGTACCTTGTAGACTAAGTCAATTCAAAATACTTCAGTAAATAAAGTTTCACAGATTGTGTCCATAAATAAGTTAGAAATTTCTGATAATAAATCAAAAGAGAAAGGACAGCCCACTTCGCAGCCTGTCACTGATCCACAGCACCAAGGGGTGAAGGGTTGATACCAAATCTATTGGGGTGACTCCCTTTGATTTATATAGCTTTGGCAACTTGCTCTAAAGAAGATAGTAAGTGAAACAAAAAGGCATCTTTGTGGTTTATCTGGTGTTTATTTGGTATGTTCTTAACTATAACCCTTTCTCTAGTGCAGCTGTACACTTTCCTCACCTACCTGGTTTCCCAGGTATGTAATTTCTTGGAAATTATGTAGCTGAAATATCCTTGGTACTTCTTCTTGTCACATTTGTAGACACCAGCCAATAAATTTAAAATTACCAGGTGAATAGGGAGAGGCAAGCAAGCAGACAGAATCAAAGTGATCACATGCACCTTATTTATGTAGAAAAACACTAAGTATAGTACTCATTGCCATAATAAGACACATTCTATCCACTTCTAATATGTGATACTCCATTACCAGTAGGAGAACTTTGGAATTCAATGTTTCTGTTGTGTACCTACACAATAAAAGAAATTAAACAAGCAGATTCATTCAATCAAAAATCTTTTATATTCCTTAAAGGAGAAAGGTTAAGGATGTAAAAGGGAAGCAGAAATTAGTAAACCTAAGTAATGTTAGCTAATTCCTCGTTAGAGGAAAAGGTGCTATCATCTTAAAGTGCTGTGCTACAGGAAAGCTAAGGGAATCTATTTGAGAAAAAAGGCGTAGCTAGATCAAAACAAAAAGAGTGAAAGAATTCTTACCTTGCCAAAAAAGCAGAGCCTTGAGATATACTGCCTCTAGGCAATTGTAAAAATGCTGTGGGGCTCATGGTTTCCTTGGTGTCTGGGTAGAAAACCGGGTAAGCATCAGGATTTCCTTTTTTCTAGTGGGTCTGAAAAGCATCTCCAACTGCCTTTCAGACCTTTTACCAATCTGGATAATTTACAATGATTATTTTGTGTCTGGAGCCCTTCTCTTTCACAGTGCATTTCTGACAAGCTGTTGTTGTTATTAATGCTGATAGCTTTTGCTGGCTTCATTTGCCACTGAAGAAAGCAGTGCTTAGTTAGGGAGGCTGATTCCTCTCATGCAGTAATAGCATTCATGTTCTTTTTAAAATGAATACGGGGAAAGGAAAACAGTGACTTGGAGTAGCCTTAGAGTAAATCTGCGTTGTAGGGGTGGCCTATGAAGGCACGTGCAAGCCAGCTTTGAAACACTGGAAACTCCCTGGCTAGGTACAGAGCTCTGTGTGGATGCAAAGCTCACCCAAGGATCTCAGCCAGTACTGAGGCATTCAGCCTGTTCTGCTAAAGCAGGGGGGTCAAACTGACAGTCCGCAGGCTGAATCCAGCCCTCCACCTTGTTTCTAACACAAAGCACGTTCAAGCAGACTGGTCTCTGCAGCTGTCCTTGCAGCTGGTACCCTCCTGAGCAGTTTGCTGAATAGTTCCTTATGGGTTCTCCTGCTCATGGCACTACTAGAAAGAGTAATTTACCTCTGTAGAAAAACTTTATGCCTTTACTTTGTTAGTTTGCATATGGTCCTACCTTGGGTTCACTAGCAAGAGTTACTTAGCTCATGTTAAGAACCTTGATAGAGCAAAATGTGTTTTGACTAAATTTAATGGCTTGTATTTAAATATTAGGCTCATCCACTTCAGCTGCTAACTAAAATTAGTTGCTAAGTTTTGTCCTCTCTGCTCTTCTAACCTGAATAAGTCCAAGGCATGTGCATATCTCTTCTTGCAGCATGGAAGGCAAATCCTACTTTCAGCAGAATTACCTACTCTGGCATTTAAGCAACTTTATCAAAACTAGAAACTGAATAACTTTAAAACTAAGTTGTCAGTTTGTCCTTACTTGCAACTGAAAGAATTTACAGATCAGTCAGGATAATTAAAGCCTTTCCTTGCCTTTACCTCTAGAAGGAACAAAATAGATCTGGACACCAGCAGAATTTGAGGTGTTCTGGCCTAGTCAGACAAGATACATGTGCTACCCTTGAGAGAACTTCAGAAAGGAAACAAAAAAGAGGGACTTTTAGAATTACAGATATTGTACTTCACTGGATCCTATCAATCAATGAATCATCTTTTCTTGTCATACACTGTCTACTGAGTCAACTTCTCTTCTCAAGCTCTAAAATGCAATCAAAGCACATCATGTCACCATCTAAAAGCCATTACCTCACTGTAGACGTGATCATTAGAGCTTGGACTTGGGTCCCTCAGAAATGCAGATCAATACACAAGACCAGAGACATGGCACTCCTCAACATGCCATGAGGCTGTTACCAGTAACCACGCCTTGAATCTTGAGTTAATGCAAATGTCAGTTACAGGAGCCAAATCTGTTTAAATTATCTTCTTCCCCAGCCATGTGGTGGATTACAGTACAATTAATTGTATAGGGAGACCATTAATGAAATATACTTGAAAATTGCACTGTGCCCATGTAGGTACAGCCATTACTGGTGAAGTGAATGCACTCCATAGTTTTCAACTTAGCATGCCACTGCAAGTTGATTATATAAGATCAGTCCACTGCAATCAAATTGAAACACTAGAAGACCTATTATGAGGACTAGTGTATTGCACACTCAGAAAATTATGCTGCTATTTGCATGTTGTAATAGCTTAATCTGAGGTGAAGCCTCAGGTCCACTTATATAATCAAGATTCTTTTTTGCTGTTGTTGGCCTCACTGGAGTTGAGATTTTTATAATACCAAAAATATTTCCAATAAAGTTCAAATCTTTCAGGTTTGCCTTATGTGTTATAATTTCTATTATGTACTTTCTCAAAAAGAGTTTTACCAAAGTGATTATTGATATACCACAAGGCAGAGAAGCAAAGACACAACAGGAATTAATTTCTTAGTTCCTTTTTAAGTTCAAAATAGACTCAATCTCTCTCTGTTTGCAAACCCCTGTACTCATCTCAACACAATTATTATGATCATCATCAAGGATGGCAATCTCTCCTCAGCACACCAAGATTTTATGTTGTTAAAGCTTTTTGGTTTTAAATCCAGGACACAGATCTGTTCATTCACTAGCATTGGCATTAGCATGGGCATGTTAGTATCTGCTGCTAGAGGTGATTACATTGTGGGGGCACAGACAGCATCAAGGAAGATATTGTGGAGGGACAGTTGTTTCAAACACACAGTATGTGTCAAACTCATGTAGCAGAGTAAGTGGTGTGGGAGAATGCTGTGCAGAGTTGACTGAAGAGCTTTGTTCTCCCTTCAGTTCTAGTTTACTGACTTTGGTGAAACCAGTTATTAAAAGGGAAGGTAGGGAATGTTCTTAAATGAGTCATGTTTGTTCTGTGACTGTCAGACTACATCTGTAACTGGTTCAGTAGCTCTGTTCAACTGGTGAGGTCATTCCCATGCAGCACATGACACAGGGAGCCTTTGTACAGAGAGCTGCAGGCAACATGCTTCATACTGGCTTCTAACTTAAGAGATGCTCCATGCAGGGATCAGCAGGTACTTCTTCACACTGATGTGGTGTTCTCTGATGCTTGCAAAAGTACAAGAAAGACCTAAAGCACATGAGAAATGTAGCACCTTTCCTTCTAAGACAAAGGTGCATTTATATTATATACTTGATTTTTAAACAAGAGTTTATTAAGGACAAAGGAGACAACACAATCACTCTGAGCAGCAGGTGCACCTATAAGATAGCATTGTTATAACAGCATCAAAAGACACTGATGAGAGCTGATAAGTCTACATACAGCCCAGGGAAGCTCATAATGGGCACAGCACCACTAAATGCAGCAATGCTACTTATACAGACAGCTTGGCTTTCTCACTCCATAGTTCTCAAGTCCTAGACTCAGCTACAGAAGAACTTCTGGGCTAGCTCCTCATCTAGATTAAAGGCAGAACTGGGTACTGCTTTTGCCTACAGCTCCCCAGAGATGCCTTCTCTCAACAAAGACTGCTACCATATTTTCCATCTAATTGCTATCCCTAGGCATCTCAAAAACAGCATTTCTGTTTCAAAAAGAACAGAGATGGTTGAGTAGTCAAAAAATGGTTAAGATGATGAGTGCAGTAAGCAAGAGTTTTACTTTTCATATGTTAATGCCTCTGGAAAAAAAAAGAAAAATGTCATTCAAACTTTGAGAATTCTGAGTGAAAGAAAGGATCTGAAATGAAATTAGTTGATTGCCTGTCATAGGCAGGGTCTCAAGTCACCGAGCTATCATCTGGCCAGGGACTGGAGGTATCAACAGGATTTGTTTTGGTGGCAGAGGCAGGAAAATTGGGATCAAATTAATCCTGGAGGATATTGCTTACTAGTGTTTCACCAGTGATAATTTTGTTGGTCCCAAACTGTAGAGGTAACAGAGATTAAAAAAAGCAACTGGTATAACACAGGATGATTAGGATGACTGGTGTGGTGGTGTAAAGGTAAATGCAGGTCTAAGAAATACTAATATGGTAGTAGGATGTTCCAGGCTTCTTAAATACAGACAATGAAATGTTTGTGCCACCACCTACAGCATTTGACGAGCCTTTATTTGGACTAGAGCACTGCCAGCTGCCCTGGTCATAAGTGATGGCACTGGCAGCCAGGCAGGGACAGGCTCTCAGGATGACTAAGGACAGGGGCAAGTCACAATAAAGAAAAACGGCAAACAAAAAAGAACTATACATTGTTTCCAGATAGTAACCAGGACATTAGGAAGTGTTTTCTAGCCAGCTGAGGAATGAGGTTCAGATGAGGCCGTCCAGAGGACTGAAGGGAGTATGCAGTTATCAAATGGTGCCTGATAAACAGGTGGAAGGATGGCAAAACCAATCTGGACTGTTCCTTGGGATAGAAAAGATTGAACTTTGTCACTGGAACTTGTAGGTGTCTCCAAACTTGTTTGAAGGTACATTAGAATTGTTCTTTGCCAGTACAATACGTACATTGAAATAACTCCATATTTCAAGGCTTCCTTTGTCTAGAAAACTACATAAAATTGGTTTACTGTCACAGTTCCTCAAGCACTATTAACCCCAGTGATCCTTGTGGCATTACAGTTTCAGATGCTTGCTTTCTGCATCACAGTTAAATTAACTCAATGGATTCTGAGCTGAGAAAAGAACTCCACCCCACCATGGTAATTTAATGTGGAGTAGGGAGAATTTTTGGGTTTCTCTCCACTGTAGCTGTCTTGGATCATTAGGAAGGAAGATTAACAAAGCCTGGGCCTGTTCAGGGCTATATGATGCTGACAACATCCTTGATTTATGCAACTTTTTCAGTGCACTGTAGTTACAGCTTACTACAGATTATATCACAGAAGCATGCACTGAATGGTATTGGGAAGTCTTCCCAGGCTCTGGGTGAAGCTGGGCTATGGAGCAGGCATTTTCTAGGCTAAACCAGCAAATATGTAAATAAGATGACGTTGTATTATACTTCTTCTAGTAAAAAGAACAACCTGACAGTTACTAGATTAGCACTAGAAGTTTAATTATCAAATCCATTGACTATATTCAGCAGAATAAAGCTGCATTAAGACCAACAGAAGGTAGAAAAGCCCAGGTTACTTGCCTTCATAAAGCTAATAGCTGTTAAAATGTAATTAGATTGTTCAGATGCTAAGGGAGAAGGCAAGGCTGCTATTTCTACAGAATCTAAAAGCTGCCTTGAAAGTGTAATAACTCAGTGCATTTGGTACCAGAAAATTCCCAGAGTAAAATGTATTTAATATGCCTGCCACATTGTGGTAAGAACTTTTGATGATACCTGCCCAAACCAGAGGTGGTATTACAAGGTTACACTCCCTAGGTTTGGAACACCTGTGAAAGCAAAAAAGATGGTTTGGTTTTATAGTAGTCATCATCACTGTCCAGCTCTCTCTCACATACAGCTCTAACAAGCTCATGATTAGCTGCTTTTCTTCTCAGATTGCAGTTCTGACCATCTTTAGTCATGTGAGACACTTCTTAAAATTTTAGATGTGTTAGGAGCACTTAAAATCATCTTATTAATTCACTTACCTCCATGTACTTCAGCTCACAAAGCAAAGGAGACAGTCACTTCAAGGTTTGTTCTGTCTTTGGACTAGCTTCTGTTGAGTTTCCAAAGCACACTGAAGTCCCAGAACTCTTCACCCCACATAACTTAGTAACCCCTGAGAAGCAGTCCTTTCTTTGTTCCCTGAGCTTCCATGAATTATGCAACCCTGCTATCTGACCAGAATGCAAAAATAGATTAGATTTTCCTCGTAATCTTACTGGTTTTGCTATATCCACCTTAATCTCTCCATTGTATCACAGATAGTTTCATTTTCACCTGGTTTTGTCATTTACTGAAATTCTTTGTAAGCCTGAAATTTATAAAATTGGAACATTTTGTTTCAACAAAACTGAGTTAACTATGGAACCTGGCTATAAGCATGCTAATAGAGTCTTAGCCCGTTGTGCTCTTAAAATTATTAGCATAAGTCTCATTTTGGCTTTGATCAGTTTCCTGTGTTTTTCAATACCACATTCATATGCACCAATCAACTTAATTCACCCTCTCATCTTGTCCTTATTTGCTATTTCAAATAGACCAGAATATGCACTGTATGAAACAAATTATGGCTTTTTCCCAGCTCTTCCCTATAGCCTCAAGTATCCCCAGTTATTGCCAGGTCTGCTAAGTTACCAAGGAAAACTCTATAGTTTTACTGATAAAGCACTGTCATACAAGAAGACATTGCGACATTACCTAGATTTGGTGTAGCTGGGTGGGGAGAGATGATACTGTGCTCTTTATATCTGCTCAGTTGCTTTGCAATAAGATTAGAAGAGCTGTTGATTGAGAGTACTGCCCCAAATGTGTGAAGGGGAAGAGCTACCCAGGAGCTGCTGTGATGTTTATGTATCTTCAAATGTAGGTGTAGTTACTAGGAGGGGAAGAAAAACAGCTTCCAGCTCTTGTCCCTTGAAAGAGCTTTATTATTTATTAGGAATAATGATAGGAACAGTCACCAGGCCCTATTAAGCCATTAGAATAGTGGCCAGCATCAGCTGCTTCAACTTAAGGCAGAAGATGACCCTGCAAGCAAGTCTGTATCCCTCTCACAGAGAATCCTTCTTCCATTGCTTAAAAAAAAAGTGTCCAAAGCATACCCAGTTTGTGAACAGTATCTCATGGCAATGAGTTCCCTGATTTAACTGTGCCTTACTAAAAGGAAAACATATGTTACCATTAAGAAAGTTAACATCAAATTCATTAAACACGTTCTCCCATCTGCTCCTCTTCACAGCTCTTTAATGGTTGTACCACTCTCTCCATTTCCCCTTTTTATGCAGAGGTCATTATTGTTTATGCAACAGAAGTGGGTTTTTTTCCTTTTCTATTAGACTGAATGTATAAAAACTCAGTGTGAACTAGAAAATCTTAATTTCCAGAAGTCTTTAACAATTAACATTGAGGGAATGAAAGTGAAGCCGCTTAACTGTCCTTAAACTGTTTGTATATGAAACAGAAATGATACAGAAAGCAAATTCTTAAAACAAAATTTATTGGCACAAACATACATGTTACAAATGTCTACAATATTCTTGGAAAATATGTTCACCACTTCAAAAAAAAAATCACTGTCCACAGAAAAGTACAGTAATATCAAACTTCTTGTAAGTCATCACAAATTTAGCATCAAAATGCATGCATTTATCATGTATAAATGAAACTCCACTGACCTCCAGGTAAAGCACTTTTAAGAAGTGTCCTGGTCTCCACAACTTTATTTTTGTCTTCAGGCAGCCCTAATAAAATGCAACTAGTGTTTTCTGTAGAGGCATAACTCAGTTTCTTGCTCAGTGCAGCTGAGTCTAGGACGTAAGAGATGCTGTTCTCAGCACAGACTTTCAAATCCTTTCTGAGTGCGTTACTTTAACACTACTGTGTGGCCTTTAAAAGGATGCAACTCAAGACTTGGTCTGGAGCTTTGTTTTTAAAAGGGCAACTGAAACCTTTTTTCTGGTTATTCTTATTAGAGGAAGTAAAGCTTGAAGAACTACAAGGAAAATGGTAGAAGAAGGAGTTTTGTTTTGCATTGCCATTCCAGCGGCGTTTGAAAGAGGAGTGGCATTGCTAAGGCGACTTGTGAGGAGAAATAGTAATCTCAGTAAATCCTCTGTTTTCTTTGGTGCCAGTCTAGTAATTTTTGTAGCCAATCAAGGTCACTGACCTCAAACAGTACAGAATAAGACCTTACCAGCTGTCCTAAATCTGATCCTATGCCTGTCCCCACCTCCAATGGAGGAGCAAGCTTCACACACACAGAGGGGAGAGAACGCACCGATATCCTCAGCAAGATCAAATCTGGCTTAGTCCAATATAAACAAGGGAGAAAGAAAAGTTCTTGATGTCATTGGAAGCTCTGTGAAAAGTGGGGGTTGCACTTACTCTCACTAGTCTGAATTTGACTCTAATCAGATCTGTGCACAAAAAAAAGGCAAAGCCATAAACCACACACACTTAGGAAGGTGTATATTTTATCAGCCTCAGTAGAGCAAAGAATATATCCAACAGCAGAATTTGCTGCGGAATCATCAGCCTTGAAGACTTTCAAAACTATTCAAGACAAACCCTGTGCAACCTGATCCAACCTCAGAGGTGGCCCTGCTTTGAGCAGACACTGGACGAGATAAACCCCAGGGGTCCTCTCCAACCTAATCTTTCTATCATTCAAAGGCAAGGCTTTTCCTCTCCTGAACAAGAATGTGTCATGAATTCCATATCAGACCTAGATTTAGTAAGGACAAATGAGGCGTTTGTTGTTGCCTGAAACAGAGGATGGAAATTCTCTCCATACGGTTAAACACGCATTGAAGTTACTTCCAGACTAAGGCATGCTTTGCTCTTCACTCAAGGCTGGAGAGTTAAATACTCAACCATCTGTCCATCTTAACTCTACAATGCTGAGTTGATTAGATAGCACCTCCAGATGCTGCTTTTCTGTCTTAAGACTCAAGCACAAGTCATTAAGAAAAATACCAATCAGCTGGCTACAAACTCACTTCCTGCAGGACTAAACCAAGTTTATAATAAGAGTTCATATATTGCCACCAAGAGAACTTCATACACTGCAAAACAAGCATACTTGTTCATACTTGGAAAGAGAATGTATCACCCAAATGGCAAATGCCTGTCTATGTATGTAAGCAGTTCTTTCAGAAAGGGGGAGGAAAGCAGAATAGGAGCTGCCAAATAAAGATTTAACCTCTACAACAGTTGGTGTTTCTCCCTCAAAATGTATTTTTGCAACAGACAAAGGCTCTTCTTAAGCCCTGCTCTTGAGTAGGAGGTACTCAGTTCTAACCTTTCGTGGTGCTGATATACATATGTGACTAACATTTTACTGCGTATGTTATCGGGGAGGGAGGACAAGGCAAAGTAACGATGCTTTTCATGACAAGAAGTGGGACATCAGCAACATTTTATTGTGTAGACCTAAGAGTGTGTCTTACCTATGTTAGCATTTATTTCCAATCTGGGGAAAAAGCAAATAGAGCATAGACTGAACTTAGCATTTCTGATGAGAAAAAATACTCCTTTATTAATAAATCGGCTTTAAAAGCTAATTATTCAACTATTTGTACAGCTGCTAATTGCTGAAATAACAAATAATACTTAAATAAATAACGGTTAAACTGTATATATGCTTGCTAGTGGCACAGTAGCCACGCTGACCACTGAATTATCAGGTCCAGTCAACACTACCGTAACTAATGGAGAAACTGTCGCAACCTTTCAGGTCAATACTATAAATATTAATGGCTGAACTTGTGAAAACAATGATGCATTGTGCGTCTATGAGTTTGTGGCTCCATTGTATGCACTATCTCAAACATTGATCTTGGAAAGAAAGCAACAGTAGCTGCCATTATTTACTATTACTTTAAGCAAACCTGCAGCTTATCAGGAGGAGGAACTAATCTCAAAGGCCAGCAAAAATATTGAGACCTATTAATTCTTTTAAACTTTTTCCATTCCAAAAGCTCAGACTACCACCATGTGTTCACATATACATTACAGGATTCAGCAAAGTAATTTTTCCATCCTCTGCTTAGACCATTTATGGGTAGATGAGCACAAATACGAGTTCTAAGCACAATAATCATGCTGTGTCAAAAATACTTCATTACTGGCATAACGAAGTGGGCATTCAGTATGTATCTTTAGTGCACCAGGCACTCTGGAGCCCTTATTTGACTGAAGTCCTCAAGCACTTCTGCAGCTGACAACAGCAACGTGTCTTTGGATGGTCTACCCGGAACAGCACTCTCTGCAAAAAATAATAGATCATCCTTCCTGCACATATCATCTCCTGTGTTGTCAAGAAAAAAGTGAAAGGACATAAATCCAACTACCATTCATTTTAAGACTAGCACTGCTTAGTTCTAACATACAAAAGGTGCTCTCAGGTACAGATACTTATAAAAAGAAGAGTTTACTGAATGTTACCTCTATTTCACTTAAACTGTCCCCTAATTTATTATCTTGTCATTATCACACTATCCCTATTTGCTGTTTTCTCTCTTTTCTATCAAATTGATGAAATTTCTGTTATGAGAAATGTTAAATACATTTAACTAAAATTCCAGTGTTACAATTAAAGCCGTGTAGCAAAAATGCTGCTGTGTAGCAGTCAGGAGCCTTCTTTTCTATCACATCATTTTGAACCAAACTAAGATCCAGGAGCCATATTCTGCCTGCCCTGTTCTTGTCCCATCAGTAGCGTCTGGTTCAAGGATAGCAGGGCACTACGGGTGAAGGTTCTACCCCACTCAGGCCTGCCTCAGCTCTGACTGAGGACAATAACAACGGGCAGAGGGCAGGGAGTCAACTCGAGAGGGCAAGAGAACAACCCTAGGCCCAATATGCTGTGTTCTAAACACACTACACTCCAAAAATGCAAAGGCTTTCTAAGAAAACAAAGACAGATTTGGAGAACAATGCAGAAGCCAGACTCTGCCAGAAGAGATAAAGAATGGAGAAGCTTTCTTCACAATTATCTTTGTAGTTCTCTGTGGTATTTTCTCTTTGAGAACAAGTACTCTGCCCTTTTAAACTTATAGCACATGGCTTTTTCGGTTGAGGGAAGTGTTATGTGTGAACCACGAGGCTGTATTCATGTTTTAAACCAGTACAGGTTATGATTTTTGCTTTGAAGAGTTAGTAGATGTGATACAGTCATGACAGAATGAGGTTACTGCAGAAATGACTCATATTGTTGAATAATCAAGTGTTTACTCCACCAAACTGCATGTAACTGGACTGCCACAGTTTTCCTGCTTTATTGTAAGATGTACCTTTTAAAAGTCAGTGCATCAGGGAAAAAAGGTAAACTCCTTGGGTGGCTCAGCTCTGGTTTTATGCAGGTGTTTAAAGGCAGACAGTCGTCTGGTTCTCAATGAAGAAAAGAGCTACTGAGGACATCAATGGGGAAAAAGGAAAGGAAATTAGTTGCAGAGGAGAACAAACTCCTTTCTTGAAGTGGAACAGAAAAGTGTTTCTGGAGGAGACCAGATGAAGAAAGAACAATTGATGTGAGGTTCTGGTTTGATTGTTTCATATATCCCAATCTAATATCTCTCCTGAAAATAATGTCACCATCTGAGAAATCTTCAGCCAATAGTTTCTCTAGACTTTTTTCAAACTACATTCTTCAGCTTTTTGGGGTTTGCTTTTAAAGAAGGTAATCTGAGAGTGCTTGTGCTTTCTCTTGCATGAAGAAACACGTGTTCAAATGCATAATATCTCATCTGGCAAGAGGGACTTTAATCAGGTGAGAGGAATAACTGGCTGGAAGAGCATCACACTCTTCTGACTACACAGGTGGCCCAAAGGTTATGATCTGTTATGGGTGTAAAGTTCAGGTCAGGACATGAATCCAGACCAAAGAGACTTTGGTCTCTTCGAGGTCTTTCTCCAATACTTACTGTGTACATTGGGAGCGAGCCCAGTGCCATATATGGCTACTGGTTTAGTCCTCTTCCCTGTTCAAAGAGCATGCGAAGCAGGGTTGAGATCTAAATCCTGGATCACACCCAAGTGCTCTCTAGTTTCTTTGTGAAGGTCTAGCACCAACATGATCAATCAAGGCACTGTCATAAAAGAGCAATAGCTTATACATACCCCTAGTGGGTGGATAAACTCCCATGCAATAGAGAAAATCTCCCTCTGTAAAAGCATGAAAAACAGCTGAGTAACATCTAAGCTTCTCAAAGTTCCTGAAGTTAGAGTATCCCATGCTAGATGCACTTCTGAGAAGTAGACATCACCATTTTACAGGTATGCTCTAACACAGATATCCAGTGATTGACTTGCTCTTAAAATCCATTGTATTCAGACAAATAGCTCAGCTTTTCATAAAGTTATATGAAGCTGCATCAGAGGAGCAGTGACAGAAATGAGACATGGAAACAGGAGAAATTCAAAAGGTCTTGCTACCCAGACAAAAACACAGCAGATTGTGGCCGTTCTAATTAATTCCTTGCACAGTTAATGCTCTCCTGTTCTTCCATCATTTTAAATGTTTAAATCACTTGTTGCAGATTACTATTGCAGATTACTACTTAAAAAGAAAAAAAACAAGTATTTTACTTGCCTGAACTGCTCCTATGGCGAACCTCATGCAGGTTGCAAAAGAACTAAGTGCCAGCTTTAAAAATCAAATTGACTACGTTTCTAAACCACCACTTGTCTTACAGGTCCTAGGTTACATTCAGAATCTTTATCAGATTCTACCCTCCTCCTTCTAATAATATTGGATTATGTTGGACTACATTGGATTGGCTGTGCTGTTACATAATGTTGCCAAGTGAAAACCAGGTCAAGTGTGCCTGGTTGGGCTTCCACGCTACTTGCTCCTGCAAGATCCATGTACCAGTTTTTTAGGTTTAAAGCTACATACTTATGTTGCTGTAAGGTGAGCTAACTTAGAAGAAAGGTGTCCTGCCCAAGCAGGACCTTGCTAGCCTGTTGACAGTGGATGCAAGTAACACTTCTCAACCTCAGAAGCTGATGTGAATTCATTGGCAAGGCAAACAGCAGCTGGGGTATGAGCAGAGCAGCTTCTCACCATCTCATTTCAGCTCTGCTGTTTCTGAATGGCAGATCATAATAGCGCCCTCCCTCCACCTAGAGCCCAGAAACCAGAGGAAGGGTAAGCAGGATAGATACGTGCAAGTCTCAGACACTGTCTAACCAGCAAAGGCTATCCAAATTCTTCCTTCCAGCCAGAGAAATCTGCAGTTCAGTCCCCAAGATGGCATCAGAAAGCAATCAGCCTTGCAGCCCCCCGAGGGTCGGCTGAGGATCCCCTTTGGCCCTTTTTACCAGCCCAAGACTAGGCAGGGGTTAGTGATGAAGAACAGCAGCTGAAATTCTACCCAGTAGAAGAATGAGTTAACCTTTTCCTGGTAAATTTACTATTACAAGTAGGCAGTTGTAACTGCCTGGACATTTTAAATGTAGAGGCAATGAAGGGAAAGCAATCAACCCTGGCTTCAACACAAATAAGATCTCCAACTGTGTCTATATAGATTGTCCTCAGTACCAGTCTGTCTTTAGGTGATGGTGTTGCACAACCTATTACTCGAACAGCCTTATATTAACATATCTTCCTTGCAGAAAAATTAACCCTCTGCAGGAGCTGTTCAACTTTGGGTCTGTACACCAGGGAAAGATGTACTTGTTCACACTTCCCAGGATGAATTAGAAATATTATATGGATTGTCTTAGCGCTTACAACCGACTAGCACAGCACAACTAGCAAAGGCTGAGCATTCATGAGCACACTATCTGCAAACAACTTAGAAGAGTTAAACACATTAATTTAGTATATTTCATTAGTACACAGGAGGAAACTGTGCCTTCACAAACATTTTACAACCCAGCAGTTGCCAGTTTTCTTGACTAATCTCTTCCTTGCAAATTCTCACCAATATTTAGCAGTCATCCCCACTAGTTACAGTTTTGAGGGAGAAGGTGTACACATTCCACAGCCAGCATTTCTCTTCTTCACTCTCTCCTAAAGCTCCCACTTTCATTATGAACTTGCTTGAGATATGTTTGCTAGGAGGGTATAAGCTTTGCATCCGTATAGCAGTTTCTTTACTGTTTCATTTGGAAACTTTGCCTCTCTGTAGTCGAGGATTCAAACTCTTCGATGTGTATTTGCTGCCCTATCAGCTAAGTAGTCACTCTGCCTCTCACAAGAGAAGGAACTGTCTGCATTAAGGCTCTGTACCAGCATATAATCTTACTGATTGTACCATCTCTGGTGAGAGCTATCTTCATCTCAGAAGTCCTTTCAGCTTTCCCGTAGAGAAGCCCTGTGAGGATCAAGCCGTGCTCAACACAGGTACGGTTTGCAGGGTCTCTCTCTTAGGAGGTAATCCTTTCCTATCAGCTAGCCAGATATCTTAGTAGTTTAAAAAGGATCCTGAGGTTGGACAGCTTATTCATTTTCCAGTGGAGGCTCAGTTATACACAGCATTCAGTTGTGGCCCCTCATGGTGTGAGGCCTTTTCTGACCGCAGTTTTCTGTCTGGCCCATGAGGATTTCAGAATTGTTTATGCCCTCACTCAGCGGAAGGACTGCAGGGAACAGGGCACACCAGGAAGTCCAGCTGCACATTAGTAACCTTGAAGGTTCAGTTGCATTAAGACTGTGGCCACCTATTACGTAATGGTATGAAACAGTAAATGAGAATGTGAAGTAATAATTCTATAGGGAAAAAATGCAGCTGGAACCTTTCAACTGATCATTGCTTATTCTCTTTGCAAAATTCTGCTTAAGCACTATTTGTATATACACCCACTGCAACAAACTGGTCTGGGTCACTGCTTTTTTAACCTAAGAACATGTCGAGAGCAATGCTCCACAGTGGAAATATTTATACTACTACTATCACCACTTCTATGCCCTAATAAAATTGAAGACAAAAAAAAACCACTTTTTTTTTTAACTCTACGAATTCTTCTTAGAAATTCTGATGGATTTATCCTAAAAAGATCCTTCCAGAATTTCCTGGCTAAAATTTGATAATTAATTTTTAGTTTGACTTTTTTTAGTGCTTAAGAAAACAAACAAGGAATTCAACATTTGGGAAAAACCCTACAACAACAGCACACACAAATTTTCTCTCAAACTGCAATATATGATTTCTCTTAATTACAGAAAATATTAGTTTAAACTAACTGAGTATGAAGATATTATTTAGCTGAGCACTTTACAAAGACGACACTAGAGGTAATGAACTATACAAACACACACACAAATGAAATAAATTTTTTTAAAAAGCCTGTTAAACCCACCACTTTGGAAGAGTGTTTCTCTGCCTTTCCCTTCTCCAGGAAAGCTTTGCTAGGTCCCCTCCCTTTCTCAGCCTCTCTCCACTGTTCCCTCTATTTACCTATTCCTCCTTCTTCCTGATTTTTGTACGGCCCTCACAGTGGGGACCATATCTGCAAAAGAGTGCAGAGGCAGCTTCCTACAATTGTACTGGGAAGCCACAGACAGCACTAATATTGTTCAAGTGCCTTAAGGTAGGGCAGCATGTATTTGGGATTGGCATTGAAGAGAGAGTCCCATGAAGTCTGACAAACAGTGCCTTAAGATTTTAGCCAGTCTGTCTCTTGGTCATTTGTGATGCTTGTATTACCATTTTTGCCTTTCATTTGGCTTTTTCAAGACTGTGCTAGCTAATGCTTTTTTGGTTGTCATACAGGTTGCTGTCCTGTTTATACTGCACACCCCATAAGGAAAAATTTAAATCCATAAAATTTGTGAATCCAATCCTATCTATTTTTTGCAGGCAATGTTTTCAGACTTGCATACAGCGACTTAGCTCATAAAATCTGTGTGTGGTTGGCTAAGTCAAAATGAGATGTCTTACACAAATACTTGCAGGTACCACTCTCTTCAATGGGAGTAGCAGATACTCCCGACCTCAAAAGGTTACATCTGAAAGTGGGTTTGGGCACTTTAGGTGCTCAGATTGAGAATTTTTGCTAATGTTTGCTGCAACCTTAGGTTTGGGTCCAGTCCACCTGGCAGTGTCCCTTTAAGCAGGAGCTTTCTCATAGCTGCATTCTGAGATGTTTAGGATGCTTTTTGTATACTACAGTTTCTGAAGGTCAATGTGTACACATTTTAAGACACAGTGATAAGACAGTGTATGGAACTACTTGGCAGTATTTAGCTGGTACAGTTTCTTGTGGAAACAACAGAATTCCAAAACACACCACACTGAATGCTTATGGGTTATTACAAGCAAAAATCCCAAGACATCGGGAATTTAAAAAGCGGAGTTCAACAAAGGAACACTGATATTGTTGGTTGATATGAACAAGGTTGTGCCAAGTCTTCCTTCTTCGCTTTTTCAAGTGGAGAAATAAACTGGGAAAGGAAGCAGAAGGGCAAAAACAGTCATAAACCAACAGTTATTACAGAGTTACTGCTGTGCTTTATCTCACAGAAGCCTCAGCTGTCAGAGGGTGGCAAAAACCTTTGCTGAAAGAGCATGACATGCCTTGCACACAGTATGGCTTCCTACCTGGAATGGGAATGCTCCTCCTGTGTCAAAAGGAGTTTGGAGGGGAAAATGGAGTGGAATGTAAGGAAGATTGCAAAGACAGAAAGGGCAAGAGCTCATGGTGATATTAACTGCCACCCCCAGGTCCAGCAACACCTGCAGTCCCACATGTTCTAACTCCCCCTTCTGCAAGGGAGTCAGCCTGCTTTTCCAGGGCCCCACTACCAGGATGGTAGGAAGCTGCACCTGGGCCATTCCACCACCCATGGTAGCTTGTTGCTGTGAGGAACTCCCAGTCCAGCTGTATCTGTAGCCAGCCTTGCATGGGTGTATGATCCTCTTCCCCTTCAAATCAGTGACTGGAGAAGCCATGCAGGCCTTGTCTGTGACAGCACTTGGGTGCTTGATGTCAACAGGATTTAAACATATACTTGAGAGCTACTGTAAATAAATAAATCATTGAGTTCAATACACAGGGTCCTTCCTGAAGCTGCAGCCCTTAGGCACTGTTACAGAAGGATCAAACAAAATGGAAAAAATAAGATCCAGAGCTTAAATGCACTTAAACCTCACTGAATTTGCACTAGATCTCACTATGGTGGGCCATGACCTAGGATGGATGATGTGATACTCAAGTTTGTGGTTAAATACACTGAACTCCACCTAAGCTATGTCAAACCTGCTATTTCTGTTTCCAGACTTACCCGGATAGGCATCCAACACTTAAAATCATGAGGGAAACAATGTTATTACTTATCTATAATTTCACCTTTAACTTCCCAAGGACCAATTACGAGCTATCTTGTGTGCTTTTTACTTTCTTCTTGAGATACACGTAATGCTCAGTGCTGCATATACAGAGAACAGTCAGTTCAGTGGCTGCATGTCTGTCTGCCCAGGCTGCTGCTCTGGACTGCAGAAGAAAGGCTTGGCTTTCCCTTGAAGCCAACTACCTTGAGTACCCAGTTAATATCGTTAATTAATATCTCCTCATTTCCCATTCGTGCCGTATCAGTGTTACGAAACCCCAGAATTATTCTGGGTCACTCTGGTGTCAGTATTCATAAGATTAATAAACTGCCACATGTATCTTGATCTGTTTAGTCATGTTTACAGGTGATTCTGTAAGCCCTCTTTACAGAAGCAACAGAGGAAAATGGAAACATGCTGAATGCAAGGCATGTAATTTGAGAGCAAGGCATTAATTCACATCTGCAGTCCAGCCTCCTGGTGAATCTCTTCTGGGTTACTAGCTGAATTGTCTAACTCAAATCTCCCTTTTAGGAGTTAATGCCATATTACAGTTATGTCACATAATGGCTGTTGCTAACACAGAGGTTACATAAACAAAATGTTCAGTTCCTGTCATTACAACACCCCTGGCTTTCAGCCAGCATGACTGCTATTATTCATTCATATGCCATCTTTTCTGTAACAAGTGTGTGGAATGAGACAATCTTTCAAGACCAGAAATCAGTAAGGCTTTTGGCCATCTTATAACAATATTTAGGTATTCAATACGCAAAGGAATTTTCAGAAGCACCAACACCTCAAATTCCAGCTGATCTGGTGAGAACTGGGCACCTACATACATTCGAATAATCTGTCAGATGCCCGTTTGTCTGTGGTCTTCCCCCTCTTCTTATAGTCATGAGGTAACTCAAGCATTACTGTTCTCACTGGAAAACACCAGGACAGGGGCACTGGTTGTACTGAAAGGCTAAGATTGTACCTAAGACTGCATAAAATTTATATAAACATGAAATGGGAGAGTCTTTAATCCTAGGGAAAGTTATGTAAGGTGCTAATACATTAAATGTCAACAAATTCTACCTATATAAGTGTCCAGAGAGTCTGCAGTAATTCTCCCTATAACAGCATGACACTAGAAGGGGAACTTGACAAATTATTAGTTTGAGTATTTCATATCCGTTTTTCGTTTCATTTTGGTTTTAAATACATCAACACTTCATACGTCACAAAGCTATTGAGATCATAAATGAAAGAGAAAATAAATTACTCACTTATAATTATAATGAGAATGACTGCGCATACTACACCAAGGATGATCATCATCTATAAAAAGAAAGTTATGAGAAAAAAAAGAAGTAGATAAAGTCAGATTTTCACATGAAAGACATTAATCCCTCCGATTTTCTTGTTTTTACTTAGTGGCTCATTCCTTACACTTTCAATCCTTGCAACAGAGTTGTTGAGGCCCCAGATTTAGTGTCAGTTTTAGGAAGAGCTGACCACCAGCAATGGACATAGCCTCTTGCTAGCAAGCCCTTGCCCACCAGCTAAGATGCAGTGACCAACCATCCATTTCCAGCAGTAAAATAAAGAAAAAGTAAACTTCCAAAGTAAAACAGCTCCAGAGGTGATTTAAGTGTCTGGATTCACACATGGTCATGTACTACTTTATACCAGAGTAACCTGAGCTCTTGTCACTACGTTCCAATAGTCAGGGAAGAGACAGCTGGAGATGCCATGTGTCTAGCAGCTACTTGTGCCCATTCTTGTACCTGTGCTGCTGAGAGAGGTATCCCATGTCAGCCAGCACAGTTTCCAGCATGTTAGCCTGGATATAGCTCATTGCAAAGCTGAAGTCTGTTCCCACAGGAACAGATACACCAGAACCTGCTGTGCACAGACAATACCAGCACCGAGCTGTGTGGGATAGAGACGGGCTGAATGCTAATGAGGCCACCAGAGGTGCTGAAGTTCAATTCCCCATCTTTAGCCAGTGAGAATGGAAAGAGTGAAAAACAACAAACATGGATATGTCAAATAAAGACCTTCATGCCACCTAACACAGATATCTAGGACAGAGCCAGCCACGGGCTCGCAGGAGTTTTATTTATTTCTTTCCCTCCTTTCAGAGTATGGGAGCCAGAGGAAGGACAGGGAGTCTGTTTGTCAGGGTAGAGCAGGAAGGGACGATGAGGAAAGGAGAATGAAGGACTGCAGTCAGCATGGGTGAACCTAACTCAAAATCGATGTAGCTCCCAAAAGCCCTGCTTCCTGCACTGCCAGGTAAAGGAACAGGGCAACAGCTAGAAAAGGTGCCAAGGAACTGCTCAGTTAAGTCACTAACCTAGATCCACTAGATTCACACAGAACACTCTCCCATCTCTATCTGCAGGCACTGACTGAAGCATCAAAATCTGTGCCTACATTTTATATACTGCAAAAATTGTCTAAAGAATATGCTCTGGTGAAGATTTAAGTTGCTTGGCTTATTATCCTGGAGCCTAGAGGGCAAGGCATCTCTTTCTCTCCTTGATAAGAAGAGACCACTTAGAGATGCAAGTAAAGTCCCATTAAATGCAAGTGAAAGTAATGTCTGCCATGAATTGATTCTTAACAAGAATTTATTTTCCTTACCTTGCAATTTTTCCACCAGTATTTTCTCTTCAGTTTGGCTGCACTGGTTTCAAACTGTGAGGCACCTGCTTGCAATGCATCTGCCCGGTTGTCAAGCTCTGATAGCTTCTGGTCCCTTTCTAGCACCTTGTCCACGTTCATTCTCATGATGTCTACCACCTGCAAAGGCACAGCCTCAATTTAGACTCCACACACAGTAAAGCCAGAGGCCACACTCTGGAATATCACAGATACTGAAACCAGTTGATTGCCATTATGGGACATGATGGCAGTCACCTGGATGGTGCCCCAAACCCCGTGCCGATGGAAGCAGACACAGTGAGAACAAGAGGAACATAACTATACTCTGCTCAGGTGCCCTTAGAGGTATAAAATAAAGGGACATTATGCAACACCTTCATTAGTTTCATTAAAGCTTTTGATGTCTCATAGCCTACAGTTAACAACTTTGCTATAGATATAAAAAACTGGTACAGGCCAGTATTTTCCTTATACATGTAATATGATTTCCTTATGTGAACTAGAGAAATGGGCTACATAAAGGCCACTCTAAAGGGAACTGCATGCACTTCCTGGTCAAGGCATTTACTCATTCTGCAGTTCTTTCTCGGATGAATTCCCAGTCGTAATTTGAAGTCCTGCTTGAAAATGGAGGAGAAGGAAAAAATTTTACCCTGAAAAATTCAGCCTGAAGTGTAGGAGTGAGCTCATGCCACCCTGTTACACAGCCTCAATGAAAAAAAGTGTGTACAGCCAGTACATAATAGGTGAGACCCATTCACACCTGTATTTTATACATTGAATTAGATGAAAATCCTCTTCCAGGAAGCCAGTAGAAATCCTATTCACATTTATCACTAATGTAAATGTTGGGCAGTGTAGCAATCTCAGTAAAGTTGTGCCCACTTATTCCAGCAGTGAACACAGTTGCTGGTCTGTTACGTGTCCTAATCTGTAATAAAAAGGTCCATGTTGCTTGCATTTAATATAATTTAACTATTACTTGCAAAGCCCCAGAGTTATCTAAAAAAATATACAATTGAAATACAGTGAGATGGAACTGGTAGTGACAGAATTTTTGAAAGGACTGGCATAGGGCTAGATGCTCATCCAAAACTCAAGATTTGTTTCACTTGTCCACCAAACCAATAAAATCAACCCAAAGTTTCTTACTTGCTTTTCCAACCCCAAAATTTCCACGTGTTTCACTTCTAATTAAATCCAAAAACTTTTGTTTTCATTTCTCAGCTAGTATTTAGCTAAATTTTGCCTTGGCACAACGTTTTGTATTGAAAATTTAAACCTATTTGAAAATGCTAAAACAAAATACTGTAACATTTCCTATCCATTCCCTCCCACAACTATTTATTGAATTTAACTTTACAGCAGTGAACACATGTGCAGACAAGACTGTATCTTTATCAAATAAATAAATGTTTGTCTAGACTAAAATCAAGATGGGAGCCTCAGAAAATAAGCTCCAGGATGCCTAGAGAAATCAGAGGGGAACACCTAACATGGACATAGCTGAAATACTCTACCAGCACTGTCAGAGCACTAAAAATGTCAGTCATTTAACAAAGACCAGAAATTCTTCTCTTAAGCAAAGTCGTGAAGGTGTTGCTGAATTTTGGGTTTGGGTCTGAAGCTGTGCAGAACAGCACTGGGAGCAGAAAGGCAGAAGAGTGCAAGTGCTGTGCTGTGGTCTTTGGTGCCACCTACAGATAACTTTCCCCACAAGAGACAAAAGACAACCAGAAAAGATCTCGTAGGGAAGGCCAAAGCAATCCTCCTTAGGTGCTACAAACCAGTTTCATCCCAGTGACTTCAGAGTACTGAGAGTCCAGTGGCACTCTTCTTCCTTGGCTTTTGGGATACTGTGATTTCCCTGTTAAACAATGATCTTCTGACCATGTGCTATCAGCTCAAAACCCATTCCAGCTGTAGCCTCCCTCTCAAACTGGAAGCAGAAAAAAACCACGTGGACCCTGATTATCACCCACATAATCCTCAAATCTAAGAGCTACCCACTGTGCACTCATACTGGGTAAGAGTTCCTGCCAAAACTACTCCATTGTGCTTCACAAGAAGACAAACTTGCACAGGTTTGAGTGAAAAGCCTCAGAACAGAGAGCATCTTAAACACAAAGCAGTGGTTACTATCATTGCTGGAACCATCTCCATTGCTCTCCTTGAAAAGCCTTCTATATCTGACCTGCATCACTCATTCTAGACAATAACTAGCAATTATTTTTCATCTTCTAGGGACAATTACTTCTGCTGTATCTCGCATAAACAATTACAGCACCGTCATGATGTAATGGGTTCAGGACAAGAAGTTTATTTCATTATTCTGACTTAAGACAAAGGCTGAAATGTAATATTACTTTCCCCACTGACAGATGCTCCACTAATGTCAGTGAAGTTAGTGTGATGTGAAAATAAGTGATAATTAGAGAACCAGGCCTAGAAATTTCTGCAGCCATAGGATGTTCTTGTGACCAGTTCTGAGCATTAGCAACAGGGAGGCCAGAAAGACCCTGTTTCAGATCTCCAGCAAAGTCCCTCTAAAAGAGGTGTTTGACAGGTGTCTTTAGTATATCTTAAGAAATGCATTTGAGTCGGATGTTGTGAGATCTTCTCTACTATTTTTAAAGCATACCTGGAGCTTTTGAGAAAAGAGGCCTTTATGCATGTGAACAGCCATCTTCTAATGTGTATTTCTTTTTTAATTGGCATTAAAGAATCCCACAAGCCCTGGCCACTTCCCCACGGACAATAAGCAAATAGTTATTTAAGTCTTTGGAGGGGTTTAGCAAAACTCAGTACTTAATACCCAGCACACAAATCTGCACAGGAGGTGTGCAAGGATTCTCCAGCTGCTGGTAGGCTCAGGGACTACCCCCATGCATGGTGGCATGCACACTGATTCCCATTATCCCAGCAGATAAGAGGGACACTGGCATTACAGCCAAGGTCTGTATACTACCAGAATGTAAGGATCCATTCTGGAACAGGCATCTAGTCCTTCAAGACCAATAAAAAGAGCAGGGATTTGTTGAAGATGCTATTATGACATCACGTGTGAGTGCCTTTCTTTGAGGATAAATTGTGATGATCAGTTAGTAGAGCTCTGGCTAATAAACACAGCCCCATACAATTCTCATGGCTTGAATCTATCTATGAGAAGCTGGTGGTCTGTCTCTGTGAAACAGCCTGTGAGATTAATGTCTAACCTTTAGGAACACAAAAACATGTTAAAAGAGCCAGTTCCACTATGACATTTCCTCCTAATCTGACTGTCTGGGATGAATTCCTGAATTGGTTCCAGGGCGCATATTTATTCTACTGAAGTGTTACTGGTACAAGGGTGTTCATACTCAGAGTCCCACTTGTATCATCTGCCTCTTCATAAATGCCATCCTTTGGTAAATCTCATTTCCTAGATCCACTGCCTTATCACCTAGAGCCACTTACCTCATCCACCCGGGCCTGCGTCTGCTGCAGCCGTTTGTTGCTTGTCACATTGGTAGCAGGAGGTGGCCCTGCAGCCCCAGCAGTGGCAGGACCTTGGGTAGGAGCTGGAGCAGACCTAGATCAAAACCAGAGAACATAACAATTGATTGAAACCATCTTCAGTTGTTCACTACCCCTTTTCTGGAACAAGTCAAAATACGTAACTCCGTTTAAGAGTTTTCCAGTGTCTCAGCCCATATTTCTCATTCCTGGATCGCAGTCCTGGTGTCCCTTTCCCTCCCATGCTGCAATTAGTCTTCACACTATTTCTTGATAGGACCATATCAAACTCCCCATCCCTTGCTGCCTTTTTGGACAGCAAGCAATTCCGATTATCTACCCTAACTTAGACCAGTGGCTAAACGAATCACAGGCCTGACCATCAGGGCAGAGCTTACGTCCCACTAAGGAAACAGACTGTGCTCCAGGTATTTTGTGTTGATGCTGTAGGAGCCAGGGATGTGACCCTGCCCTCCTCCTCAGTTTGCTGAATGATGCTCTCCCCTGCTCCTGGATGTTTGGCTGAAAGGTAACTGAGTGAAGACAAACAAAAGGAGAGGAGAAGGAAATGGAGGAGAAAGTGGGGGTGAGAACTGCACACAGCATGGGGTTAGTCATCTCAGGCACTCAGCAATGCTTTACCACCCCACCAGTGGTCACCAAACACCTCACCAGAGCAGCTGGCCAGGCTTGAATATCTGCTGCAGACCCTGGATGAATATGTGCAGCAATGCTGTGAACAGAGCCCTGATCTTCTGCGCATCAGCTCTTTTCTTAAGCATGAACAATGGCTTTCTACAGCTTGCTTTAAAACAAAAGACAAAGCAGAAGGTCCCTAACATCAACAACAGATCTGGTCTGTCTCAGTGCACGAGCTTGTGCAGGCAAGTCACCCTGCTGTCCTGGACAGGGTCCCTCAACCTCACCCAGTCGTTCCTCACACCCACACTTTAACCTGTGAAAACTTTCCTTTCGAGGGATCCCGCTCACTTCTTCCTGCAGAGAAATAAACCCCTTCTGAAGCTGCAGAGGAAACCCCTAAAGCACGTGGACTGAAAAATATCACAAATCCCACTCATGTATTACCAATGCCTTCCCGCAGTGACAGACTGAAAGAACACAGTGTTTCTCTGTGAATCATTCCCTTTTACATCCTAGGGTCTGATTAATGCTGCTGGAGTCAAGGCCTCATTAATACACTGTCTTAGTGCCTAGGGGCACTAAAGCTAGTTCCTTGAAGGTGCCTTAAGCTGAAAACTGAGTTTGACAGTATCACAGGTAGGCTGAGATCCCTACAGGTAATGCTGACCCTCACAGACACCCAGGGATGGAGCAGCTGTTTGCAGAGCCAGAGCACTGCTGTATCTTACATTTCTTTATTTAACTGTGGGTGAGGATGTCATTATCAAGCTTTAGTTGAAAGAAAAGGACTTGAGCTTCACACAAATTGCTCTTCCTTTGAGGACCTCACAGCCACTATTAAAAACATAAAAGACCAGATGCTGCTGCCACCTGCAATGGAATTACTTCATTGAGGGGCCATGGGCCAGGATCCCAATAGGATTTATTCTGAGTCTACTTCGTTGTCACAAAGCATCAAAATCTGTCTATGACTTTTATCAGACTCAATGCAAAACAAGATCTCCCTGGAGCATTAACAACTTCAAAGGGAGTTTCTAGTACAACAACAGAACTAAAATTGAAATTGTGAAATTGATTTGCAGTCAAGGAAGTAAACAGGCTTTTTCCCAATTAACATAAGTAGATTTTTTCTATGGAAACATTATGTCACACTGTTCACTGCTCCAAACATTAACAGAACTCCTCTCTTGAGCTGTGCACTGTTTGCACCCCAGAGACTACAGAAGGGAAGCACACAAGACCTGCTGTTTTTCCTAGCCACGTTTTCAGTAGTAAGCATGGCTTATAAGTGCAGCACTGCTCTTGGTGAAAGCTGCATGATAACCCGAAAGTTCAGAGCTTTCCCATATACCTTTTCTGCCCAGTAATTTTCATCTTTTTTTTTTTGCACCTCCCAAGTTGTCCTTAAAGTGATTTGGCATAAAGTAGCCACTTCTCAATTTGTTCTCTTCCAGCATCCTTGCTGCCATCTAATTTGGTTTCACCTGTATTTCCTAGGGCTTTTCTGCTCCCTGTGTAAGGCAGGAATGGATGGGAAGAACCAGTGTTTTCACAGCTGCCCTGACCATCCAGCAGGAGTTACTGTAACTACCGAAGAGAGATGGCAATCTTTATGCTAAGGTACAGCAAGATTGTAATTAACGTGCCCATCTTAATTAATTACATAAAATCTAATACAAGAGTAACCAGAGCTGGGTGCTGCCTGCAAGTGCAGAGCTGCTCTTTCCAAACCTTTTGTCTCTGGAGCTGTGCTCTCCTTACTCAGTAACAGCAGCCTCTGTGAGTCAGAGCCGTGAGCTGCTGCAAGCAGAGGAGTGATCACTGAAGAGATGAAGCATCAGCCACAGCAGGAACAGCACAGGTTCCCAGACAGGCTCTAGGAAGCCAGTCCTTAAGCACATGGCTTTAAAGTCACCAGCAGCTCTTGCAGGCTAACAAGGCACGGGCCCTCTCTCCTCAGGCAGCATGTAACATCCAAACCAGACAAAACAAGCACAAAGATACTCACATCGCTTTCTCTCCTCCCAAGGCACTTCAGAAAAGGACAGAGAAGTCTCCATGCTTCTGGCTCAGCCCTACCCATGTTTGAAACCATCCTGGCTGGGCAGCAGCAGAAGGCAGCACCTCTGTGAGCTAATGTGGTTCCAGTCCCACAGGGTATCTGGTAAGGGTTTGTCTTCAAACCTAAGATTTCTAGTAAAGAAGGGAACTGAAGGCCTACATCACTGGGAAGCACCAATGTTCTCTGGGGTATCTCTGTGCAAAAATGCTACAATGAAAGTCCAACCTACATTTATATAACTCTTCGATTATTGCCTCTGTACTGCGTCACACAGGATTATAATTTCTCAGAAGCATTATTCAAAGACATTTATGCAAAACGTTAGCCCTACGTTACAGAGGCTTTATTTTGAAATATATGAAGCATCACAACTTTCAAGTCCCATTTCTCATGGCCTGGCAAGATTTCTGGGAGGCAAAAAACCCCCAAAATCTATACAAAAGCTCCATCACTGGGTCCCTAGCTGTCAGATTTATGTGCCTTTTTTTTTTTAAGGAAAAGGAAAAAAGTTACCATTGATGCTGAGAAGCTTCACTCCCAAGAACTGGTCAAATTCATTTTGAAGGGGGAACAGAGCTCTATTATTATTGGTGGAAAAGGGTATAAATGCCTAGCAAATATTGATAAATAACAGTGACTCTGCAATGGTGTTGGGGTCCACTGTGGGACGGGTATGGGTACATTTATTTCAGGACAAGAGCACCACAGGCTTAGAGCCTTGGCAGTCAGCTCCCCACAGTGCCAGATCTTGCTTCAGTTGGCACATGAGCAATTTGACTGAAAACAGGAGCTGGGTCAGTGTGACTGACTGTGTGTGTGTGTGTAGCTCCGTAGGAGGAAACATTTGGGGACTGTCCTAGTGATTCAGTAAAATGGTCTCAGCTGACTCAAACATCCTCTGTTCTTCTGGTTATTTGCTGGGCCTGAAACTCGTAGGTCAAAATCATGACTAAGAGATTTCTCATCTCAACTGAATATTTTGGAAGCAATTTACTCCTTAGCTGTAATGGTTTAAGGGAGCTGCTGTTCTAATTAAGACAGAATTGGAGATATGCAGTGATACTGTTTTCCATTTCAGCACTGGCCGAAAGGACATGACTGTGTATCTAATGTTTTGGGAAGCTGCCTGACACATAACTTCCATTTTTGTTCATATATATGAGCTATGAAGGAGAAAGTTTTTTGTGTTAGTGACGCTAGGGAAGGGAGATGCACAATGGGAATACCAGGAGAATGCCAGGCCACCACTGTGACATCAGTACAATTCACACTGGGGCCTCGACAGCTGCCTTCAGCAACTTGTTTTATCCATCCAAAGTGCTTTTAAAGCCTCCAGCTATGGGGCCTAATCCTTTCAAAGTCTATCCTAACAACACTGCAATAAGGAAAAGTTATTATGGCCCGGAAATAGATATAGGGAGATTAAGTGACTTGCTCAGTGGCACAGGAAGCCTGCGGCAAAGCTGCCCAAGCCTCATCCTTCTCCTCCCCTATTCTTCAGTTACTGACTCCAAATCAAAGCTCACAACCTGTTTCTAATAGCAGGAATTATTTTCTACCTCTTAGACTTAAAAAGTGAGAAAGACACAGCTAAAGGTTGTAGCAAAGAGGCAAGTGGGAATTACATCAGACAGCTTTAGTTGGTAACAGCTGGCAAAGCTCAGACGAGGGGGCAGTGAAAGTGCATCAATGCAGCAGAAGATTCAACTAATGATCCCTATAAAAAGTTAAATGAAAGAGGCAATTTTCTGTAAATCCCACTTTAATTCATCTTTCCTCAAACCCTTTCCCTGTTATTCAAATAAAACATAAAATTGTGCTGCCTCTCTTCTTCTTTTTCTTCACTTTTTACTGACCAGGTAACATATTTCTGTGGTAAATATTTACAGTTGTCACCAAGCTTCTGTATATTTAAGTCACCATTTAGACCCCTTCAAAAGCCATCTACTCATTTGGGCTTGACTGCTTAGGTGGGGTTTGACAATCTGTGGTTCCAAAGGCATTTAAAAACCAAACAACCTATCAAACAAACACCCCCCCCCCCTTATTTAATTGTAAAACAAATCAGAACACTTCCATAGCCCTGTACTCTTGAGATTTAATGCTAAAACAATTATTAAAATTAGCTATAAATGCAAATTCCTACACTACTAGTGACTACCAGTGTCAGTGAGGGCCCTGGACCTAACACTAACTGTAGAAACAAACCACTCTTGCATTTTCCCTGGTGCTGAGAAAGTTAATTTGTTAACCTAGAGGCATCTGAAAGCTTTGTGGCAGGGAGGATCTCTAAGGAAATAAAGGAGCTCTATAGCACTGGGAGGCTGCTGTTAGTTTTTAACTTGCTTTGTTTATCCCTATGCAGTAATAGTTAATTTTTCTACTGCTAATTTGCAAAGGTGGACTTTTACTGACAATACTTCTGCTTTCTGACAGGATTTGCTAGTTCCTAGTTTTCTGTTAAACTGATTCTACCACACAGGATTTCATTCCTGCAGTAGGTCAGTTCGGCCACCGTTGGCACGACAGCTTTCTGCACAATCACTTTGGCTGCGTGCAGTTTGAGACAGCCCTAACAAAATCCAGTCTAAGGGCAGACTAAAATCCTGTGCAAGCCCATTTACATGCCATGTCCCAGAGAAACTGGTGCCTTTGATATCTAAACTCCTCAATGTTCTGGGCCTTCCAGATCTGTGTGCTTAACTGTACAAACTTCACAACTGTACAAACTTCACAACAGTACAAGCCTAAACACATTTGTCTGTGAACAATCATGTTTCTGTTTGGGAATATACAAAGTGTTTACAAATCGAGAGATATTATAATAGCTACAGATCCCAACATTTCCTACCCAAATTGGGAAAACCATGGTGAAATGGGATAGTGTCCAATGGCAGACCCTGTTAATCTTTCAAAACCACACACTAATTCTGCCAGGAGAGGTTCAGAGTAAAGACTTCCAACGCCCCAATAAAACTGTGTCCTTCAGAATTAGGTTCTTGGCCTTCTTACAAGTAGATAATGATGTTCTCTGCCTGTAAGGTGAGAGGACTCTTCAAAAGAAAACCTGGCTAGACAGCACAACCTACTCAGTTCCAAGATACACGCACTCAGTAAGATAATTTGCTTTTGAGTTCAGCTATCCACTAACTGTATGTATTTCAGATTTCTAGCTGATCTTCCTTCTCTAGTTATTAACTACATTATTTTAATAGGCTAAGTTTATCCTTATTTTCATTCTACTAATCTTACTTTCACAGGAAAAAAAAAGCTGCTCTATGGGAGTAAAGAAGGTCATTATGAAACTGATCAGTGAAAAGATAACTAGGTTATTGACAGAGGAGTATTGCTGTTGGGCAGTGGATATCTGCATACTTCGGGCTAGAGGGATTTTCAGACTATGGAAAGGTGTTTTCAGTCCTCTGAGATTTCACAGAAGGAGCAGAAACAGGCTTCCTTCACTACCAGGGAACCATCACTGCTTTAGCAGAGATGATGTTCTTAACCATGCTTTTCAGTGTTTCAGCTGAGCCCTTCAGTATTCAGTAAAAATGTGACTCTTGCCAATTAAATGGCTATAGACTTTAACTTACACTCATCCCATTCTATGACTACCTGTTTTTAAGTGATTTCTCATGGTATTTGTAATAATTGTGTAGTAATGAAAAATAATGAATTGGTGGTAGGGAAAAAAACCCACATATGAAAGGAATTAGCATTTGAGAATGTCTTAATTTTGTGAAGAAATTTCTGCTTTGAACACAGTTCTGTTCCCAAATGTGATTTTCATGTACTACTAGCAATATTCTGCAAGGACTCTCCCTTATTACAAAATATTTACTCTGATCATCAGCCAAAGAGTAATACCCTACATTTAATGTCCTAGGAACACATTTAATTAAATATTCCCACCAGTTTATTATGACTGCATTGACCATCTGGTGTGCTAAATATGCACACAGAAGAACTTTAAGACATCATCTTTAATTTGATCATCAATAATTATGCTAGTAATGACTGACTGATTTTTCCTCTCCAGTATCTTCCTTTCAAGACAAATATGTATTACTTACAAGGCCCAAAGCACCTGAATTCTTAATTGAGGCAATTAATTCAGCCAAATGATTTTTCTGACAAACAAAGGAATTTGCCAGAATGTGCTGTATCATTTCCATAATTTATCTGAACTGTAGTCTTCACAACAACCACTTGTGGTGACTCAGGCGGGGTTTCTGTTAGTCAGAAAAGCAACACAAAGCAGGATTCCTTTCTGAAATAACAACAGCAAAGATTTTTTTAGAGCTGCCTTTCCCCTTGCAGTCATCTTTTGTAAAGGCTGTGGCTTAAGATAAAGTCAGCACAATGCAGTGATAGCGATTCACATATCAGCCACTGAGCACACTTTGCTGAGCAGCATCTGGACTTGCCTGAAGGATGATTAAGGGTATTAGTGTACACATTTTAGGTTCACAAATTAAAACCTCAGACCTACACACCAGAAGCCAACTGTCTATAACCTATGTTAGTGTTAAGCAATGACATATACAAAAAAGCATCTGCACATACCAACCAGTTCTGCCATGTCGATAGATCCCAGCTGACCAGTCTGATCTTCACATTTGACTGGACAAAAGAAATGTTTAACACAATTTGTGGAACTAATGAAACACCAGCCAAGCAGACAGTCACCATTATAACCTGTAATCCACCTGATCCACTTCAAAGAGCTCAGGCTGCTACTTAAACTGCAGTTTGGAATTGTGTTGACCCAAACTAACGAAATCTGGGCTCCAACAGTGTGAGACGGGTTTGAATTTGTACACCATAGCATTTGCCTCTCAAAAAGCAGTGGCAAATGATGAGGGTTCCTCACCTCTTCCCATTGAGGCAGAGCAGCACATTAGGTTTCTCTGGGAAGAGTCCCAGACTACTGAACACCCACTGGAGCTGGATAACCTGAGGGCAGCCCCTCTGCACCTCACTGCACGGGGCCCTCTGCTCAGCCGAGGGGGGCATCTCCACTGCCTGGCTCAGACCTTCAGGGGGCTTTGCCCTTAGCAAACCTCTGCACGAGAGGCAATCTGTGATCAAATTACACACATCTTGTCACAGCTACAAGGCCTGCAAATCTGTATATTTCAATATAGAGAACTGAAATAACTGAACAGCGCTAAGAAAATAATATTCTGTTGGGATCATTTTCTCACACTAACCAGTGAGTTTAGCCAGTTGTAGTCTTTTTTTTTCTCTTAGAAAATGTTTAATACTCATTATTTGCTGATTGGAAACTAACTGTAATCTTTGTTCTAAATGAGGTTTATTTTAATTAGGAAATGAAAGCAAATGCAGGGGTAAGCAATTATAAAAAACTTTTCATATTTATATTTACATTTTCATTACATTGAAAAGCAAGACAAATGTAACTTATTGTTTTCTAAATTTTGTTTGTTTAAATTCTTAATTTGCATCAGGCTGCTTTGGGACAGAAATAACTGTTTAGTAAAAAAATGTGGAAAATCCATTGTAAAATATTCGTAATAGTTAATAACTAAAAATATCTTCAGTGCAATCTCAACACAGAAAAAAACCAAAACACTGTAAAAGTAATTTTTTTAAAAGGAAGTATTCTCTCTAGTTCCCAAGTACTATTGACTGCACGTGCTGTTATTTCTTACAAGATTTTAGAATTGGCAGGTTTCAGGCTCTTATAGTAATCACTCTTCGCTAGCTGGAAGAATACAAAGCTTCTGAATTTGTCAGTTAACCTTGAGAGTCCAGGTTACGATGTGAGCTAAGGGCAATAAAATCATCGCAAAGTTGTCACGAAATTTTTGTCACAAAATAGTTACTATTTCAAATGAGTTGAATATAAATTAAATCTAGTACTTAGCATGGGTTGCCAATTTCAAACAGATTCAAAGGTGTAGGTAAATGAACATATTGATCCAAAACATCCCAGAATTTGATTTAAAAAACGTATGTTTTTATCTGAATCTGGCCTGTTTGAGCTGAGGTGGTCTTCAACTCCAACCCCGAGAGCTCTTGATTTTGCAAGGTGCATTGGTAGCAGCCCTTCTCCAGTTCCCACAGCTCTGTCTTGCACACTGAGGAGCTACCTTAAACACCTGGAAAAATAACACAAAGACTGACCATCCCAGGAAGAGTCACATTTTTCTTCCTAGAAAACTTTATTAAAGGAATTGTAGTTTATAAATGGGAGGATGCTTTTACTGGGCATTAAAACAAAACAAAACAACAAAACACTATCAGAAAACCAAAGAAGACATTCAACACAGAAATCAAATCCTGGAAAACACACAGCCTTTATTTTCCTTGTGCTAAATTATTGGTCTGAAATTAGGAAAGAGAAAACAGATTGCAAACTGAAACATCACTGGATTAGAGCAGAAAATCACCAAAGCATATCAGGCTGTGGGAGAGAGGAAGCCTATCAGCACGAAGCTTCACTTAGTGTCTCTGTGAGATCTGCCTGAAACAACTCAAGAATAAAACGGTAAATACACTGAAAATGCAGTCACTATCATTGCTGTCATTTTCCTCTCCAAGTTGGAAGAAGAAGAAGAAACACAATCTGTCTTGGAAATTATAGTGAAAATATATAAACCAAATAAATTGCTACAGAAATGTTTCAAAAATTGAGGACTCAAGCCAGAGTACATTTGAACAAGCCAAGTATATTAAACATCCTGGTGTGCCAGATATTCAATTCACAAACCGCTGTTTTCAACTCTAGAGCAGTCACTAAGGACACAGTTTGATGGAAATGGTCAGCTTTAAGAAAAGTCCCAAATCCTATTTCTATGAACTGATGTACTTGAAGTTCATGCTGACATGGTACGTTATGGTTAGACTTCACCTGTGTTCTCCTGCAGAGGAGTAAGAGCATCCACTATTCCTAACCTTCTCTGTAGGCTTCCAGGAGCAGGGGCTACACCTGGAGGAGCACACAGGCTGAAGCTGGGCAGGGAGTGGGAGGGGAGAATCAGAGTTGGACTCAGCTATCCCCTCTCACTGGACTGGTGCAGAAGAAACTGCTGTCATTTGTTGCTGGTTGCAGCTAGTTAAAAGTTAACTCTGGTGCAGAGGAGCAAGGAAGCCTTTCAAAGGAATGGCAGGATTGATACGCTTTCCCTGCTTTTAAGTAATATATCTTGGATCCAGGATGTTTTCTGTGCCTGTCTTTTGAGAGATCCAAAGTAAAACCTGGAGGCTTGGCGGCTTTCCATTTGCCTGTAAATTACTTCCCAGCATTCTTGTTGCACCTCAGAAGGAAATCAACTATTAACATTCTCCTTTTTTTTTTGTTAATTAAAAAACTCCAGCAACAACAAAACAGCTGAAAAAAGTCACGTTTCCATCAACAGTGAAATGTTTTTCTAGTGTTGCTGTATACATATATTCAGTGGCAGTTTCATCACAACTCAACTTTAGAGGGTAATTACCATCCTTACTTATATTAAAGCTTAATTATCAGGAGGCTTATTAAGCTTAATTCTTCTCTAACTACTTGGCCAAGAGAACTACAGTGAACATTTTATCCTACGTATTTATTACTTAAGCAGCAGTCACATAGCATGTGCAAGTGTTAAGAAAGAATAGCAAAAGTATCTGTACATAAAGCCAAATTTCCATCCTTATTTCTCACCAAATGTCATGTTCAGTTCCTGAGGCGCTGCCGTGAAACACAGCTACCATTTGCGTGTCCTTATTACAGGTGCTCCATCTTCCCACAGGGTTATGAGATTCATATATAATGGGTTTCCTCCTCATTTTCCACATCCACCAATTACTGAAATTGGATTCCATTTAACCAATCAAATATATTAAAGCAATAAAAAGTAACTTCTCATTTCAAACTCTTATTGAATGCAAATAAACAAGCCCCCAGAACATTCTGAATACAACAAAAGGCTTTTTAAAGAAGATCTTTAAGACTACTTAGTCAAGCAAATAATTTGTCAAACTAATGTGAATTCATTAAATATTGCCTAACATAAAATTACACAATTCATACAAGAACATGTTTTGAGAACTTTAAATGTGTAGCATAAGATTTGTCTGATCATCACAGCCATTTCTCCTGAGCGCTTCAGATTGCCATCCTCACAGGTTCCCTGACAGCCTTGCAGTTTGCACTCTGACCATGCTCCCATCTTTATCTCAGCATCCATCTTTCTCTCAAAACCGTGATATTTTTTTAATGACCATCTGTACTTTGCACAAAGACCTATGTTTAAGTCAAGTTTCCAGAAACTCTAGTGTGATGTCTGAAGCTTACAAACATACTCTGTGGATCCATGCTGAGGCAGAGATATGGCATCTGATTTTCAGATTTAGCTGAGGTATTGAAATCAACATTGTCCACACTCATATATTTGCAGATGGCCCCAGTTCACAAACTGCACTTCAGTTTCGCTTCCCCTCAATAAATCCATAAACTTCCACTAAACCAGTTCACTTTGGTTCTATCTTGTAGTCTTGTTACCATGCCTTTTGCTATTTGTGAACATGCTTAGACACTTTGCTGAAACTCTGTTGGGAGTTACATCATTATAAGCAGCCCTTGGGGTTCTCCAGATAAATGGAAACTCCATGTCTACTGAGTGAGTATTGCTATTTTGCTTAGCATTCACCCGAAACTTGGAAGTTAATTATTTTTACAATACTTCAAAATTAACCACTTGCTCCTCATCTCCTTTTTTGAAAACAAAAGGAGTCATTAGGATTGAGGAAAAATATTTGAGATTTAAACTTGTTATGCTCAAAAGTCAAAGATTGAATCAAAATTTGAACTGTCCATATGTTATTCAAGTGAGAAGAAATTGGTGAGAATCACCTTTGGGATGAAGGAGTCCATTTGCAATCAACCATAAAGTTCTGTTTATACCAACAAAGAAGAAGTCATATCAATGAAGCATTCCCATAGCTAACATTCCCTCCTCTCAGAGCTACTCTTCAAGCTCTCTCTTTCCATCTATACTACTTCCCTTGAAGGACAAAATATTAACTCTTCCTATTGTGACTGGGGTACAGATAGAGATGTTAGTTTAGAAACATGTTATTCATGCAGCTTATTTCCATAAAAAAGCTGAATAACTTACTACATCTATCCCAACTAAATTCTAGGAACAAGATCCACCTGTCCACAACAAACCCAGCCTAACTACAGCAAGATTCAATGCACTGATAGAGCTATTGTTGGGTTTTTTTTATTTTCCTGTCTGGCTCCTGTGTCCTTTTTGATTTGAGTCATCACACTGGTGGCAGTGCTGTAATGCAGGCCTGGCACAAGAGGTTTCAGATGTAGTTCTTCAAACATTATTGGGAAGCTTGTGCATGGCATATGGGAGCATCACGACACACCAAACAGAGGAGGAAACGCACAGGGCTGTAACCTGTTCCCTAGGTAACAAAGAGATGCTATTAAAAGAGAAAGTGGTACCAGGGTGGCAAATAAATAAACGCATACAATAAAGACCCACAAGCACGACTGACTTTCCTGGATACTGCAGAGACCAGAGAGGGCAGAGCATATAAATCCAGGCACCTTGTATCCGTGAGGAAACAGAAAAATTCCTCACCGATTCGGAGGTCAAACAGAGCCCTCATTCACATGTTCCTTTTAGGCAGCCAGGACCATTGCCTCCCAGCCCTTCTCCTCTTGCCTCACCACTACTTTCCCAACTCTCTCTCACATTGCAGACAGCTCCTAAGCAACAGGAGGTTTGCAGAGAATGAGTCATTCACATGTGGCTGCTGGGCTGAGCACAGGAAGGAGATCAGTGACCTGACAATGCACAACCCCAGAACCACTCTGCTTCCAGAGAGCCAGTCACCGAGTGCTGCAAACTTAATAAATGGTATGTGCTTTGAAAGGACACAATTTTAAGTCATGCCTTATAATTCTCACAGATAGATGTGTTACCTTAGAAAGAAAACTGCTGTATGTTAGGTGCACAGTTGACAAATGGCATTAAGCATTCCATACCCATAAAGCACTCCCTTAAAGTTAACTAGCCAATAATTAACTTAGATCTTATTTAGTTGGAAATATGAAATCCTTAGGCTTTGGACTGATAGTAAAAATTTTGGAAACTAAGAAAACAGGAATTGGGGCCATAATCACACAAGTTCAGTCAGTTCCCAATGTAAGCAACAGATTTTGACATAACTGGCAGGAAACACCCTTTTGATTGAGGTTTTACTTTGCAAGAAGAACAACTCTATTGAATGAATTAATTTTTTATCAATAACGGCTAAATCAGCATTAGGATAAAGTATATATTTGGTGATTATGCTAATTTCACCACAGTGCTACATGCAAGTTATCCAAGTAAATTAAAAGTAATCTGTAACTTGTAGAAAAAGCAATTTTGTTAACAAGCTCATTTTCTGGGGCACTGCTAATTTTGAATGTTTTCTTTCTCTTTATTTTCCTCATATACTCTTTATATAAAGTCACTACACACTAACATAGATTTTTAAGTCTTTCATGAGTCAGAAGAACAGCATACAGTTTCCAACAATGAACCTGTAATTATCACCATCTCACCAACACTCATCTGACCACACATAGTCAAAGCAGGTTCATTTTTCGCTTTGTGCTCACACAGGGAAGTAAATACAATGGAAAAAGATGATCCAATTTCTTTCATCAAGGGAGCGCCTGTCTACTTTTTGACTCCACTCTTGCATTCTGCTACAATCTTCTCTGGATAAAGCTGTATCAAGCTCACAGTTCTCACCATTAAGTTTCTTGCAGAATCAGGACCTCAAAAATACCAAAAGATCTGAGTTACTGCACAGTACCACAGCTTTTAAAAAATAAATGCAAGTTCTTACTAGTTGCAACAATTGTGTTGCATTCATGTGGTTACCAGGAGTCATCACACGCAATGCACCACCTGTGCATATGTGTTTTAATGCCAACACTTCTGCCAGGAGCTCGAAACTAGCAGAAGAGAACAGTTTGTAAGTAGTTATGGCTATCTTGATGCCACATAACCATGTTTTATGGCAATGTTCAGTGAACCTGCTACATACTTCAATATACAACCTTTCTCATCCTGCAATGATGAAGAACCTTCTTACATTTTTTGCTGAGCATTTTTTCTTATTAAGACTTTGACTAACATTTCATGACATTCTATAGATTTGAAGAGCCTGATTTTGTGAAAAAGCCTCTTTTTCAGAAGTTTGCAATACCACTTTGTACTTTTTTTTTTTTAGAGAACTTCATCTCAGCCTCCAACCTTGCTCATACAGTTTTACATCTGGAACTAATTAGAGCCATTATTTACTTACCTAGATGATGGTATGTGCAGGTAGTGAGATTAGTCTTGAATTCAGTAAGATTACCATTCTATAGTTCTATGAGTCTATGAAAAGCTATCTAATCATGTAAATTCAGAGCATTCTGTCGAGCAAATGTGCCTGAATCACACCTATTTAGTTTAACTCACACTGAAAAAAATTACAGCAATTGCAGTGCTCTGTCATGATCTTAAGAAAGCAACTATACTGAAAAATCACTGTCCCAACTCCACAATATATCAAACAATGTCTGAGGGCACAGCTCCATTTTACCATTTTAGATGTCCTGTGTTGCAACTGGAGACAAATCAGCAATGTCTGAAACAAAAGATTCAGTTATAAGAAGCAACAAATAAAGCAGGCATTAAACTATTCTGACTGTATCCATTAAATATGGACACTTTCCAGAACATCTAACCTCATACGAATGTACCGAGTCAAAGAACAGGCAGGTCTGAGTCGTCTCATTCTTGCCTTTAGTGACTTGTCAGTTATTACACTGAAGATACATATTGAACCCACAATGTCTCCGTGGTACACACAACAGAATAAAACATACATTTCAGTAAAGATGCCAAAAGAAGTGTAATAGTAATGGCTTGCTTTATTTTCATCACTAGTACATTAGTTTACTTGGAAACAAAATGCATCAAAGCAGGACATATACTCAGTCCACTGCTTATTTATTTATAGAAAAAACTCCTGCTGTATTATCATACTTCACATTGTATACAGCTTCTGCCTTGTCTGTGGTTTGAGTCTCCACTGAGTTTTCATTGAGTCTTATCCCTTCTAGTGGTCTAATACATCCGCAATATTCAGAATTGCTCCATTTATGGCCTGGTCTCTGATGTCATTCATTAGAAAGCAATCTTTGCAAATTATATTATGAACTGTTCCACGAGGAACCACACCAGTGAAGCCTGGCTTCATATCCAAAATTGCTACCTCACACTCAAGCCACCAAAACTGACCAATGAGAAATTGACACGAGCAAGCAATGTGTGCTCGCAGCCCAGAAGGGCAACCATACCCTGGGCTGCATCCAAAGCAGTGGGACCACCAGGGTGAGGGAGGGGATTCTCCCCCTCTGCTCCTCTACCCTGAGACCCCACCTGTAGCTCTCAACATAAGGATATGGAACTGTTGGAATGGGCCCAAGCGAGGGCTACAAAGATGATCCGAGGGCTGGAGCACCTCTGCTACGAGGACAGGCTGAGAGAGTTGGGGTCGTTCAGCCTGGAGAAGGCTCTTGGGAGACCTTAGAGCAGCCTCCCAGTACTGAAAGGGGCTCCAGGAAAGCTGGGGAGGGACTGTTTACAAGGGCTTGTAGTGATAGGATGAGGAGGAATGGCTTTAAATTGGAAGGGGGAAGATTTAAATTAGACATTAGGAAGAAATTCTTCACAATGAGGGTGGGGAGACACTGGCACAGGTTGCCCAGGGAAGCTGTGCAAGCGTCCTCCCTGGAAGTGTTCAAGGCCAGGTTGGATGGGGTCTTGACCAGCCTGGTCTGGTGGGAGGTGAAAGGGGGGTTGGAAGCGGATGATCTATAAGGTCCCTTCCAATCCAAACCATTCTATGATTCTATGATTTTCTGTGAAAATACCTCCAGCTTACTTCCCTTACAATCTTGTGAGACCTGTTAACTTGTAATGCTTCCAGTTCCTGCCACAACCACTAAGGTCCTCTCCACTCTTCCCCCTTCCAGTCATCCACAGTAACAAACAGGTCCTGAGCTTCTGTTACCGACTGTTCCTCAGCTGGCAAGAATAAGGTGGGCCTCATCTCTACCTGGCCTCTGATTGCCCCACAGCTGTTTTGAATTGGTAGCTATGGAGCTCTCTACCCCTCTACCAAGTTTACCAGAACAGTGAAATCACAAACTGCAGTTCCCTGGACACACAGGCTGATGCCAGCAAGGTTTTAAAGCCTTACATGGAGACACTTCTTTTTTAGCCTCTGCTTTTGCTACTGTTATTCAAACATGTTATGCCTCAGCGAGAGCAGTGGCTCTCCAGTGGAGGAAGACACTGTTGATTTTACGTAGAAGTGGTATAACAAATGAGCAGGCAATCTTTCAGTGTTCAAAGGACATTGCCACTTTTGTTCTTTTCTTCTGCATTCAGCCAACTGCCCTGAATGAAAAATATGGGGTGTTTTGGAAGTACAAATAAAAGCACCCACCACAAATGTTCGGTTTACTTTAATATCAGAATAAAATATAAAATATATTTTGCCTGAAAATCCACATATACAGCCAGTGACTAATGACACATAGTCCAAACACATTCCCAATAAGAAAAATCCAACCGGAAGAGCAGGATGGAACAGTTCAATTCCAAATACTCAGTGTTTTGAATTTTCTTATAAATGTTCCAATGAGCTTCCAACTCCACCACAGACTCATCTTGCAAATCAGTAGTTGAAGAATCTTTTATTGTACTTGCCTACATTACTTATTAACCACTCTCATGTGATCAGTTTGATGATAGACTTTAAGGGTCATTTGGGATTAATTCTGTAACACCTCTTTCTAAAGCATACACGTGGGTGTACACACATCAATGGATTGATGTGATCTGTATTCAATTCTGTAACGGCATTTAACAAGCCACCAGTAACTTCCTGTCACCCAACCTCATGCATAGCATTCACTATTCTACTTTTTTCCTTTTTCTTTTTAAAATCTTTTATGCATTTTAAAATCCCTAGGGAAAAAAAGTGGATAGCTCATAGACAAAAGATCTTTAGCTCAAAAAAACCGTTGTGGCTTCAGAGTTACTGCACTTTGTAGCGAATGAAGATCTGCCTCAGAATGCCTCAGCAAGCATACAAATTGTCAAGCACTATTATGAAAAGCTTTGCAATTTCTTAATCCAGAGTAACAGGTGTGAGAAAAAAAGAAGCTAACAGAACAGAAAGAAACTGGGGAGAGAAAAAGAACCCTGAACAATAAATCACTTGTAACATCATTTCTCCACTTTCATATCCCACAAACTCTCCAGTGGGAAACAAAGAGGGAGAACTAGCGATGCTACATTTCATTATCATCTACAGATAGCACCTAAAAATTATAATTTCTTTAGGACAGCAGTCCAAAGTTAACCCAGCCACAGGTCCACGCTGACTGAACTGCACCACAGCCTTCCCAGCAAGGTACGCGTGGAAACTACAGATGGGCAGTGGCATGACCTGGTCTGTGCAGTGCAGTGAGATATGGGCTCCTTCATTAGGACACAAACGGCCTCTGGAGGAAGACCTATACAGAAAATCTGTAGCAGAAAATACATAGATTTTTTAAAAGCTTTTATTTGGGTGAAAGACTCACAATAGATAACACACACCTTTGGTGATGAGAAGTTTATAGAAGAGTAAAGTAGTTAAAAAAATTAAATTCTAGAATTCCTTAAATTTTATCTCTCACTGCCTGCTGGAGACCATTCTCTAAACTGAATTAACCTTTCAGAATTACTTATTACAAAGAGTATTGGCTATGAAATCTACACCTTATTTAGTGCTTGAGTATTTTACACACTGAATTTCTCCTGTTACACTCATGATACAGATAGCCCAAACCTGATCCTCAGACTTGACTGTTACCTTTTGTAACTTGTGAATGTCTAACCAAAAAATATTAAGATCAACAGGAGAGTAAACACGCTTCTGCAACAGCTGTTGCAGGATGAACCATTCTTTATAGTGAGATTCCTAGTACTGCTTCTGTTTGTAATCTCTGCAAATGTTTAAGTCCCATCCAATTAGGCACAAATTCTGAACAATGAGACCCCCTAACTCATGGTGTCTATAATGAAGATAAGTGTCTTTCTTGATTGTATAGATTGCTCACGTATGGCAACAGGGAGCACCTCTTGTAGTACTTGTACATGATCAAGTAGAGCAGAGACTCTGAACTCTACTGTACTACTAAACACTAACAGTTCTAATGTAGGTCTGTTGTTCCTTTCAAGCAAATATGGAAATTAAAGGAACAGCCAAAGCTCAATCTCAGCCACACTAATCCTGTGAAAGCAGTGACTCACCTAGTAATGGCTTTCCATAAATTAGGCAGCTAAAAATGGCTAGGAAGTGTGAAACCATTAACACTTCCTATAGTGCAAATTCTCTCACTGGATGTGAAGAAAGTCTGTGGCAGTAAAAATAAAAGATTAAGGTGTCAACACTCATCATATTTAGCTATGTTGCTAACAATTCAAATCTTCCTCCTTCGGAATGTATGGCTTTAGAATGAATCATTTTTAAAAGGAAAACTGAGGTTTCATTGCTCACTGATTCCATCTGTTTTCTTCCCAGCTATTAAAAGAGATATTGATACGGTTAATTGTGTGTGTTGCCAGAATCATCTCGTAGTAGTAACCTACTGTAGCAATGTTTTGTGTGTTGTCATCTTCCAGACATCAGCATTGAAAGGGAAATGACTGGTGGCAAAATTGGCAATATATGAAAGGAAAGCCATACACAGCTTTGGGAAACAGAAAGAGATGGAAGAGAAGGAGACAGTGTGCTTGTGAGTACCACTTTATAGACATGCAACATGATAATATAGGGGTTGAAATTTCAGGTCCAGTATCTAAACTTGGCTGCTGAACTAAAATGGATGGGGGAAAAAAAAATTAAAAGGCTTTGTTCCAACATCCTAATTAATTGCTTTTGAAGTAATTAAGGAATTTGCTAATTATGAGGTGCCAGCCCTTATATATACATATCTGTATAGGCCTGGAATGTAACTGGCAATCAGCAATTGCTGCAGAGTTCGGTTAAGCTACAGAATTCCAAATACATATTTTAGATACCAAATGCAAAAGATGCAGCCGTGGTGCCAGACATAACAAAGTGCACAATTTTCTCATGACATAGGAAGGACTGTAACAGGCCCATTCTCCTAGAAAAGGTGGGAGAAGTCTGGGCCTCATACCCAGTGCTGGCAAAAGCCTCGGTACTCTAACAGTTCTTGATGCATTACATGAATAACCCAGTGGCAGCTATCCTTCAACTACTGCTTCTACGTTTTGTTGACATCCTATTGTCAAATATCCCATCATCTGAATAACAAATACTCAAGTCAAGGTCTTTTATCTTCTCATTTCTAGATGGGTACAGTCACAACATTTGTTGACAAACCATTTGTTCTATCCAGCCCAGTTTTGCTGCATTTAGTTCCCACCACTTCTCGTTTCTCTGGTCTATACTACACCAAGTTAATCAAGACCTTAAGAGAACAGGCAATACAAGTATTTTGCTATCAATACTGAATTTTGTACTCATGTTGCTCTGCTCCTTCTGGACTATGCACCCACTGGGTCAATTCCTTTACATAATTGTGAGAGACTACCATTCTTGCAGCTGCTGTAAAACAAGGAAAAGGAATTTGTAGTGAAGCTGTCTAACGAAAAAGAACACGTGCAAATTTATTTTTAATTAAGTTAAATATATATTTAATTTGATGTTGTCTGTGAGTTGGAAGCATCACCGTTCCTTCATCAGTTTAGCCATTTCTTGGAAGTAAAAGAAAAAAAATCTCACAGCAGAGGAGCAGAACCAAAGCAGAGGCAGTAGTGATGTGGAGAGAGGTCTGGAAACCAGGATTTGTCACAGCCTTAATCCTTCTCTCCCCATCTAGTAACAACACCTGTCTCATAGCATAGGGTCACAGGCAAGACACTGCACACCTAAATACCCTCCAGTATTGATGTGCTCACCATCAGATCATCAATAAAGAGATGTCTCACATACGCAAACTTTTCTTGCCCCCAAACCTATTGCTTTTTTCAAAATAAACTTCTGTGAACAGAAAGGCAAGAGGGGCAGGTTCTTCTTGTGAAATGGCAAATGAGAAACTGATCCAAGACAGAGCAAGCTGGTGGTGCTAAGAAGGGCAGGAATTAAACACTGGGTTCTCACTTAATGCAGATATCACCATGAAGCCAGACGACAGCCAGCACGTTTGTGGAGAGGCAGCTGTCCAATGGAATAGAGCAATAGCACAGAGAAGCAAAGAGCAGCACCCACAGATAGCTCTGCGTGGCTGAGCATCTCTCAGTAGGTCCAGCACTTCCTTTGTAACTAGTGCAGGTGAACCTCCTGGTGCATGTAAAGCACTGTCACGAGTCCCCTGGGACTTCTGCTTTGTGGTGGGAGAGGAGGAAGGATGGGTGATCAACTGGGAGAAGTGAGGAGCTCTGACACAGAAACCTAGAGTAACTTTGGACAAGGTCGCCTGATCCCAGCTTCCTGGGAGGCATTTCAAATGTTGGTTTCCCACTGTTGTGTACGCCTCTGAGAGAGACATCTTTGAGGCTCTGTCTTTGTGCCTCAGCTGTAGATCCGTGTTTCTATATCTATATGATTGTGACGTATCAAACACTGCAGCAATGAAAAAGGCACGTTGATACCTGTAGCAGTACAGGTGAACTTTGATAATAACCTGAACAAAAGGTTTTCCAGAGTTCTTCACCCATGAGCTAGCTCACCAGAAGGGTTTCTGCTTCTTTTTTCCTTTGATAAACTTCATGTATTTTCGACCTTAGCAGAACCTAATCAGACTATTAAAGTGACTTTATGAGTTATTACAATTACATTAGTCTTGTGTCAGTCTGAGAGGGTTTGGTTGCACTACAGGATGCATCAGGCTGTAGTCACCAGAACAGAGCACTGCAACAGAGCAGTAATTCACGACTGCAATGCCAAGGCTACATCGACACCACATAAGGGATGCGGTGCCAGACATGAGAAGAGAAATCTTTACTCCCGCTAATAGCCCTTTAGCTACAACACAGAATCTCAAGTACTTAGCTATCCATCTAACTGTCCTTTATTTCCAACAAAACCCCACTTTTTCCTATTTCCTTCTTTAATGTTTGAACCTACTACTTTATTTTTTTAACCTTGTCAAAATCCATTAACTTCCACAGGAAAATTATTTTCTCGCTTCAAATATCTTTTCTAGTGAGAAGATACTTTCCCCAGTCCACAGCTTCTGTTCCCCCCACATGTCACAGCATGACCACTTTTTTCTTCTTTTTTTTTTCCTTTCTTTTATTTATTAAGAAAACAAATTTCAAATTAGAAGCAAGCCTGGCAAGTTTATTCCTGATGGCACAAGATGTGGCCTCTGATGAAAAGTCTAAAAGACAGACTTTGTGTACACACTGCTGGAACAAACTCACTCCACAAAAGGTTTTGCAAGGCAAAAGTAGCTACAGGAGAGCAGAGGTAGTCTAAGGTAGTCAGAGTTAGTCATAGAACAAAGGTGAGGAAAGAGGCAAAAAAGAAGAACCAAGGCAGAGATCGTTATGTTTTATTCCAGTAATGCACTTTATGTGATCCTCTCTCTACCTTTCTTTCTACCAGCATCCTGCTATCACAACCCATTGCTCCTCCAGTTCACCCACCACTTCACTGGTACTTTCTATCCTATGCATCACCCACCACCAGGCACACTTACAGGGGTTAAAAAACCACGAATAGCAGAAGCCACTACCCTGAAGCCACCTTCACAGCCAAACAGTGAGCAAGGGTTGTTGCAGGTTGTTTTATTTCCTAGCACTTTGAGAGAAGAAACATTCAGGAAGAGGACAGAAGACTTAACTTCTTTTAAAATGTCAGTTTCTGGAGCATTGTGATGGAGACATCTTCCCACATAATTCTGTGAGAAATTTGGAAGACATAAGGAAAGGGAAAACATTCTTTAAAGCTCTGGGACAATCATAAGCAAGTAAAAGGACCACACAATTTTTATTTACTTATGCTACTCAATTTAAACCAGGATGGTTTATATTCTCTCTTAATTCCAGTTACAGTTGCTAATTCTGAAGGGGGGGGGGGGGGCAAAGCCATAAAACATATACAATTGCTATATTTGTCTTAGTTTTCTAACAAGATTTTAATTCTTCTTTGGTTCATTTGTCACTATTTATATGGTGTAAATCTGCACAGTGCTGAGGTTGCTACTACCACTGTCTTTAAGACACAGAGGGGTCCTTTGATTGTTTTTAGCTGGTTAAAACCATTATCTTAATTAAAACTCACTGTTCATTCTCCCCACTTAAAAAAGCTCTGTCTACCAGACAGGTGTTCTAGAGGTGAAATCTCTTCCCGCCCTCTTCAAGAAGCTGTCAACCTTATGAATTCACTTGAACATCCCAGTCACTGCCTGCTTGTCTGACCCACGTTGTTGCTCTAATCTGGGGTACCAGATGCAAAAGACCCTGGGCCTACAGGCCTTGGACACATTGTTCTTGATTTCATCTGATTGTACGTGGCCAATACAGGACTGCTGCTGTAATCCATAGATGAGTTTGCTTTATTTACATGTATATTACAGACTGAGGACAAGAAGGAATTAGAAAGATGCTGGATACAGCCTCTTCTGTAGCATTATACAACCAACACCCTTTGGCCTCTATGAATACAGCCAGTTCCTGTGCAGTCAACAGCCACACACCGACCCTCTGCGAAACGTAATCTCTACTCCCCTGAGGCTATAGACACAGGACTTAAAGTAATTATTACTGTTTCATTGTGATTAAAATTGTTATAAAGGACACCTCCCCATAGAGAAGATAAGCACCAACAGCACAGTAGGGCAAAGTACTACTGTGAAGAAACAAGTACTCTTGACAGCCACCTCAGAGGACTGGAAATGAGGCCCCAAAAATGACAGGCTGAATTCCAACATTTTAATTTGTCAAACAACTCCACATAGCGTGAAAAATAAACAAAACAAATTGCCTGTCCCAAAACAACTCATCTAATGAGCACACATGAAAACATGCCAGCTTCTCATGATTTTCTTTCTAAAGACAGAGCAAAGCACTGAGTTGTCAAATAGACAACACTTTGCATTATAATGCTCACATGCAGAATAGCTCTTGCTCAGCATCACGGACACATCTAAATTGGGCACTCTCTGTACACATTTGCACAAAGCAGCAGTCATTAAAAACACTGGCAATTTGAAAAAAATCTGCATGCTGCTAGGCAGAGGTGTTTGTTCCTGTGCTGAATATCTTCTCACCTAGAAATCTCACGCTTCTCATGGAGTATTAATATCCTCTCTCATAGCCTTTGTAAGGTTAACTCACTTGTCTTTTTGATCTCTGAGTTAAGCATCCTGAGCATTTATCTGAATATGTCCAAGAGCAAGTTTGACATAAAACCTATGCTGTACCTGGAAATACAAAATACACTACATTCTGGAAAAGGAAAGGCTTCTTGAGAAGAACTCTATTTTGGTTATGGCAGTAACTATAAAGAATGCCCAGCTCCAAACACCCCTCATTACTTGGGCAGAGGCCTAGTAATTAAACAGAGTCCTTGAGTCTTTTTCTCTTTTTAAGGGAAAGGAGAAGCAACTACAATATCTTCCCTGTGTTCCACTTTGAAGACAGGAAGACAGAGACAGCAATAATCTCCATCTCTGTGCAAGAGGACGCAGTGTGATGTTAAAAGGAGCAGTGTGTTGTACATCCCAATCTATCCTTGTGTCTCTGTAGCTACAGTAGAAAGGAAGCAGCAGCAATCTGTACCATCCCAAAGACACATGATCCCTGATTCAGCCCTGCTACAGGGCTCCTTGGCAGACATGGGTCAGCAGTAGAAGCAATGGCATTGCCCAGGTAATAGCTCCTGCATGGATACTGCATAGGAAGATTCATCACGATGCTTCATTTCTAGCAGCGCAGAGATCCCATTTCGCTTCACTGCACTCCCAGAGTACAGTCAGTCTCTGTCCAAAAACCTCTTTCACTGGAAACAGGGAAAGGATGGCTTAGCATGACCACCTCTATACTGCTGCACGTACATAGCAGGAATACCTGGAGTTCTACCAGCTAATTTGGCAGAAGGAAAACTTTGCTTAAGTCTCCATTACAAGAAAGGATTGGGCTGTCTGGTCTGCTCAGAGGTCACTCCGTCTCTCGTGTCCCTGGTCACTCTGCAAATGCTGAGGCATCCGTGATGCTGCCAGTTGAGATGCAAGATTAACGTAAAAGCAGCCTGCTACATCTTGACAATTCTCATTTCTCTGTATTGCTGAGAGAAGAGTTTACAAAGCTGGATCTTGACAGACTAGAAAATGCAAAGATTTTTCTGAAATTCAGAAGTTCTGTTTGGCATAGGAAAGAGTCAGGGCCCTCATCTTAATTCCTCACATATTCTGAATTAATTTTGTTCTGACCTCAGCCCACATCCAGACTTTTCTGCTATGAAAGAATGAACCCAAGTTAGCAGAGTTTATTCTCTCAGAGAGACAGCCAAGAAGAACAAACCCCGATTATCCTACTTTGACCAAATTAAAGGAAATCGTATCTCAGAGCTCAGGCATTCCCTTTGTTTATTTGACAACACAAGGGAATTACTGCAGTCCTGTCACCACTGACAGCCTGTTTGATATGTTTCTGCTGCTAGAGCCCTAAAACGCACACTGCCATCCCAGCACAGATTCAAAGGAAGGCCATTTCCATGGGAAGTTAGTCTAGGAGCCCCTGTCACCTGGAGCCAGAGTGGGCACTTGCTGGCTGCTCAATCTATAATCAATCTGTAATCAAGCTACCTCAGGAAGGGAAAAGTCTCAAATACGCAGACAAGTCGCATTCACCACTGCGAAGTTGCAGGAGAAGGTAGATTCAAGATAGACCATCCAGAGGTTCATGAGGGACGGAAAAGTGTACTCAGCACATAAGTCCCTGCCCAAGCCACCTGGTTGCCAAGACCTGTGTGTGTGACTGTGCTGGCAAGAGATGGAACACTGGCTCCGTGCAGTGTAAACACCTCTATTTGTCTCTTCTTCCCCAGACGCTCAGCAAGTTGCTAACCCCTGTCTGATTCTCAAAATACTTCCCTACCACCCTTCAAATAAGAAGAGCTTCTCATTTTTTATCCTAAACCCAGATGACAATTTTTTTAAAGATAGGAAGAAATCTCTGTCAAGTATTTTCCTTTGCTATTTACATCCATAATCCACTAAGTGACCTGCACAACCAGTTTTAAAGCAAAACGAAGGTTACAGAAATAAACATAAACCTTTGAGAAAAATTCTTTTAGCAAGAGGAGTTCTGCAGATGATTGCATATATCCAGACAAGGAGGCACAACTCCTCTGGCCCAGGTTAGGGGAACAGCTGCCTTCTCTGTAAACCAGATTCAGTCCTATAGAGAAGTGATGCTGGAACAAACCCAGAGATAAGCATCATCTCCAAACTAAAACAACAAAAAAAGTGCAGTTGTAAATTAAATTACCATTTTGCTAGTCCCTGGTTATGCTGATAAATGTTTTAGAATATCTGGGGATTTCTCAGGTTCACTCTAAGTATGTAATGCATAATTCATTGGGAGTTCTGAACTACATTTTTTTCTAACTTTTTAAATGTTTTCCTTCAAGTTCTGGAATACTACTGCAGCATCTCAGAGTGAAAATACCCCGTTCAGAATGATTTCACTCTGACCTGTGCCTGATCTAGAGCCGAGAGCCACTTCATCTCTGAGGATTCCTGAGCAGATACGATCTCTTGGACTCCTTTTCCCTTTGCCAAGTAGCACTTAATATTCTAAGAGACTTCAACACTAGTAACTATTTAGTGCAATCAAACCTAAGGTTTCTGGAGCTCTTCTACTCGCCTCAAGAACAAGAGTACAGCAACAACTCTTGCTCCTCCAAGAGTACAGCAAGTTACTCAGAAATCTGATACCTCTGAGTTCCCTGACAGTGCACAGGAACAAAAGGATTTCCAACAGAGGAACTCTGCTCTTGCCTCTGGCCACAATACTCCCTTGCCCAAGGGGCAGGCCCTCTCTAGATTCATACACACACACTATGTTATATTTGTTAACCTCCTCTGCCCAGATACAGACAGTGTTTGATTCTGTAATTGCATTATGTTCTAGTCTAAATCAAAGTGCCTTCTTCCTGCACGAGATGTATCACCATTCAAACTGCTCATGAAAGAGAAAGGACTGGGAGAGGGGGCTCAGGACTGAAAGCAGGTTTGATTTCTAAAACGGTGGTGGTGAAGGAGATGCTCAGTTATCTGGAAGACAGCACCAAGAAAAATATAAACTTGCATAGTTTGTAACTGGCTTTGCCAGGTGGGGGTTGAACAAGAAAAGCACCTGTCAGCTGTGATTTCTGTTAGGAGATCATTGCTAAAACATTTCAGTCTCTGCACAGAACTTAAAATCAAATCCCCGTGTTAACTGAATAAAACAGATTGTCACAAGAAGGGCAATGAACGCGCTAATGCAAGGGGCTTTGCTTTCACATTACCGCTGTAGCCATGCATCAATAATGAAGATGAAATACAAGAGAACTGGCATGAAAAACATGCAGGTCTGTGTCAACATGCCAAGACACATGGGACATACTCTTCTGCCTTTCCATTCCTTTCTCCTAGTCTCCCCAAAATGTTCAATGTAAACAGAAAAGCATCAAAATTTGAAGTGACTTGGATTATTTTTGTATTTATATTATCTAGTAAACAAAGTTGCTGAAAAATGCCACTGTGTGATCTTCATATATGTGTGGGAGACCATATCACAGCTGTCAGGGAGTGACTGTACTTGCTGGAAAGAAGTCAAACATTTCAGAGGCAGACTTTTACAGCCTGGTGGGACTTCTGTTAAACACCTGGGATATCCAGACTGTCCATTGCTTCTAGGAAAGTATCTGCTGATTCATCCTGACAGCACTCGCTCTCAGGCTGAGCCCTCCCTGGATCCCAATCAGCAGAAAGGCTCTCAATTGCTGCCCTGACACAGAATCCTGCTTTGAAATTCTTGAGTAAGTTGATGGGCTATAAGTCATCTTCAAATCTCAGTCAGCTTTTGAAGTGTAGGAAACAACCAGATACCAAAGCCTTCTGGAAGGACTGTTTTGTTACTCAGTGCACTTGCAACAGAAAACAAGGCTATATTTGTACACTGCTGTCCCCTGCAAGTAAGGGTATTTGGCCAGAACAGGCCTGCAGGCACCACTCACCCTAAACAGGGGATGCAAGATCATTCTGCCAGTATTTTGCTTATTGATGCTCAATCTGATTCCTATTTAGGAATTTTGCATTTTTACCAATACTCACATCCAATTATCCTATGGTATCAGTTTTGTAAGATTTGACCCCACTCAGATGTTCAGCAGCACGATACGCCGCGCCAATCAGATCAGCCCCTCGGTGACAGCACAAAGGGCTTTATACCTTTCAGGATTAGATGACAGCTTTGGTTTTGCTACTATTGATTAAAGCTCTTTGTTTCTTTCCTTCCGTTTCCCGTCTGAATTGTCACCATGGATGACACCTGCTGGGTGCAGCGCTCTGAGCACACAGTGGAAATAGATACTACAGGAGACAGATGAAGGAAAGAGAAGGGGGAACCATTCTCTCTCAGAGCTACCAGCAAACCTAGCTGGGAGTGCAGAAGTTTTCCCACAGATCAACCTAAAAGAGAGTAGGGGTGGGGTGGTGCATGTGTGTGCCCAGTCTTAGAATTCCCCACTAAATGCCAAATTAGCGTGCAAAACACTACCCCATGTGATAGCCTGTGCCAACAGCTGGGGATAACAGCAGGTGAGGTTTGTGCTCTCAGGTAGCAGCGCCCTGTGCCTTACTACAGCACACTGTAATTAAGGCCCTGAGTAGGGCCAGATTCACTAGCATGACAAAAAGGAGCTATTTTTATATGTGAATCCAAATGAACAAATGCAATTTCTAACCATTAACCTCCTGAAGGAGATAACAAGTGGGTTTAGGGATAATTAATGATTTTCATAGTTTCTAGGAAAGCTTCACCAGGACCCACATATTTCTAAAATGCTGGCACATTTTCTGACTCAGGGTGTCAGTGTCTAAAAGGGCCACCATTGCATTACCATACCCACCACAGCCAGCACCCTGGCCTTTCTGCAGGTGCAGAGCAGATGCTAAGAAGCCTATGCAGCCAATCTCCTACTCCTTCCTTTCACTCATCCACCCTTGCTCTCATATAGGCGACCGTGCTTCAGTTGAGCCGAGTACTTCAGGTGCTTTACTTTGAAGGTTTAGAGATCAGTTCCAGTAAGAACTGCAGTCCACAAGGCTCACGGGGAAAACTCACTTCCCACCTCTTCTTCATGAAATCTAGACTGAGGAAGCAGATACGGAGATGCAGGGAGGATGCTAGGTTAAGAATCTGTCCTGCTTCTGACAGCTCAAAAACATGAGGTACTTACTACCAGCATGGATACAAGGCGCACTCCCTGCCGATTGTGCCCATGGAGCTCCTGTACAGCTCCACAGACAAAGGCTCCACCTCCTCAGCCATGCCCTGCAGCAACAGTCCTTTGTGCTAATTCACCAGCCACCACCTTGCTAGATAATGCAGGGATTAAATCCACCATTTCCAGAAGTGATGAACTGAGCTGCAAAAGCCACAGCTCTGTAGCAGTGGGTCACAACTCGTGCCTTGGTTACACTGTTCCTTGGTAACCCTGCCTGCTACCAGCGATTCCTCTCTCCTCCAGTCTGCTGCGTGTGACAGCGAGATTTCCTTCTCTTCTGTTAGATCCGGGCACCCTAATTTTGAATAAGCACATATGGCTTTAATAAAATGTGGACTCTGCACTACTGAGACAGCATTTACAGGGGGAAAAAGAACAATGTTTTTTTCCAAACCACCGAGCTATTGCGAGACATGGTGTAGAGAGATGGGAGCAGACACCAAGCTAGAGAAGACTGCATTGAGTATGAAAGATGAGAAAGCTTGCTTGCAGGGAACCTGGGTTTTGTTCTCTGTGGGAGGAATATGAACTTTTCCATTCAAGCCGAATTTATTAATGCATTCCAGTGATCTGCATTTTTTAAGCTCCCGCATCTCCTCACTTCCCAAATACCATATGTTTTCCCCTCCTATTACAGTTATTTCTGTGGCAAACACTATCAACAGGTAGAAGGTGAAATTGCTACCAAGTTATCATGGATGAAAAGTCAAAATCTTGAATGTTTGGGAAACAGCCAAACGTTAGTTTAATTAACTTCATATTCAATTTTGACTGACCTTGTCAAACAGAATCACAGAAGTGCTGCAGTTGGAAGGGGCCTATGGAGACCATCTAGTTCAACCCCTGCCAAAAGCAAGGCCCACTGGATCAGGTTGATCAGTCAGATTTTTTAATACCTTCAAAAAAATTTTGCAAAAAACGTTTCCTGAACTATTTCTCCAGAAATTGTTTAGACCTAAATTTTGCAACTTTATTTCAAAGAACGCAAAGAAGTCTTTTGATAATTTTGTAATATATTTTCCCACACCCAAAATGGGAAATAAGACAGACCTTTTCCCTGCAATGACTGCGTTTGCAACACTGTTCAATTTGTCCAATTTAACTCTCCAATTAAAATTTTAGAAGCTCAACATGTAATTCCCATTTGGATCTGGTGTAAGCACCTTAAAAGAAAATCAGCGTCTATCCAGTATCTGGCACTAACAGCAGTTCAGTACACTTATCACTGCATATTTCCTCTCTTCACCTCTTGTAGACCACATAAGGAGTTCTGTAAACTCTGGACACCTCCTCTCCTACTAAGACTCCATCATATCAACACCATTTGATGCAGAAGGACACGTCACAGCCTGTATTCCCACCACTCACCAGCTCTGTTTCTCTCTCCAGCTTCTCTCAAAGTCTGTCTCAATTCTGGAAGGTATTGACATATTTCAGAATAATTTAAACTCCAGTGAAGTTCACAGCACCAACTCCTCACAAGCATGAACTGTCAGCTATTTGGTGCTTCTGAACTATAAGCAAACTACAGCTCTGAGGTACAAATATGCAGTGACAGCTCTTGAGTCCAATACATTATTGTTACACAATTAGCGAGCACTGCAATAGCTGAGAACAAAAATGGAAAGACAATTCCTGAAGCAATGTGGTCTTCATCTTCTAAAAGGCCATCATAGGAGAATTTATTTTGTAGAAGAGGTCTCTTTTGACCCTGTGATACTGAGTCCAGCAGCTGTAAGTTACCAGCTGATAAATTCAACTTCTTTCTCGTTTACTCTGAAACAGAAAAACTTTTGGTTTTCTGCATATTTCTCATTAAATTTTGCATTTTAAGAGTTCAAGGGACTTGATCAGGTTAATTCAGATCATTTAGTCAGGAACCCTCCCTTCTAATTATCTTACCCATTACAGAAGCTACAATATAACTGCAACTGACCAAACACTTCCTTGACATAAGGGAGCAGTTAAAAAAACCCACCTTGCTATCATTTTGGGGTTGTTCAGAGGATAATGGAGAAGAGTTTAGAGGGGTCAACAACAGGGAAAAAGGAACCGCACCACTGACAAACACCAGCCTAGTTAATTGCTGGTAATGGCTACAAATAACAACAGTAGACAGTACTGAATGACGTAGGTGAGAGGATATTTGCTCTTTAAGTCGTAATTGCCTAAAATGAGCAGTTCAGTCAATTTGAACTTATTTGGAACAGTCTGTACTGCCCTTTCAAGAGCACCATCAACACATAGCTGAAGCTGTCAGTGAGCATCTTCTATGCATTCTGCAAATGGTGGTGGAAGGAAGGGGGAAACAGGTTTAATGCGTTGCTCTCCTTTCTTCAGCTGTGCCCGTTCACCCCGGGAGCGTTCTACACATGCACAAACATGGGTTTGCCTGGTCTCTACAGCCTAATTATGCATTTTTTCAGGAAGACTTTAATTATGTAAATAGCATCTAAAAAGGGGAATTACTCCTTTGTCAGACATGTTCAGCTTCAACCACAGGCACTTTAAGTGTCCTGTAAGTCACACCTCAGCTGGAACTACCTATGCAGAATGCCTGGAAGTCAACAGGAATAAGTTACGGCCAACGCATAAAAGAATGAATGAGTGTGAAGGCTCAAGGAAAAGTATCATATGAATATACTGGGGTTTCATCTACCTCATTGAAGAATGTATTGAAGAATGTTTACCATGACACACATACACTTTGTCTGTACTTATCACATGTTAATTTCCAGTTGCTCCTGTTTTGGGATTATTTCCATTGCTGAGTGCCTCAAGACACAGTTCACTTTGATCTTCACACCCTCAAACATCACCCAAATATCTAAAAGATTTAAGACCTACTCGAGCCACCCTTATTTCAAATGGCAAGTGAGTGTATCAGGAATAACACTTAATGTGAGCTGGAAGCATTAATTTTTAATGCAATATGTGAAGAAGATCCTGTCTGCATAATGCCACAAACGAGAAAGTCAAGGGAAACCAGTAATGACCAAAACACATAACATCCCCCTGTTGATGTCGCAGAGCAGCAGACTAAACAACAGCTCCTATTTCTAACACACTTCAAGTCTCTTAATCAGAGCTGTGAGTCACAAAACCATGCTGAAATAGGGTCCTTTCCCCTTCTCAATACCCTCTTCTCGTGTGCACAGCCTCACTCCACTGAGTACAGCCTACTTATTTTCAACACAAGCTCCACTACATCCCTTAAATGAGAAGAACAAACCTCTCCTTCATAGCTGCGCTTGTGCGAACCAACACTACGAGACCCTCAAACCATTGGTCCCTCCTGCCAGCTGTAGGAGAGGGGGAAAAGTCAGAAAATGTTAAGACTGAATCTAGATTCTCTGGGTCTGAGGCAGCTGGCCAAGAGGTGTAAAACCCTTAGAGCTCCACTGGACTTAAGTCTTCTGCCACCCTGGATTTCCGGAGCTCTTCTGGAACACGTTTCTAAGGGAACACAGACAATTAACAGCACAGAACAGCTGCACAACTTAGAAAATTTACCCCTTCCATTCCATGCTGGTTACACTTCCTAGAATGTGCACCAGCTGTATGCACTTTCGTAAGCCACTAAACTCTGGGAAGCAGTGGATCAGTAGAGACTGAGCAGAGAACAGTACTAAATTGGCTTGTCGCTGCTGTTCAGTACAATGGAAGGGCAGGGTAGAGAGATTTTGCCAAGTTTCATAAAATTATGTCCACAACAGGAGGACTAAGCACTGCTCTACTAACAGCAGGAGACCTTAGCCACGCCATTTCTTTCAGAGCAACTGAATAGACATTCAACCAGAACAGATTCATTACAATCACCGGAACCATTTTAATCCCATCCTGTCCCTCCAGGATGTACTCCTTGCTGCTCTAAAATACGCAGAAGGATTTTTTTTCTTTTAGAAAGCTCTAACTGCTGCCCTAGGAATGGGATACAGGGAGGCAATTCTGCCCCAGGGAGAGCCAGGTGCTTAGCTTTGCTGCTTGTCTCACAGAAGTTGTACCCTGCAGTACAGCACATTTTTATTGGATTAATGTAATCAAAGGCACCCTGCTGTCTGGTCACTGACCTATCTGTAAACAACAGATGACATGATGCCATGAGCTTCTATTATATATAATTACCTATCGGGATGAAACCATTACAAAAGAAACAAAACCCTCTCCTTCACCAGATGCTGTTAGCCTGTTTTCCACAGAGGAACAAAGCCCATAAGCACCTTAGCTTTGGGGACCATTTTCTTGTCCTCATCTCCCTACACTGCTCCTTGTATATCCTCCAACTGAAGTTGGTGCATACTCCCTTACACATGGAACAATCTTCTCAGCTGCACTGGCACGGGCCAGCCCTTCTCTCTTTAGCTCCCTCTTATATCCCTCTCCTTTCATTCACTCTTTTTATGCTACAGCTGCCTCTCCTCTGCCGGCATCAAGGTGAAAGATGTCTGTTAGCTGAACATATCCAACCTGCCCTGGATTGCTCTCCCTGTCACAAAGACACAGGGACAGATTCCCACCTGACGTAAACCAGTGCAGCTCTGCTGGGGTGACACACAATGAATCATGGAGAAGATGGTGAATTAGGAACACTGTTCGCTGATTTCCATTACAAGGGTACGATCAGGCAGAACCTGCTACCTGCTGCCTCAAAAACAAGAGGAAGCAGCATTCACGCCCTGCATGGTCCAGCTTGTGGAGCTCCTTGCCACAGGACACTGCAAATGGAGCAGCTGGACACAAAAAACCCCACCAAAATCCATTGGGAGTCATGAGATACAGAGAATTCTCCTCAGGTTCAGCCACTCCCCAAGCATTAAATCGCTGCAAACTGGGAAAGTATTCTGGGAATACCACCGCATACCCACTGTTTTCCTGTACTCTGCCCTGAGCACTCCTTGCAAGCTGCTTCAGAAAGCAGCACACAGGAATAGATGGAGCTGTCATTTGATCCAGGGAAGGAGTTCTTTACGAACACTGGCTCACAGCAGCTGAAGACACAGCATCATGTCTCATGCGATTGTCTGTATACACACATGAGAAGAGTCTATGTTTGCAATACTCCACAGATGTAACTGCAGGAGAAGTAATCTCTACAGAGCATTTGGTGTTCATTAGCAATGAGCGTTTATAGCCCAGTGAACTACAATCATAGCTGCTGCTACAAGTCAGTAGACAAAAACATCTATCTCTGTTGTTCATCAGTAACTCAGAAGGTACTGGGACATGATATTCATGCAGATGTTCAAAAAAAAGTTTTCATTACAATATCTGGCAATAAAACAGATGCCAACTGACACAGCCAGTGACAGGCTGGTTTTGTTTCGATTATCAAACTGAAAGTCTATATTGCCAAAACAGACAAAAACTGCTTTCACTTTTTCTTCTAATTTTTTCAGAAGTCCAGTGCAAGCTCCCTACAGAAGTATGACCCAGTTACATTACCATCACCCTTTCTGCTTTATTTACAAATGCTCTCACCATCATCTGTCCACACTGAGACTGAAATACACAGGTTATGTTAAACCTTATCGGAGTTATGGCTTTGTGTCTGAACAGCTTCGACTGTATCACCCTGCTGCAGTAAACTCTTGTATTAATCACTGAAAATCAGCTCAGATACACACAGAAGTATTTTATGTCATCATCAGGCTCTTGATACAAACACACCTAGGCAACAGAAGCTTACAATGAACCAGCTTTTGCTAGATGGAGTTCAGCATTTACATAAGGAATCTTTTACACAGCAATTTTTTTTACTTCCAAAGGCTTCTCTGCTTTGGAAACATTTTAGACAGCATGGACAAAAGCTTATTATCGGAGATGTTATATAGGAAATAGCACTAAGGAAAAAAGCCAGCATTTCAGAAGGTGTGACTGTAGAATCTATTGTGACAGCCCCTCAATGAAGAACAGGTGGTTGCTAGAAATTAGATTTTAAAAGTACCTTAACCACTGATTTCCAGGACTATTTCTGCTCCTCATCTTGTCTGAATCAACCAAGCTCCATTTCTTCTGAGACCACCCAATACCTGCAGATATTTGGCCCCATACACGTTCTGTTGCATCACACACGAGTGACTCTTTGTCTCAGACATCTCAGGCTGCCCCTTAGGAGTCGCTGGGAACGAGCAATGAATTGAGACAAGAGTAAAATGATGCCTTTCGCTACCCAAGCCCTTTTGTGAATGAACAGGTGCTCCGATCAATTCCCACTTACCTCAACACGCTTCTGGTTTGAGAATTGAGTTGGGGTTCATCACTACCTAGCAGAGAGCGTTAATGAATGTAAAGCCTTGGGAGAGGCATTTGAAGAGATGCGAACAAGAGGGCACAAATTATGATCAGGAGGGAGCAGGTTACGATCAGGAGGGAAAAGATTATGATCAGGAAGGAACAGGTTACGCTCAAGCTGACAGGAAGGCACTGACACCGGAGAGGGTGAGGCTGAGGGGCTCAGACAGCGCGCATTCCGGGGAGAAGGTGTCGCGAAGCAGGGGCAGGAGCAGCGGCGCCGGGTGGCTCAGGCTGTCCCACAGCCCCGGCTCGGACCTGTTGAGGGTCCAGCGTCTCCACCCGAGCACCGACCCGGGACGGAGGCGCCTGAGCCGCGCCCCGGCAGCCGGGCAGGCAGCGAGGACCCGCCCAGCGCCCGCAGAGCAAAGCGGGGATCGCGCCTGCCCCGCGCCGCGACCGCGCCCGAAGCCATCGCGGCCCCGCTGCTGGCGCCCCCGCGCCCCGAGCCAGGCGGGCACTCACATGGCGTCCTGCGGGAGAGCCGCTCCTCAAAGATGGCTTTCGGTCGCCCGCAGCTCCCGCGCGGCGGCACCGGCAGGGGCGGGGTGGGCACGGCGACTGAGCATGTCCGCGCCTCGCATCACGGGGAGGGGACGCGGGACCCTCCCCGCCGCCGCGCCGGGGGCAGCAGCTCCTGGAGGGGCCGGGCGAGCAGGGAACCGCCCGCGCCCGCCGGGAGCCTTGCGGGGCTTGGAGTCACAGCATCGCCTGCTTGGAAAAGACCTTCGAGATCATCGAGTCCAACCGTACCTGTCCACTGCTAAACCATCCCTGAGCACCGCCTCTGCCCGCCTGTTAAACACCTCCGGGGATGGTGATTCCACCACCCCCTGGGCAACTGTGCCAGTGCCTACGAGCCCTTTCGGTGAAGAAATGTCTCCCGATATCCAGTAAAAACCTCCCCTGGCGCAACTTGAGGTCATTTCCTCTTGTCCTATCGCTCGTCCCTTGGGAGAAGAGACCAACACTCACCTCATCACAACCTCCTTTCAGGCAGTTGTAGAGAGTGATGAGGTCTCCCCTCAGCCTCCTCTCGTCTAGGCTTGCTTAGATGGAAAACCCTGTGTGTTCTGTAACCGCATTCTTTGTCTCTCTCCTCTCGAGAAAGAAAAAAGAAAAAAGAAAAAAAAACCCCAACCAACCAAAGCCCACGGTCACCAGAGGTGATGCCGTCCAGCCAGCGCTGCCGTGGGTGAGGACTTGCAAACAAAAAAAAGCAAGTTGTCAGGGTCGTAGTTCCTACCCGCAATATAGAGCAAAATCAGAGGCAGGGAAGCTACAAGAGCTTTGGTGATTGTGTGTCAGGTGAACCACAGCCGTTGTTAGGTCTATGTTCCTGGCTTCGACTTCTTGCAGCCTTCACCTCACTTTCAGCCTAGATCCACTTGTCCTATCTTGTCCTTGAATCCCCATAATTAACATTGCATTTCTCCTCCACACCCTGCACCCCTGTACGGAACAAAACAGCTTCTGAAGCAGAACGAGCTCCTTTGGCCTCAAAACCAAGGTCATCACATACTGTCAACAGAGGCAAAAGAAGAAAGTCAGTTTTTCAAGCAGTGAGAACACAACATTTCTGTCCCTGATTATATGTTGTTCCATTTCACTGTGAAAAGATACTCCACCAGTCACTGCCCTCCAGTGACAGCCAGCACAAACTTTTAAAACCAGGTACCTACCCAAGTAAGGCAAGGGCTCACCCAGCACACAAAGGAGCTTTTATAAGCACCTCAACCTCAGATCCTGGCACGTCTGGTAGGGATAAATACATCAGTGTCATCGGATTGAATCTGTGTTTTCTGCATATGGAAGCCAAAGAAAAGACGAGTTGTTCCTCAGAGCAACAGGCAAATGGGTGAGCAACATCTCAGTCTCAATTTCTAAACTTGGTATCAACCTGACGGATATTTTCATAGAGAAAGGTATTAACCGTGGAGAGTGACGACACCCCAAGCAGTGGTACACAGCCCAGACATCGGGATACCCACTTACTGCCTAACTTGAGGATCAGATGCTGTCACAGCCTGATCCATACACAAACCCCCAGCTACCATCTCTGAAGGGCAACCAGACTCTTGGGAAAGGTGGAAAGCCTCAGAGCCACTTAGTTGCAGGAACCTTGCTCCCCTCTCGCTCCCCTCTCCCTCCCCTGCCTGACATCTTGCTCCCTGCGTTAAAGACATCATACCCACTGCCACTGGAGGGTGATTCTGTTCCTTCTGCTGAAGCTAATCTTTTGCATAAATAAATAAATATCATGTAGAGCAGCACTTTGAGCTATGTTTTCTGCATTTGACACATCACAAAGAGCTTGCTCACATATTGCACTTGTAACAACCTAGCCCTAGGAAACATCCTCATGGCAGTAAAACACACTTCAAACAGGAGACAAGCTGGAGTTTCAACCAATTGACATATCCAAAAACAATCAGAAGATTCCTCACTAGCTTTAGGCTTTATCCATCCATAGACCGCTTCGCTCAGCACCTCTTGTCTGGAATTCCTCCAGGAGGACAGTTCAGTATTCATATATCCCAGACAAACATAGGTTTATATAATACCCCTACCGCATACAGTCCCACGAACACCCACCTTTAGACTTAAGCCAAATATTGGAACCACCTGCTACCGGGCACCTTGTTAGTCCTCAAACCCAAACGACATTTGAATACTGAGGAAGTGCAAAGTCATGCATTGCTATTGTGGCCAGGACCTCCTGGGACAGAGGGACCTGCTATCTGGACCTTCCTGTCCTTTCTGTGATACCACTTCACCTCCCCGCTCTACGGAGAGTTGAACAAGTAGCTATTGATGCTACACCAAAGCTCATGAGACTAAAAAACATCCTGGAAAACCTCAAACCCAAAATGAAACAGTTAACATACAAACTATCCAGAGCACATGATACAGTGTTTATGCTGACTTCCTGCTGGCTTTATCCTCCCTGAAGTAGAACAGAAAATACCCACTTAAGCGTAAAGGTGAAGTGGCAGACAGACATTCCCTGCTTCAGATGAAGTGTGCCAGGATGGGGAGAATGCTTCAAACACTGTGAAGGCAGTGCAGCATGACCTTAGGCTAGATCAATGCACCACAGCATATGGCCATATCTTGCTTTGCTCTGATGTAGCAGAGCTGTCAGTGCCAAATTAAATAATACCATTGGACCCTGGCCTTACTTGCTAAAGAAGAGTTTCCTACCAGCTAATACCAGGCATCACCATTCCAGTCCAAGACAGCTCGTGATTGTGAAGAAAATGCATAGATAATGAAAGGAACATTTTCCTTTAGCCCTGTATTTTCTTGAGAGTGCAGCTTGACATTAAAGGTCACCAAAGCCCTTAGCATAAGAAGAGATGTTAGAGATACCCCGTGGTGGCCAAATAATGTGATCAGAATTATTCAAATGGCTTAAATTCTATTTAAGACAAATAACTGGATCAGAAAAGCTGCATCCTGGGGACACAGAGGAATTTTTCCCAAGTTGCTAGTCACGTCATTTCCTCTCTCCAGATGACCTTTCCCATCTGGCATCTTTTGCCCTGTGTGCTTGCATGACAGTGCCTACCACGAAGATTTTACCTTCTGCTATGTTTGGCTCTTTTACCCCAGGGGATATCAGCTGGGCCAGGGCTGCTGTGTGCTGCTGCAGTTGGACGAATGGCTATGGAAATACTGTTTCTGGAAAACAGCTTCCTGCATCTTCAGCCTGACAGATGTGGGTAGGAAAAATTATCAGTTTTGTCTGTCAATTGTTGCTGTTTGGGTTGTTGTTTTTTTTTTTCTCACCCCATCCATGACTCATATTTTGTCCTGAAATCATATTTATAAACACGAAGACAGTTACAAAGGCACCAATATATTGCTTGGGTAGTCCAGGAATGAAAGCAGTCAACAGCAAGCATCAGTGCCAGTCAGTTTTGACACCTGAAGTCTTGCAGGTACAAGACCCTGCTTATAATTAACTAAAAATTATCTATAGGATGTAGTTTCTACATATCTATAGGATGTAGTTTATCTATAGGAATTAGAGGTTCCTGAAAATGCTGCCCACTGTTGTTATGTGATCTTCATCTGAAGGAAATGTATTTTCTTCCAGATTTACAAGAAGGATTCCTGTTTTAAATAGCCATTATATACGTTTACGGACTGACCACTTAATAACTCTCAGGACTAGCTGCAGTAACACAATTATTGGTCAGTTTGGCTCACAAAATAAAAAAAGAAAGTATTGCTATTGATAAATAAGCAAAGTGGGGGCAATTAATCAGTATATTGAAAGTAATGGTCATGAAGTTTCACAAGATTTAAGCAGAGAAGAAAAGTGAGGCAAAGAAAACAATTACTCAAATACTGGATATTCAAATCTTCTGATCTAGCGGGACATTTAAACCTAAAGTACAGGAGGAAGTCCCCCTACATCATTAGAATTAATTACACTGGAAACTCAACATAGCCAGACAACTTCATCTTTAAAAAAAGAGAAATTAAATACTATACAATACATCCAAATTATTTTTTTAATTATTGACTAAAAGGCTTTAGAAAAGCCCCCTTCTGTGTATCTTTGATTCTCTGTCACCAGTTTTCACATACTTACACCTGTACTTTCAGTGCTGCCTTTTCTTCTCTTGATCTTTCAAACAAGAGGAATTAGCACTGAAGGATCCTGCAGTGAGACACCTTTGAAGCTCACTTCTCAGAGGTAAGGCAAGTTCCCGCCCCCCCTAAGCTGCTGAGTTTCATTTGCCACAGATCGCTGTTCTGCAAAGCCTCACTTCAGCACCACTGCAGCCTAAAATGGGGCTTGAATGTGCTGATTATTTTGTCACAAATTAAAAGCTTAAGGGAAGTTTATAATTGTGAGGTGTGTCATTTTCTTTTATTCACAACTTTCATTCATTTCTTAATAGCAATTGGAAAAGTGCATCATTCAAAGTGGTTGAGTTTTGGTTTTCAGCCTACAAACTTTGTGTGACTTGTTTTAGATGATTTGTGGAAGATATTTTGAACAGACAAGTGTTTCCATTCCTTAGGAGGGGGTGAATCCTACCCTCCAAATCAAGCAACCAAAAGTTAATGCAATTACTAAGTACCAAACGTAGAGCAGAGAGAGTAATTCAATCAGAAAGGCCAAAGGAATAATTCTGGGAGACAAAAGCAATGCAATGCGGAAATGCAGCCTAATCAACCACTTCATCAAAAGAAAAAGGAAACAATTTCCAAGCCTTAACTAAAATCCAGTTGGTTCTTTGTCTTTTCAGGGTTCTGGTTTTTGCTTTGCAGTGTTTTTTCCATCTCGCATTTGTTCCACTGCTTCTGTTCTCTGTGCAAAACTGTTTCATTGGCTCCTGGCTCTTTGCTTTCATCAAACGAGCCGCCTCCACTCTTGGTTTTCAGCAACTAGCCCAATCATGGAAGAGAGCACGTAGAGGGAAGTATTTATTACACTTAATGTCCAAGCCTACTTTCCATAATTACATGGAATAGCGGTTGAGAAAGGACATCCAGAGTCATCTTGTGTCTGCAGGATTTTTCCAAGCAGGTAGTTCCAAGCAGCTCCATCTGATGGCAAGCGGCTGCTCCCTGATAGAGAACCAAACCTTTGGCATAACCAGGAAACTTAGAGGTTTGCAGAGTAACAGACCCAGGCTTCACCAGAGGGGAGAGGCTTTTGAAAAATCTACTCAGGTTTCTGCTTTTATCTATGCAGGTGCTGTTACATCAGATAAAATGAGCTGGCATACAGGAAAGAAGGGACTCGCAGAAGAAAACATTGGGGATGGGAAGCACAGCCGAAAAAAGCGAGAACGACTATTTAAGAAAAGATTTTCTGGATTGAGCCTCTTCTCTGGGTCTCCTAAGAATAAACTGTAAGTACATCCCCGATTATATTTTGTATACATTTCAAACCAAGAAATTCTATAAATCTTTCCAGAGCACTTATTCTAAGAGCCACAAACATCTTTGTTACCTCTGCTGTTTTAACTGTTTCACAAACAAGGAAACACATAGTGGCTAATTAAAAAACGACCTAAAAACTAGCAAGGCACTGGCAGAAGTGAGTATGAAATTAAGGTCTCAAACATTGTGTATCTGCACATTTATCTTCCAACAATTTCCCTATGCTTCCTCCTACCCAGCAAGAGCTTTGGAGGGGCAGCATCTCTAATGCTCTGCATACACAAGTGCTGCCAGTTGTGATAACCCAGGAACGTTTCTAGGAATAGCATTGCCGCCATTTTTGTTGCACCGATATCCTTAGCTCCAGGGTGTAATGGAGAGTGGTAACACATGGGCAGCACCCAAATTCACTATTCAACAAATTTGCTACCAAGAACCTTGAATCAGAGCAGACCTACTGCTTACGTCCCAATAATGGTGCCTTTATGCTTGCTGCTTTCAGATAGAAGGAAAAAGAGAAGAAAAAAAAGACAAGCAATGCAAAACTATTCTTTTTTTAATCAAAGAGGCAAAAATGAGTTTGAGCCTATTGCTTAAGTGCATGCATTATCTTTGAGTTATCGTCATTATTTCTTCAGGATTGAAAGTTTCTTCTTGGGTCTTCGTACTTGATATTTTTGTTCCTTAACATGAAGGAAATTTAGTGTATGCGTCATGCTAAAATCATGAATAGTTTCCAAAAATTGATTTTCTCATCCATTACAAGAGCTGTTTTCTATGCAGATCTCCTAAGAAGAGTCTGTCTTTGGTAATTATCATGAAATTACCGTCTTAGCAGGAAGTGCATGCAAGTATCAGCAATTACTCAGCTAACTACATTAAGCTTGATAGCCACAGCAGCTGGTTACAAGCTCAATATAAGATTAAAATACACTAGCCAGAAAATATCCTGGGAGCCAGATTCTTCTCTCAGATTGATCCAATTGCAGAACAACTAATAACACAATCTTTGTTTTGGCATTTAGCTCGCACTGCTGAAGAACTGGACTGGAAACTTAGTTGAAAACCAAGGAGTTAGTGAATTACAGCTGTGAATTTTCTCTGTTGCCCATTATTTCACTGAAGTGTGCATTTGGGACGCAGACAAGTGCAACTGAAGAAGTAGTAACCTTGATCCTCATTTGTGATGAAAACAGATTTCCCTAGTTTGATCAAAAAAAAAAAACCAGAACAGAAACGTAGCAGTCTTGTCCCATAGAACTCTAACAGTAATGGAAAAAGAGTCAGTCTTCAGCCTTCACTGGGTGTGTTTCTACAGACACTTTGCATGGCAGAGGTTTTCACAAATGTTCAGGTCCTCAGGGCCTATGGAACTTCCACAGCAGTGCAGCCAAATCAGATCACTTCTACACTTCAGCACTGATTTGTAAGCTCTTGTAAGGGAATGTACAGGTTAGTGTCTTGAAGTGCTATTTTGTATAAAATATAATGGTATATAATTCAATCAGGAGTGCTTTTCTTTCAGCCCTTCCATCTCTATTTAAGGATAATGCAATAGAGGGCCTACCCCTAGCCAGCATAATTATAAGTGCATGCAAGTAGAAGAAGAACCTTTATGACAGTATGGGTGAGTTCTGCCAGGTCAGCAGCCTGTAATTCAGATACACAGAGATGTATGAAATTTGTCTTCATGCAAGCATGAGGCTCATGCACAATCACCCAAAGGAAGACTGCATATTAAAGAACTGCATAGAAAGCTTTACCTAGTTGACATAGGTTTTTTTAGATTTTTGTTTAAATGGTGATAATCTTTTAATAATTCTGTGTTCCAAAACTAATGGCTTGTTAGTGCTACCACAGCACCAGAGCCAGACTCTCCTTTTTCTGTCCATTCCTGTTTTCTGCAGGTGGCCACACACTGCACTTGCTCCTCATGTGTCCCAGGTAAAGCCTCAGGAAGGGTTCCTAAATCACACGCTAATGGCTTTTGCCAGTCTCATCTATTGAGGAAGAGCAGCGGTTCAACTTGTCACCTTTCTTTCCTACTGTTCTAGCCCTCAGGGAAGAGGTCAGCTTTTGGAAGACAAGAGGAGATGTTTACACAGGAAAGGTTCCAAAAAGCTGAAGCCAGCGCGGGAGGAAATATGTTCTTTAAGGCAGCCACAATCTGGGAAGATGTGTCCAAAATGCGAGATCCTCATCTGCCGAAAATGTGAGACACTGCACTCAGCGAGCAGCTTCATTGCCCACAGCCTGCTGGATCACTATGACAGAGGAGGCACCAGCTCCAGGGCGTCGCTTGCAGGAAGTCAAGGACATAGAGGTGATTAAAGATGTAGTGTCAGTGCCTTGTTGGTACCTGACTACATCCAAAATGCGAACGCTTGGAGCCATGAGGCTGACTGGATCTGCACAATCTGTACGCGGTGTCAGCAAGTACAACCCCGCCACAGTTCAGCCTTCCCATGGGTAGCAGAAGCACAGTCACTGATTTAACTATCATAAGCTCTGCAAAGATTTGCAAGCAGGTACTAAAAGTTCCTCGGCTATTAAGCACAGGGACCGGCTTCAGAAACAGTTTCAAAGTTTTCTTTCCCCTCTCAAGAAAACAAGATTATCCCATTAAGCTGCAAAAGAGAACGTGAATATTAAATGCAGAACCACTGAGTGCATTACACTCACTTGTAATGTGTACATATGTTTCAGTGTTGTTTGTGGTCTGGAACATTAAACTTATTTATTGTTAAATTAACTAGCATGGCTATGCAATGCGATGGGGGAAGGAGACTTCTAGAGGCTAACCTGGCCACAGAAACTGCAGATAGCATTCAAATTCTCTACTAGAATTTCTGAACTTTCAGACTTCCAACTCCTAACTTATGATACAGCACCTCTCCTTAAAAGGAGCAATGACAATTGCAACTCACAAAATATTTAAGCCTTCTTTAATATCTGTGTAGTACACATCAACAAAGCCGCATTCAAGGTTTAAGCACACCAGTGGAACCCACACCTCGAGCCGCCTGCCTCCATTCCCTTCACAGTGCAGGGAAGGGCTTGCCCACCAATGATGTGGAGAGCAGCAGGGTGACCAGTCACACAGCCCCAGGGCTGGGTGGCATTGAGGTCCAGGCATACACAAGGCTATTTACCTTCGTGGAACTGATCACAAGTACAGTTTAAGGGTGGAAGTAGCCTCCAGAGCAGACAGCCCCAAGCCTAGCAGCATGGCAGCTTTTCCTCCAATGTCAGCTGGCACAACTCAATAGCAGGAAATTAATCCTGCATACATGGTAGAGAATGGGCTGAACTTGCTCCATCTTACAGAACCATTAAGGGTTCTTTATTTAGGCACAAAGACAGAACAAAGGCTAGAAAGTTTGGACTTCTGTTTCATTATTCCTCTCCAGCCACTAGTCCATAGGGGAAAGGACTCTCTCTCTGTCCTTCCCACCCGCTTTGGAGCTGTTCCAATTTTGTTCCAATGAATGTTTGGTAACGGGACTGGTGTCCAGATTTTCTTTCTGTCCCAAGGGAATACTTGAACTAGAGCTATGTCATCCATTCTTGTGTTGAGTTTTATCCCTGCTGTGACATGAAAGTTTCAACAGGAGGAATTCAGACCCATGTATACAACTTTCCCACACTCCAGAACACCCTGAGCAATACTGCTCAGCTTCCTTTGCGATACACCAAATGCTCCATACTCCTTATTCAAAGGAGGTAAAGAGACAATTTCAGGAACTAGATTGAGCTGCTTTGCCCACGTCGTACAGGTGGTGAGATCACAAATGTGCATCCAGAGAACGCGCACAGCTAAGAGAGGCAGGGGAAAACCTCAGGCAGGATTCACAAACAGGAGTGAACTGCTAACAGGTTCCTCACTTCTGCCCAGACTTCAGTGGTTCTGGGCACACCCAGCAAGTGCCAGACTTAGATTTCCTCCCAGACATAGCCTCCTAAAGCCAAGAATGAGATCTTACAACATCCTTGCATTACCAGGATTGCAAACCCTGAGAAACCACGTTTCCATGGTGCTTGATTGTCACTTCTGTTAATTTGCTTCATAAAACCAAATGATGCCTGACAAATCAAGAATTAACCTTTTACATTTCTGACTGCTGTTCTCAAGCTGTGATCCTTCATGTTTCCCAAGAATAAGGCATAACATTACTTAAGAAATATATAATCATCCCCATCCCTCTTCATCAAGCTATCCCAGGGGAAGCTTCTCCAGCTGATCACCCGAGGAAAAGCAAGATGACAAACAAAGGACTAGCTCATCACAGCAGGAGCATTTGAAATCTGACAGTCCAACACAGTAAAACCTGGTAAAACAGGTTACACAGCTGAGCCGGCTGTTAGCCAAGTGACGGCACAAGTACAGTTCTACCAGCCCACAACTGGTAGAGCTTCCCTTGTGGTTTGCTAGAGGACAGACAGTGAGCTCTTCATGAGGGCTATTAGGTTGGAAAGGCATCCATGAATAGCAGTGTGAAACCCAGCTCACTGAAGGACAAAGCTTTCTCCTCTCCTCACCTCACCAACAGTTGATGCTTGTTTGCTACGCTGTGTGAAGAACAGCCAGTAATGTGAGCAGGGTAAATATAATAAATTCCCTGGCCAGCACTGGTGCAAACACAGCCTCTTCTTGATCAGCCATGAAGTCCCACTTGGAGACAACAAGAAGATTTTTATTATGCATAGGGGTAGCTCGAGCAGCACAGTACTTGAGCTTTCTCAGCAGCATTAGCTGTTAAAATTACTGCACCTCTCCTGGACTGGCTACTAAAACCTGCTTTGTATTGCGTATTCCTGAAACCACATCTGTTCCTTCTGTGCACTCGGGTCTCTAAGTCCCCAGTATTGCCATGGAAACATTAGGAAATCCAGCTCTACTCCCCAGCCCCTGAATCCAAGGCTACTCAGCTGTGCTCCCTAAGTAAGTGACAAGTGGGCATGAGGCCGTGCACGCTGCTCCCACAGGAGATGTCAGAGGAAGCTTTCACATCCACGCCACCCAAACAAATTTGCTAAGGAAAGGCAAAGCTGGTTTTCTGAACTGAGATGCCAAGATATAAATGATTGGCAGTTTCTCTGTCCATTTAAATCACTTCAGATTTTATGATTATGATTTTACTGTGACTGATTTGTAAAGATGTTCCAATTACAGAAATATTTCACTGCTAACCTGATGCCCAGACCATACCCAGCACCGGTCACTGGCAGACACATGTGCCTCAAGAACTATTTTGTTCTGGGGACAGCAGTCAGTGTGGTGGTGTGGCCAGATGATAAACCCACTGCCTTGAGCTCTGAATTCTATCTTGTGAGCCAAGCTAGAATAAGGCATATGTGTCTGTGAAACCCCACAGTCACATCCAAACGGTGAGCTCCAATAGCACCACAGCACTGCCCTCTCATGTGGCAGCACCCACTAAAACTCGCTGCCACTGAGGCAGCTCTGCTCCCTCAACTCTCAGCATGGTCATGCCAGACATGTTAATTTTAAAACTGTTTTAAGAAAACTTGCCAAAAACTGGAATGCATTATGTGAGCATAGGATTTCAGTTTTAGATTTTAAAGCCAGCTCAGACACATAATTATAATATTACAATACATTGTGAAGAAATAATAGAAATACTGATTAGATACTTAAAAGATTTAAGCTAGAAATCATTCCTAAAGAATAAAGCAATGATCATAGCCTGACATATTAATTATTAAGAGCCTATACGATTCAATTATCTGATTTCAATAGCTCTAGAAAATTAAAGAGGAATACTGGACTCTATTGTATTAAATATACAAATAGGCTCTGTCAAAGGCATTCACTAGAACATGAATGAACACACCACTGCCAATAAAACTGATCCACATGCAGCTCCCTGGTGAGGGGCAAATCCATGGGTGTGCTTTCCTTGGAAATCAAATACACGACAAGCAGGAGCGTAAAAGCAGCAGCTATCAAATCAAATGATACAAGGTTAAGAAAGAAGATCCACCACGTAATTGCACAGTCAAAAGGAAAATAAGTGTACACACACCACACATCCCCCATTGCAGTTGCTGTTCTTAAAGCAGTGTCTGGGGATCTCTCCCCTGTCATATACAATACAGGCCTGAAAAAATAGAGCTGCAGTAAGAAAAATCCTTTTTCCAATGGAAGTGTGTGAACAGATTAGAAGTAGACTTGGAGAAAAACAGTTACCGGAACATGAAACCATCTGAACTAGAGGTGTTTTATACCAAAGTTGTAGCTCACGTTTCTTTTCCACAGATGCATAAAGCTACACCCTTTCCAAAGCCTCCACATTTAAAAAGTCATTGTTTCTATTCAGTGTTATGAATAAAATCTTTAAATTCTATTATTATGATCTGACAATTTGATGCTTCTGAATTCTTCAAATAGTCTAAAATAGTACCTCAGAAGAAGAAAAAAATATGACCTCACTCAGCCCAAATTAATCACCATGTGAACACTGCAGCTAGATATTGGGAGGCAGGTACAGAAATAATCAATGGGCTGATGTGACAGAATTTCAGTATTCTCCTCTTGGATGACAATATATGAAGGACAGACTGTCTCTCCTCCTACTTTTCATAAAGGTGCTCCTTTGTTAATTTATTTACAGAATGACAATCTGCATGCGACAATCTGCAAGCCACAAGCTGTAGCATAGACAATGGAAAAGGGAAAGTGCTGTTCTATTTACTAATACAATCCAGTACTCCAAAACTTAACAGGAAGGTATCACAAAGTTAACCTTGGTGACCTTGTAAACACTGCTTCATGTAAGGTTCATCCCTGAGAGGCCAGCCTGGAAAAGTGTTCTTGTGGGATGCACTATCCTCTCAGCTATCTGAAGACCAAGTCAACCCAATTCACATGAGGAAAATACACCAGGTAACAAACTTCTTTCTTTTCCTATTCTTGCTAATAAGTTGTCAAACGTAAATGCAGCGATGGTAAAGACAACCAGATACAATACAACCCCATTCAAGGCCGTTAACCAACAAAAGTACTGAGCAGAAGTGGTATTTCCTAACCATCTCTAAACACCAGCTGTCTCAAAGAAGATGCTGGAGAAATCATGTTGCCTATCTCAAGTACTTTCATCATCTGCATTAGTATCACATAAAAAAAAAAAAATCTCACAAACCCAAACATCTTTGCTCTGTGCCATATCCCGGCGGTACCCGATGGAAGGTGCTCCTGCTGCTTCCTCCACTTTGCAAATGGGAATCCATGGCAGAGATGTGAAAGACTCGTTCAAAGCCCCACAAGAAGCCTGGATTGGAAGATGGAACTGACTTGGCTTTGTAGCTACAGATATAAAGCTGCCATCACGCTCTCTGCTATCACACACCTTGCACACCAAGCAGCCAAGGTGGATGTGCCAACTTTGTCTGGAGTTCTGGGAAAGGTTATGTCTCCCCTCAAGACAACATTCCAGAGATATGTGAGCATTCTGTCTCACAGGAAAACATAACATGTTCAGGAAAGGCTACTTATGCACACGTATATGCTGTGATTTAGCTAAGGATGAAATTACTTGTTTCAGAGTTCATTTGCAAAGTAGCTTCTTTTTACCCTTCCTCTCATCTGCTTCACAAATATAAAAATTTAGAAAGGGAGACACGGCAAACTTTAAGTGCCACTATATTACTAAAAAAACCTCAAACCAAACTACAAAGCACTTGTTACTTTTACAATATTCTAGAAGCAGAGGTCTTTTCAGACAGATCAGCTCCAAAGGGGAGGACAAGCGAACCAACACACTATGCTATCCTCGTTTCCTTGATCTTTAAAAGAAACAACAAAATACCATAACAACAACCAAAAAATAATAAATCACTCTCAACAAAGTAAAACCACCTTTAATTAAATTCCTACAGAAAACAACATCTCTATGCGAAACAACTGTTTAGTCAAAAAGTAAATATATATGTTTAATTCTCTTTCAAATGTCAACAGGAACTGAGAGCTACCAGTGTTCCTTGGAGAACAAGCAGTAGTTAAAGTCTGTCTTGCTGATGTTCAGAAACAGTATGTTACATCTTTTAACCAGCAGCTCCCTATTGCACGTAACAAATTTGCTCTCCATTTAAGCACCTAAAAGCCTGGTACCTCACTAAATAAATTAAAACAAATCCAGTTTCATCAGCAACCATCTTCAACATATATATATCTTGGTAAAGCGACATTACTGCAAGCTTTTAATAAATACAGAAAGAAAAGACTGATTCCTCATTGGTGTTTTATAGAAGGATCTTCTCCCACCAACACTTGCTTTTCCAAACTTTTGGGGGTTTTGGTATGTATGCTCTAAAAACCACTGTGTGTAGTATATTTAATGAAAGATTTCCATACATAGGTCAGTATGTTTGCACGGCACAACTAATCTGAGATATGAATTTCCATGTAAGGCTGCAAGGAGCTTCTTGCTGAACCTGAAACTAATGTGCCTCTTAAGGAGCTGAAAACAAAGCCCCAGAGGCCACAGGGGAGACCATTACCAATGAAGAATTCTCAGGCATGCTTGGAACTGGCCTAACTTCCTCTGACCAAAGGGCTTCTGTGTGTTTGTGTGACGTCAGGAGAGGATGCTGCACTGTTCTCAAAGGTCTCTCTCCCTCCCATGTCTGCCTCCATCTTACGAATATCTACTCTTCTTTCGGCAGCAGTGTGAGACATGAAGCAGCTCCCTGTAGTACAACGATACTGTGGGTGCTATTTACAGTAGAATTAATGCATCGACGGCAGTAGGGCAGAGTTCATATGAAAAATATACACAATATGGTCATTTTTAGCCAGATTAGGATGTATATAAAAAAAATTACTCTTCAAGTCCCACCTTTAAACAAAGTACAGTTCTCTCTGAGGTCTTCACACCTCCTGAGTATGTTAAAGTACATCACCTTATCATATAAAAAGAAATATTTACACTTCCACAAAGTACCTAAGAATTTTTAAAAATGCCTAGTAGCTCTCAGCGTGCAAAATCAGCAGGAACTGATTATCCAGGATCTTCACTGTCTGTAGAGACAGTCTTGGAATCAAGCATTCAAAAGCAGAGTGCAAAAGACTCAGGAATTACTTCAGCCCATTTCTTTTTGTTGTTGTTTTGTTTTCTTTCATACTTAAAATAAGTCTCGTTGGTCCATGCTACAGTTCTCCTTTAAAAACACTTCTCACGGTAACACTGAGCTTAGTGCAAATGCAAACACCTTCTAGGATCTGTAGTCTTTTCGAACAGTGTGAGCCATCCAGTTCACTTTAGTAGTCCAACTTTCCCGGAGTGCTTCATCAAACTTTTGCTTAAATTGTTTTAGTGCTTCTTCCTCACTCTTCCCTAAGGCCAGAGAGTCCTAAGATGACAGAGGAACAAGTACCATTAGCAATTTTTAAAACCACAGTTAAGGCCTCTGTTACTTTCCAACAAAAAACACATTCTGATTTTTTTTGACACTTTTCACCTATCATTCATTGAGCAATACATCAGTGGCTATTTTCTAGGTTTAAGATAAAACTAAAGAAGAATTAAGCAAATAACTTCCACCTTTAGAGCTCTATGGTTGTGCATGAGCCAAGATGCAAAACACCTCCAAAATGACTACATCTAAGATGCAGGATTGCTGAACTCATGGCGGAATGGCCAAGAGGAACATGTAGTCATAGTTTCCTTTGACCACTAGGGTTGACTGCAGACCTTGTTTTGCAGGGCTAAGAAAGAAAGCTCGGAGAACTATGTAGAAATCCTGATAGAAATGGTAAACAATTACAATGTATTCACCTTAGAATTCAAATTCACATACTAGGAAAACGCTAAGCCCTGCTGAGCCGTAAATTTTGCTTTACCTTGAGATACTGGATGTCCTTGATGGAGGTGAGCTCTGGAAGCCCTGCAGTTAGCATCAGTGCAAAGAGGGTGATAAATAGGTTTCCATGTTTCCGCAGAATCAAGTACGCTTCTTCACAATACTGGCGGAACCTTCACGTTCAACCACCGAGCACATGCAATGAAGACAACACGTGAGAACTGATCATACTGCTGCCAAAGACATGTAACACTTCCAGAAGCTGTTATCTGGTCCAACACATATGTCGTAGGAACACAGTAACAGAAAGGATACAGATGTCTGCAGAACCTTCAGCATATGTTGAGTGAAATGCCCCAAGCAGCCCCTACCAATCCCACCTGTCTCTCTAATGTAATTCCTTCATGCAAACATGTTCAAAATTAAACCAACTTCCAGATCTGGCATAAAGACCCATCACACAGACATTTGGGAACTTAACTTGCTCAATGTCCCCAAACGTGCCACTGTCCAGAGACTAAGTTGTGAATTCCCACAGGAAATGAGAAGAACACTTCAGACTGCGATCAAACAAATTCTCTTCTCAGGCACTTTTCAACTGGAAGTGGAATCCTACTGCCATTTAAAGTACTGTGTTCCACAGCTCTTGCAATAGCACAGCCATCAAACAACCTTTATTTCATGGCTTTAAAAACGGAGCTACAGGTTGATTTTGCTCCAGGAGACATGGGTCACTGGCAGTTGTTTTCCATTCTTTCTAGATGCACTGTTACAAATACATATACAGTTTCTTCTAACAGAAGTCGCTGTAAGATTTATTAAGCCATAGCCAAGCACTTAATTTCATATCTCTGTTGATAAACTCTTCCTGTGAAAACTGATAGCAAAGTGAGAGCTAAATATTCAGAATAGCCTTCATGTCAGTTGGTGAGAATGCTACAAAAGGCAGAAAGAAAAATCTACCTCCACAGGCAGGATCACAGCCTTCCCTTGCCATGTGCTCTCATGTTCCATTGTAGCTCTAACCCAAGATGGGGAGGGGCATGTGTTGGATTATAAGCATACAGCTCTATATAGCCAGGCACCCAAGTAGGGCCAGGATTGATCAGGACACTGAGCAAGCACTGATGGGCAGGAATGGCAGAATGAAGCCTGATCCCAAGTCCAGTGCTTCATCTTGCCTGAACAATAGTCTGTGGAACCCCTTCCTTGAATCCAGTGCTGCTGCAGGTAAAAAAAAAGGAAGCCCAGAAGAATGTGCCATCTCCTGGTGAAGGAGATAAACAGGAACTGCATCTTTCCACTGCGAGGCTGCAGGTTCTGATGTACGAAGTAATTCGTATATATACTCTGACTCAGGTAGAGTAGACAGTACTGTAAATACATGTTAGCACACCTCCACACAACTATGAATGAGCAAATCAAACCCAGACAGGTTCCCCGTGTGCTGGAAATTATCCCCACAGATCATCTCAGTTACAAAAGGAAGAGATCAAAGCAATACTGACCGGCCAAATTTTTCAGTGTTCCCTGTTTTTCCTTGTTGAATAACATGAATGAAGTCATAGGTGAGTATGAAAGGTACCCGTTCCCTTTTAATTCCAAACTTGGACTTGAAGTTGCCAAGAATATGCCCAAAGTCTATATGAAAGAGCTAGAAGAACAGAAGTGAAAATTAATTTCTCCAGTGAAATATTTCACTTCTCTAATATCTCTACAGGATGCTGGTGTCAAGAACAGTCAACTCACAGCGCTGTTCTCCACTCCCCACAGTTTTAATTCCTTGGGAGTAGTTAGTTTCAAAATGTTTCAAGATTTATTTATTTACAAACTGATCAGTGCTACAAATAAGCATGCATAAGATGATCTTAGTTTTAAGCTTCTGATGCCTGCCAATAGACATCTTGTTGGTAATAGACAGAAAACTGAGCACAACGATGACACAAGAGGATCAACATTGTACCTGAGGGCTTCCAACAAAGTCAGGAACAAAGCCAACAGAACTTAAGTTAAAGTCAAGGAACCTCTGACAGTTTAAGAATCAAAGATAAGTGCATTTCAGCTTTCTTCCAGTAGGTAAAAAATTTAAAAAAAACATAGTAACTTACTGTGTCTATAATACTCTCACTTTTATAACCCTTTATTATTTTAGGGAGACTAAAATCAGACAAGTTACAGCAGAAGGTAACAATTAAACAGGAAGTCACATTTCTAAGAGTTTACCTAGGTTCTAGGACTTAAGAGTCACAGCACTACTCCAGTACTGAGTTCCATGTAGAAAATTTCTGCAGAGGTAGAGGCTGTAGAGACTAACTTCAGGAAAGCTACACTGCTCAAAACTGCAATTCATGGATTTTTAAGGATGGTCTTTTCAAGATACTCTAAGACAACTTTTATTCATTGAACCTGAACCATTAATAGGCCTTTTGGATGACCTAAAAAGTTCTGTAGAGTAGCCTTGCTCCATACAGAATTGCATACTAAGCAGGCATTGTTGGTCCTTCCATTAGTCTTACTGCTTCCTCTCTTTGAAGCTCGCTCCAATCATCAGTAAACAGAGACATCAGTTCTAAAACCACGTGGATTTAATTTTACTGAGACACGAAAGAAATTAGAAGTTCTCAAGATAATTCTTACACAATAGTGATACCATAGTTATTCTGCCTACAGAAGAGGTTTTTACCTGACCATTTTTCCTGACCATGATATTGTCACTGTGTCTGTCACCAATCCCCAACACGTAAGTAGCTACACAGTAGCCAGCACAAGACAGAGTAAATTCTTCAATGGCTCTATCCAGGTCATCTCTGTAACCACAAAGACAAACAATATTAGTGCATAACACTGGTAATTCAGGTCACGTCGTCACCTCAGAAAGGATTTTTGCTTGTTCAAACCATAAACCCATTAGGATGCTGTAATACTAGACTTATTTGAGAGAAAATACTGTAAAATGTAGCTATGAAGAATAGGAGAAACGCAAATATTATGAAAGGCAATAACATCAAGACTTGAGGCCCATGTAGTTTTCTGGGATGGGTTTGTTTGTTTTGCCAAGTGTAGAATAACTAAACAACATGCTGCAAATGCCAGAATTTCAGCTGGATTGTTGTTTGAATCCCAAGGGTACTGTGAACGTGAGTCAGAATTTGACAAACTAGAAAAACAGGTAGCAACAAACCTGCCAGCAGAGCCACACCTTCCTCAATATTGAAACAGAAAGTACAGGAATTTTGTAGCTGATGCTATAGATGAGAAAATAACTGGGGTGAGGATTACCCTAAGTTGTATTCCTTCAGCCAGTTCAAGAGGGCATCTTTGTTGAAGGCAGCAGCAGCAGCAACGTTGCTACTATTTAACTGAATGTCAGCAATGGTTTCTGAACTAGAAACAGCCTCAATAAGTCCAGAGTGATCCCCAGTCGCTAGACAGCCATACGGTAATATCCTGAAAGAAAACACAGATTCATGTCAAACACAAAACCAGCAAGAATGTCTCTTAGTTTATCGATATTTTGAGCAGGTGGAATGCTCGGGCTAACTTCAACATTTAACTCTCACAGGTATTGCCTGCAAAGTTAAAATACCAGCAATACATTTAAAACATTATTTTTTCCTATTACATACATATATGCAAAAAAAAAAAGAGAACTAAACAATCCTAATTTTTCCCTTTTCCTCGGGAACACAGTTACTTGTAATTCGACCGGGGAAACCACAGAGGGAGCCCGTTGCTGTCATTTGTTATCTACTGCCTAAACAGACAGTAAGTTACACTCACAGTCATTCAAGACTAAATTATTTGTGTAAATGGTACAGAAAATCTTATCCTTTTTCCCCATTCTTCCTCTTTCAACTGAAAGCACTAGAAATCCTTTTAAATGTAAACATAAATTAACTTTTTCCAACTGGTACTAAATTTTAAGCATAGAAACCTAATATAAAACAGGAATATATCTTTTAATCTGCCTGATGTGTACGAATATTCCTGGGCATTCATGTACTGTGCCTAGTAAAATCATCTACACAATATGATTGCATTAAAATAAGGCACAGTTAAAGACACGAATCAAGGAAAGATGTACCTAAACAGGTAACTACATTTTCTAAAACGTTTCCTCGCTCCAGATGCTTAAAACGCTAAATGAGATGGCAACTTAGATGGAAGCTCAATGCATACTATAGAAACATGAAGCAAACTCTCCAAAGGCACAAGGTGTCTGCTCTCACCTTAGGCACATCGGGTCAAGAACATTGTCTCAGCCTGGCCTGGATCTACGTATAAAACGGATGCCCGTGCAAATCTCACTGCAGTAGACAAGCTATAGGCAAGCACTCGTTACTTCACACAGTGGGATAAAAACTGCAGGACACATTAAAATCTCTGTGTGCACACATGTATAAAGAAAAAAACCACTGGTGGAGCAGTCAACAGTATTTATATATGAAACAGGTATTAAGTTTGGTTGCTACAAAGCAGAACCACCTCTCCTAACTGACATAGCCTATTATCCCAAGTTATGGCAGAAAACCAAATAAAATCCTAGACAGAACTAACTGGAAATTTTTGACATAATAGCCATTAGATAACTGAACAGTCTCTCCACCTCAGTGCTAACACACAACTGAAGTGATGCCAAGCAGTCATAACTGCATATCTGGGGATTCTTCTCTACTGGCCACAAAGCAAACTGAAAACCAGATTCAACAGGGAATTCAGAGAACACTCAACCTCAGAACAAAGAAAGCAGCATAGATCTGGAACTTTCTTTCCGCTTCTATTCTAATCTATTTCCCCACTAAAAACCCCACTCCCTGGACCAGAGAGCTCCCACAATGAACAGCAGGGCATCTGTAATTACCCAGCACCAGTGCTGGATAGAAGGAAGCACTGCCCATCCTTATCACGACACGACAAATGTGAGCCAGATACTGCCAGGTTAAAGTGCACGCTGGCCTTCTTCCATGGCATTTCAACCCACCCTCCTTGCAGCTTAACCGGGCACACGTCCAACAACTTCCCCTTCAAAAGCAGGCAATGATGAAAGCCTCCAGCCCCTGGAGGACTGCGTGCTTACAACAGGAGGAAAAAACATCCTTGTCAGAGAGACAGTTTGACAGGAGTCAAGTTAGGGACAAATCCTTTGGGCCCTTTCCATCTCATCCTGGTCTTTCTGACTTCAACATCTGTCAGCAGGATACACTCCCTGCTTTTTAATGCCAGTAAAGACCACGGACAGATCGATACAGCAATCCATGTCAGGACAGAAAATCTTCCTCTTCACTCCATTTAATACTGCTCCTCTTTTCAGGAGTTTAATTCTCTACAGTGGTACCTTTCCAAATACAACCCCAAGTTCTGGTAACTTATAAACATGTTCTGGGTAACAGCATGTCCAGTGGTTTAGACATAATGGCATTCTTTATACTAATAACAAATGTATTTTTCAATACGTTTGTGAACTCCGATTTCATTCCTACGCAGCCACTCGCCATCAGAGCTCACACATGTTAGAGACTGAAAACTCACCGTGAGTAAGCAGAGAAATCACAATGGAGTTTGGAGAACTCCCTCTCTCCATCCAAAAGCAACCAAGTACTAGACACTTCTGATAATTTACCACAGCAGAAGTCACTCAATATAGATCAAACTCCTCAAACTCAGGATTTTTTGTTGCTCTAGTACTTGACTAATTTTTTCCCCATGAGTTTCAATGCTGTAATACAGGTAAAGCAGCAGGAATACTTTTTGATGCACCAATTACTCTCCAAAGGGGTGCAACACTGTAGACCCCACAGCATGCTTGGGAAGGCAGAGGTTATGCTCCTCAGCTACAATGAGTACTTGTAATATTTAAACATCCCTCAAAGAAATAATGGGAAGTTATGCAATTTATCCCGAGTATGCTGACACACAGGACTTCAGAAAAAGAATTCCCGTAAAGAAAAATAACTTGAAGAGTTGTAACTTCTCAGGGGGTTTGGACTTTGAAAGTCTCATTTTGTCACTTTGCAGATGCAACCCCAATATAAATACCATTTAACTCAATAAGTTTGCTCCATCATTGTCCATATTTAAAGTACAAGAAACAACTAGAGATAAACTGCAGGAACAACTGAGGAGGCTCGGCTGCACTTGCTAACGTCTTAGGTAACAATTTCCTGCTCTATTTTCAGGTAATGGTTTGTCTCTGAAATGACTAGTTCTGGGGATTAATTAGCAAACACACTTTTTTGGTGTTCTCAATTCTCTCTGAAAGAAGGGAGAAGCCCTGCTTTTACTGGAAAGGAATTACCAGACTTTCTGTAGTGGAAAAAGTTGAGAAGCACAAAATTCATTATGCATCCACAAAAGGACAAAGGGAACCAACAGCTTCAGTGAAACTGAAGTCTCAAATGATGATACAGGGCAAGAAGAAAAGACTTCACTCATTGGCATGGACATGTCGTGTTGTATTTTTCAGCTAAGCAGTCCTACCTGACACTATGTTTTTACCTGGCACTGTGCCTCTTACTCAAGCAAAAAGCAGCAGGCCAACAATCCCGACCCATGAACAAGGCAAGAGAAGTCATAAAGCATTGCTGCTAACTCATAGATTTCAGAGTTGCCTTCTCTTGAGATGCATGCAAACTGTAAATGTAGTGATGACAAAGTCTGACCCTCTTATCTGGGTCCTCATGCTCCAGGTGTTCGGAGCGCTCTTGTGTCCAATTCTGATCTCAATAAAGTAATTTCAGGGCCTTCCCTTGGTAACTGCTCTGTTAATACAGAGAACTGTAACCATGCCTCGATCCCAAAATCTTATTTTATAATCATAACTATGAGGATGAATAGAAGGAAGATGCTCTCAGTTAGGTAAATAAATGGAAGAGGCCAATTATAGAACTTCCATTCTCACTAGCAACTTCCCCTTTCCACTTTTTTCTTCTGAGAGTTTTAAGAAAAATCTCAGACATCAGAGCCACTTTTGGGTTTTCCTTTGCTGTGTTTAAAGAAAAGGCCTTAGTCAGGAAAAGCATATTTGACGACTCTTAATCACTATTCCTGTTTGCTAGGCATGGTGTGTGGCCCAGGCTGGAACCACAAACTAAGCTTCTGGGAAAGCAGCGACCACAGAATGCCTCATCTGGGATTCCACAGCTGCCAGAGGCCGTCCTTGCCCTCAAACGCTGGATCGCTCTCCTCACAGGCTACTTACAATGAGATAAATTATCTGAAGTTTCCCCAGATCCGTGTTCAGCTAACACACACTCAGCCACCTCATCACAAACACACACTTCCAGAAACAATTTATTATTCACATTCACTGAAAGGAATCTTTCCATAAGCAGCAAAAGTAACAAGTTTGTAATTTCACTTTTCTCTGGGGGCTGATGCTATGCACCTTTGAAGCTCCCACTACTATGCTTGAGCCACAAAACTATCAAAATAAAAAGCATCTCAAATACCTTTTATTTGAGCAATCTCAAAGCATATGAGTGAAGTATTTCAAGTAATATCTAAATAAGTACTTCTAGCCTTATAAACAGCACTTAACAATTAAACACAAAGGATTTCAAGCTCTTTCACAGGCATACAAAATTGAATTTATGGCCTCCAAATGGTTTATAATGATGTGACACCCAGTATCTTCTTCAGAACTATTTTTCAAAAACAGAGATCAGAATTTGAGCACTACATTAGCTAAAACTGGTGTACAGATTTGGCTGGAAAAGTCTCCCAGGTAGGAGAGAGTTGTGTGGCAACAGTGAGCAACATGTGGTACTGTTTCTCTCTGGAAAACTCCAGTATTCCTACAAAGAAATCATGCCTATCTTAGCAGCCAGATGAAGGTAAAAGATATTTCTGGTCTCAAAAATGTTTTATGACATCCACATAGAGTTTTATGAAGAAAAGAACACAAAGTGGAACTTCAACATGTACACTGAGGATGCTCACAATGACCACAAGCCTTTGGGTATAAACAGCAATGAGAGGACTGCTCACCGCAGGAAGGACAAGGGGCTACTACAAGAAATCCTTGAGCTCATTGCTAGTTACACAACTGATGACAAAGTGACCAGCTTACATAGGAGACACTGCCCTAGAGACTTGACTAATGAACTAATTGAGAAATTAAAATCCCATAGTCCCCCTCATCACTCTGAAACAAGTTTTCCAAATACCAGGAACTCCCGTACTCATGGTATGTTGGAATGGTTTATTACTTCATTTTTAGAGAAGTGGCTTTGCAGGGAGCAGCAGAGCAAACAGAAGATTCTTCTCAGCTGACTAATTTCTAGAGAGAGTTCTTCCTATTAGTTCTGTCTATTAGAGAATCTTGATGGCTGTTTTCCAGGCTGTTTCTTGACCTTGTAAAATGCTTTTTATCTAGCTGATTTTCAAAGGATGAAAACAGTAAACTACATAAGAGAACAGTGGAATTTCTGATCAGCATGGCAACAAGAGATATGGTGCACCAAGAAAAATACTCTTCTTAATAACAAACAAAAATCCCATTTTCACTTCATTTCTTGCAATATTTCTTTTCATAGCTGAACTATTTTGTAACACGGGTGATCTATGGAATCAAACGCAGGGAGAAGCCATCAAGTTAGTTAAGGCACCTGCTTTCCTCAGCCTCTTCCATCTTGGCTATGACAACTGAAACCTCTGGGCACCAATACAGATCTTTAGAAAGGGGACAGCAGGGAAGGTATTTAAAAAACAGAAAAGCACTACTGTGAAAAATGGATCTCCATCCAAATTATTGAGCCCTCAAGAGATCCTTACCGGAGATCCAGACCAGCTTCTTTCCAAAGTATGTCCATCAAACGCAAAATCTGGAGCGTCAACATGTCCTGTCGGAGATCTGTAATGAGAGGTTGAAACTGCTACTTCCATTTCTCAGTGTGTTGTAAACAAACCTCCTCTTCTTTATAAGGCCTTCAGAAAACAGGTATCTAAAAACACTCACCAAGCCTGAAGGTCAAGTGGGATTAACCATCATTATATAACGATGACTGATAATGCCTATGCTTTGAAACTTAGTCAGAAGATGCTTGATTTGCTGATGTCAGAGTAAATCACATTTACATTATGGCAATCCAGAGCAATATGGTTTAAGTGTAAATGTGGGAATGAAGATGGAAAAGTAAAAATACTAAAACATTTAGCATTACTTACCATCACCATTTTTAAAGATGATCCCTACAAGATCTCCTCCAAACATTTTATTGTTGTATACTATCCATAGAGGCTTCATTTTAGAATCCATGTATCTACACTTCTCAACACTAGAAGAAAATAAAATGCAAGTTTTAGTCAATTCAACTGAAAAGGTCTAAGCATTGTTCAAAACCCAACAGAACACGTAGAGCAGACTTCTAGTTTGGAAGTACTTGGATGTAATTGCTGCTTTCATTCTGCTACTATGCTATGAGCGCTTACCAAGTTACGAACACGTCTGTTATAGATGGAATGTATGAGATACCCTGACTGGCATACACATATCTAACGTTTAAATTAAGCACCTGCATTTTCAGAGAAAATAGTTTGCTTTATATTCTTTTGCATCAATTTTTACACTTTTTATTTAAATGCTGTTAAAAGTTTTAATGACTTTCGTGCTTATTGTTATGAACAAAATCCAGGAATGCAGTCTAATTCACTTTTAGGCTTATATTTAAATATATTTATCTATGGTAATGCACTGACTAAGATAGTATTAAATTTCATGGAGGATCACAAAAATCTTCTAAATTAACTCGTATCTTAACCTTAGGAAGGTTCCCAATGGACCTTCTCACATCATAGAAAACATCTTCACTGACAGCATATCTGCTGAACAGCACAGCCAAAGGAAGCCAGAGCACCTATGTCTTTCTGCTTTACTGTTTCCCTGCAAAAGCTAAAGGGACATTCCACTCACTCATTCTTAACTTACTGTAGTTCTGAAAGTATAACAGAAGGATTCAGAGGAGACTGGAGGTCAGAAAGTGCTTCTCTGTAAGCATTTTGTTTCAAACATGTATGCATTGCATCTTTTCCTTTTGCTTTGCTTTGCTTCATGGCATTCAATTTAATTAGACTATTTAAAGTCTTCATTTTATTAAGGGCTTCCACCTGAAAGAGATTTTATTTTTAAAAGTTATTTCTCTGATTCTATACATAATACAGAGTGAAATCCCATTTCAAAGCATAAGTATTAAATAATTCTATAACTTAACAATGGAAATAATAGATAGCAATTAAGGCGGTATTCCCTGAAAAACACGAGAGCAGCCTTTTCTGAGTCTCTTACCTTCCAGAAATCCCATATTCATAAGGAACACAGACCTGATGGGATGAAAGTTCCTATGCTTCTGAGTCACTTTTTCAAAGCATGACTTAACATTTCCAAATAAATTAATAAGGTATTTTAATGTATGATACATTTACACAAATTCCTTCTTCAAAATACAATTTGGTCCACTAATTCAAAGCACATAACACAGATGCTTTGATCCTTACTGAAGTCAACAAATACCGAGTGCTTCACATCTCTAACAAAACTAAACAAGAGCTGAGCCGAGCTGTGGATGCAGGTACTTCACACTCAGCGAGTGGCACACTGCAGGATATGGCCATATCAGTATTCCAAGACAATTTGCACTCTCAGCTTCTGCAGAGCAAAGGCTTGAATGTTTGCTCACTAAGATTCTGCTGAATTTAGACGAAAGGTAAATGGTCTAATCCATTAAGGTGTTCCAAATCATTACATCTCATCTATGCAATTAACTTCAAAAATGCGTACAAAGACAAGGTAACTATTTTCTATCAATACAGGTGAGTTTAGCCCTTTTTTTTCCCTCTTCTGTTTTGAAAACTTTTGTACAGGTACATTATTTCTAAGAAAACTAGTAAACTAATGGCGTACATGTACATAACGCCAACAGAGAAAAGCCCTTCACTAACAAACCTAGTGAGCACACACAACAAATAAAATTTCTACATTGCATCTCATCTAAGCACCTTGTTAGCCAGATATAAAAGAGTTGTCCCAACAATCAGCTGCACTTGCACTAGCCCCAGCTAAGATGCTTGGGAACACATGGATTCTCCAAACAGAATTCACTTAGTAATTACGGAATTACTATATTACTGATTTCTATAGAAGGAAGCTTCAGGCTAAGTGACAAGGTGCTGAGTCAAAACTTCACGCTCCTGCAGACCGCCTGAGCCCTGCCAGGCAGGATGCTGTGGAAGCTGTACGCAGTTTGATTACAGAACCGAGGCAGTGGAGACCTGCCAGGTCAGCCATCTGTCAAAACCGAACGCGCTCGGCTTTTCCACTATTCTAGGAGCTGTACAAACATCAGTGACAAGGGAACAAAATGGAACCCGTGTTGTACAAACAGGAACTTTTTGAAGTATTTCTACTTTGAATTTCTTCCGTGTTTGCACAGTTGGGAATTTTTCTGCCCCTTCTTTGATTGCACTGACATTTGTTTCCTCTGAAGTGCACAAGAACTTCACTGACCTTAGGCCTGCGCTTGAAGCATTTCACCATCTAATCTTTTTGTGATTTTGACAATACTAACGAGCACACACGGGTAAGAGATGGGCTTTTCAATGTCCTGTGAATTGCAGTAATGAAGAGCACAACAGTACATGCCTGTTCCACATGCTTCTCCAAGCATAGTTTCAAAGCAGACAGAATCAAAACTGTCAGAAATAACACACACTGGATGAGTGGGTACGGCGTTAGTTTCTTTGCCCGATACAGCAGATTAATTCCAGAGAGATGATTTTTCAAAGATTTTTATAGTTGCAATCTAAATTAACTTGCTGGAACTGCATTAGAGCCTTCAAACAGGATTTGTGAGTACCTCTATTAATGATCTGCCAATACGCTTATCAAGATACTTAAAAGTAAATAGAGCTCTTTTTTTTTTAAAAAAAAAGCACACTTATATTAACACCAAAATGAGTACATGGTTTACTTCAACATCTTGATTTCCAGGGAGTGCTACATTATATGACAACTTCAGGGTTTTTCACACCACCTTTTTAGTACAGGCCAAAGCTGTAGAAAGCAGTCCTGGAGTCATCTTGATAAAGTTTAGATAGGAAGGTAACAATTCCTATTGAAAAAGCCACCCTTACAGGTGAAAACCATCACCCGTTTCAGATGCACAGAAACCTTATTTCAGTTAATAATCCAGACAGTCTCCTGTTGTACCCAGAACACACGTGCGCTGCTGAAAGTATCTCGCATGTCTTAGAACCCTACACAAAGAGCTCCTGACCTCTGAGGCCCCAGAGTGCCAGTGGCTCTCTCTGCCAGGGAGGACTGCTCCATCACCCTTCTACTCAGCCCTTTTGCTTCTCATTCTCACCGATACTTCTCTCCTTCTCTTCCCTGCTCCCCAACAGATGGGCTTTGAGAAGGTAACCAATGTGCCCCACAGGAGCAATGGAGTAAGTATGTGAGTTACATATGTAAGTCAAGATTTCAAGGGGAAGGGCAATCTATACCTGTTTAGCAAGCACTTTCATGTGAGCGACGCTTCCTCGGCAGTAAGCTTCAAGTATCAAACCAAACTGCACCGAAACAGCAGGTATGTGAACCTCCGACCTAGAAGAACAGCTGCTCATCAGACCACAGCGCTTCCAGATTAGCGTTCTTCAAGCCATTAACATGAAAACAAAACAGAGCAAAACATCCCAACAAACCAACCCCCCTCCACCGAAACCTCATGTTTATGTAGCTAGAACAAGAAGGCAGATCCCTTCAGAAATAACAGAACACCTCCTGTACTGAACACTACAAGGATTGGCTGGTGTCAACTCATGGCGCTTCTTTCAAGGCCTGGGACTGTCACGGAGGCAGTAGCGTTAGGAGGTGGTGATCACAGATTTGGTTTCAGGAACCACTTTTATTCAAGCAAATACTACTGATAAGCCATAGAGGACAATAAACAGATTCAGGGCTGATGTTAAACCCTGTGTTCTCAAAGTCTTTTAAGGGAAAAGTCAAAACTTGCCTGAGGAGGAAACACTTTGAAACAAACCACTGAACCTTACACCAGAGCCAATTATCACCCAAAATGTTTCATGTAATACTTGCTCTTTTTATTTAGAAGCATTAAAATAATTCATAATTTGAAGCCAGACTCAACCTACAGTCCAGTCTGCAAGGTGTCTGCCATGGAACTGGGCATCAAAAGTGCAAGGATACATGAACCTGCTTTTATTTGCTGTCAGATACTCTCAAAAATTATATTAATTTTTCCCAACTGTGAGGTATAAATATTGCACTGTCACTGCACACACAGCCAAAACAAACACTAAAGTTGTATACAGTAACCTAACTTATCTCACAGAGCTGAATGCAGTATGGATTACTTTCATTAGTGTATCACAAACCACTGTAATATATTTTTAATTATAGGCTTGCTTTGATGTATAAATGCCAAAGGTAAAGAAACACAAAGAGCCCTTATAGAGGATATGATAACGGCTCATTTACAAAAATCCTCAAGAAATCAAATTTTCAAGTCCAATCAGGATCAACAGTTTCAGAAAGACACAACAGGAGAACTCCTACCTTAGATGCCAAAACAACATCTGTCCTATCCTCCTGTTAGCGAGTGCTCTCTCTAGCAGAAATCTGGAGAGCGCACAGTCAAGAAAAGGTTCATACTTCAGGACTTGCACAAGTTGAAGAAGATACTGAGAGAGCTCTTCGTCACTAGGAGGAGGTAAATAAAAGCAGTTAGTAGCAGAGTAACCCGATTAATGACATTCCAATCAGATGCATGTGACATATACATTGATGTCAGAATTGTTTCATGAGCAGCAGGGTCCCCCAACAGCAAGAGTGTCACACCGAGAAGGGCAATAATATACAACTTGGTGAACTACCATATTGATCAATTTGACAATAAGTTATTCCTCTCACAGGATTTTAAGGCCCTCGAAACCTGTAATTAAAAATCTCGTGTTCTCTTATGAGCTTTTCACAAGACAGAGACCTCGGCCCAGGTGCTGAGTTAAATGTCCAGGAGATTAATTATTTCAAATCATTTCAGACTGGGCTTTGGCTCCCTCTGACTTCTCAGCCTCTGACTGAGGAGCTGGACCTTCAAAACTATAGAGAGAACCAGGTAACCCAGCAGTTGGCACCATGGGCACGGACAAGCACTGGAAATGCCTGTGGGTACCTATCAAAGTCACTCAGCTCACACAGGAGGGGGAAAAGAGCATTCCTACCACTGAAAGCAACCCAGTTAACCTCTCTTTAAAAGTCACTGCCTGTCAGTTAACAGGTGTTAATTTATTAAGATACAACTACAAAGTGATCCACTTAGACAAACTGTTTTGTTTGGGTTTTTTTGTGTGGTCGTTTTTCACAATTTGTAAATACCACCAACATGAAGGTTTTTAGAGGCTAAGGAGAAGTACATCATCTCTGAGAAAGCCAAAATGTCCAAATCACTCCTGCTTCAGAAAGGCAAATTTACATATTCAGCCAAAGTTCATAAACATACCTTGGAAAAACCTCTATGCTAATTGACTCCTTCAAGTAACATTCTGACATAATAAAAATTATTTCAGTAGTTTTCTTCAAAATACTGTATTCTCCTCCCCCCAAAACCCCTCTCACTTGACAATCATGTTACTCTAGAACAAATGAGAATGTCCCTTGACTTTTTACATTACAGTATCTTTTCTCTTAGAAAAGGCCATCTCTCCCTAAGGTCGAGGGAAAAGAGAAGGATTTCAACTGTTGGTTGATCACTTGAAGACTTCAGAGATGCAAACATTGAATTCTTTCACTCTATCCTACTCTGAAAAACTTCAGTAACTTGGTAAAAACTTTCAATTACACTGTGTTGTATTTATTTTCTCTTACTTTTTTTATTACAACTTTAGGTTACAGTTTTTCAGGATCACGGTTAGGTTACAGTTTTTACCAGCTGCCTTCAACAGACTTTTTAAAGAAGCTGAAAATTGATTTCTGATCTTCAACACTTTTGCCTCAGAGCTAGAACTAAGAATTCTGGAAGTCATTCCAGATGTAACAATTCAGTACTATTAGGATTGCCCAGCAGTTAAATTGCTTGTTTGCATTCAAAAGAAGCCAAAATATTCTTTTTTTTAACCCCAAAGTATAACCTTGACCATTAAAAAAAATTAATCAATGAACTACTCAGTGCAGAGAATTTAGAATTCAAGGACAGGAAATCCAGTAGTGCTGCAAATGGAAATGTTCCATTGGTTACAGTGAAGAGCAAAATTCCATGTCATAAAGGGAGAACTGCATAGCAAAGGTTACTGTGACGAAAGAACAAATCAGTAATTCCCTGTTTATTTATTGTTTGCTACAGCTTACACTGTTATGAAATGATGCAGCCTGGTACAACATGTGAGGTCGTTTTTGTAGTACGAGACTCCTGTAATACTTTATCCCTTTGTTAATGAAGTGTTCTCGTGCTGTCTTGCTTTCTCTTTGTTCTGGAAATGGGTGCACACAGAGCCCTCTTGGGGACAAAGGGATGCTGGTGCTCTGCCAGCGGCGTGGACAACAATGAACACAAGATGTCAGAATAAGAAGGTTTTACTTGGCTACCAGTGCACTACCTAAAAACTGGACTGCTTTGCTTGGCCATCTATTGACAACAAGCAGTGTGTTCAAATCCTTCCTCTTTGGGTTCTTTTTTTTCCAGTAGACACACAGAATGCAGCTTTTCAGCCCAGAAACCCCAGCCTGCCAAGGTGATACAACATACTCACCTCATTTGCCTTAAACAGCCCACTGCGTATTCTCTCACATACTGGTCCGGGTAATTGAAATCCAACAGTTCTAACGCTTCTCTAGGCAGCAGCTTGGGCCATATCTGAAGGAGAGCCTGGAGCTGGACCAAAAAGACAACTATTAGGTTACAGGAAAAGTAACTATTTAAGAAAACAGATGGATATAACTGCCCATAAAAGCACTCATACTAACAGGAGTATCTACAGACAGCTCTGGAAGAAAAGACAGTGACAAGTGGGCCCGCTTCTGATTCTGATCCTTTAAAACATCTCAGTTGGGGTTCTTTTGCACCCCGTCTCAGAGAGTCTGAAGAATCTGTTTCTTCACACATAGAAATGCCACACCAAACAAAAATCAGGCAACATCAGATGTGTATGACTTGGACAGAGTTCCAATAAGATTTTGATAATGTTTTGTAAATGCTTTCATAAGCATACACATATTTTCATAACGGTAAAAGTTTTCAATTTAAAAACCAGTTTTCATTGAGAGAGCTTTTTTCCAAAAATACCTCTCCACCTCAGCTGATGGAGTCTTTTCCCACATGCACTGATGAGTCAGGTTACATATTAAGAAAAAATTCCAATACTGAAGACAACAATATGCTGGAAAAAAATTACAGAAAAACCTGGGGTATTATTTTGGACTACTAAGAAGAAAAACATCCAGAGGTCTCTAACTAGACTAGTTTTATTGCATTTTAATGAAGCTACCTGCTGAGGGTATTTTTTAATACTACGTACGTAGCTGTACGACTGAAACAGCACACCTCTACTTGAAATAAACAGGCTCAAATGTGTGCAGTGTATCAACAGGACATGATTATTCCTCTCCATAGGAACAAGACGTAACTCCTGATAAAAATACCCTTTCCTACAAATTAGATAAGACAGATGTTTCATATTTAAATAGAAACTTATAATCACTGAATGATATGGAAGACCTTATTCTCTTCCTGACTCAGTAATTCTTTTATACCAATAGGAAAAATTGTTATTTTCTACTGTATGTAATAGTTCAACTGATGCTTCCAGTTCAAGGACAACCAACACGCAGCAGTCCACAGCCTCACCTCAGGGACCAGGTTCTGAACTGGTTCATCTGGACAGTTTTGAGAAATTCAGAAGAGAAATGGGCACAGCTCAATCACAAAGTGAAGCCAGTGGCCAGGCGACAGCTCCAGAAGTGGAGGAAAGAATCAATTGAGCTGTTTTCATGGGCAGATACTGATATCAACACATGCAAGATTCATAATGACAGAAAGTAAAATTAAGCTGTTTAAAATATAGATGTCATATTCCCACAGAAACATACACACACGAGTTATCCAATCCAGAATCCAGAAAGGGTCAACGACACCACCAACACTGACAGATCACTAACGCCCGTTCGGAAATTCTGGCAGAAATACTAACACTGGACAGATACTTCATTCCATAAAACAGATGTCGAAAGCAAAGGCAGCAGCTACACGGGTCAGACATGCAATAAGGGACTCCACAACAAATGCATCAGAGCTTCTGGACAACCTACTTTAAATCAGGTGCAAATCCAAGAAAAATACAGAAACATTTTGTTAATAATGAATGATCAAAATGACCAGAGAACCCAAAACACAGTCTGAAAAGAGGAGTTTAAGTGGCACCACATGCCTCATATCAGGCAATGCGTTTTGGAAGTCATGGTCTACTGCACGTACGCGAGCTGTGAAGTTTATCTGAAGACACAGACCTCCTCCCTTTGACTGCTGAAAATTATTTCAGAGGTTACTACAATGAGAAAAGGTGAAGTGGTCTGAGCTCAGAGGAAGCAAGATCCAAGTGACCTATGAAACAGCTAAGACATTTCCCCAGATACCCACTGCTCTGCCTGCATCCCGCCGAGGAACGTGCAGGAAGAGAGAAGGGCAATCCAACTTGCTCCACACCCCAGGGGCACTGCACCCTTCTCAAAAGGGCAGAAACAAGGACAGCGGAAACACATTTGGACAAGAGACACTTGCACCATGAAGTGCCCTCATCTGCTCTGGCAAGAACAGCAACTCTGAAGAACTTCCAAATACATCTCGTTTGTAAAGAAATTTTACATTTCAAAACACTTATTTGAAGTTCTGAAAATGCCTCTGCAGTATCAAACCTGTTCAAATCCTACCCACAGGAAACACTGCAAACTTCTCCCACACAGTATGCAACTCCCAACAAGCTGTGAGAACACAAGGAACCTTAATTCTCAACAACCTAAAGGTTTAGAGAAAACTCATGTTTGACCTTGGTTTTCAGTACTTTTTCTATAAAGAAATAACTACAATTTCTTTCATAATGAGAGAATTTTACTAATAGAAACAAGAATATAGTTATTTAGTTCAATTTTCTCAGAAACAGCTGGCTTTTGGGCATTTTGGGGTTTTTTTTTTGTTTTGTGTTTCTTGCGTTTATTAAAATTTTTGCCTTAAGTATCAACACTTTTACTAGAATGCTTCCAGCTAATAGGCATTAATAAAAACACTCTTACCACTGCATGCATGTTGTAGCTGCACTAATATTGCAACGTACAGCTGGTATTTATACATATAATATTTAATTGTCATGGGGGTAAATTGAGTCCTGCTAATTCTGGAATTCGTAAGATCCCTGAGCCAGCCTTGCCCTACCTGAAAAGGTAAACCACTGGGAGCACTCATGTATCTGTGCATTACAGAAATAATTGGCATTACTAAGGATAAGACTGCATTTTTCAGACACACCATTCTTGCTGCCAAAACCAGTATTAAAAATACAAACCACAGTATTGCCTACACATAAGCAAACATACAACTACATTCCTTCCAGCAAGTACACAGGAACAAGCAAGATGACTACATACTTTGAGCAATCTGTTTAAATAAAATGCTATATACATATTTTTTAATATTCCTAAAATTAAAGTACTTTGAGCTGTTGGCCAATAGCTGTACCCCAAGTAACTCTTCAAAACTCTGCTACCAAATGCCGTATTTCCAAACCCCTAGCAGGCAACCAAAATGTGTTTTCCTTCCCATACTTTAATGAGCCAACAAATACCTGCTTGTATTTCTACAGTTTGTATTCCCAGGTAACGTTTAATAATGAACAATAAATTCAGAAGCACATAATGGAATTACCAAGGAGCAAAGGATCGTTGCATGTGAAAGAACACAAGTGAGACCAAGTTTGCAAGGAATGTGTGGGTGTTACATCTAGTGTACATTTATGGCATAGACAATTAGCTAGGATGAAATCCATTTATTGTTACAAGTTCATAGAACATATGTATCCAGCTGGTAGGAAGGATGTAATAAAACATAAACTCTACTCTGGAGACAAACTAAGGTTCTGACTGACTGGATAATCCTAACAGTCACATGGTGAATAGATGGAAGCAGAGTTGTCTTCCAAGAACACGTAGCTTGTAACAGGCAAAGGTCAGAACACTAAGCTAGAATAGGAATTTATACCACCAGTCAAAACCTTTCACAGAAAAAGAAACTTTAGTTTAAAATTTTAAAAGCGAGGCTCGTGGAAACACATAACTATTCTCTCAGCCTAGCAGCCCTCAAGAAGCTGCCCCTCAGTCGAATGTGCAGTTGCTCAGGATAAGCAGATGAACAAAACAAGGTCTGGGCTCCCCCCTCAGAGCGAGCGCTGTATTAACTTGTCAGCACTGGCCAGGCTTTTGTAGTCTTGTCCATCCTGCTCAGTCTGCACAATCAGACTGAAGTTTCCATACAGATCCAGGGATCTGTTATTTTATTACTTTAAGTCAGTCTATCAAGCAGGAACGGTCTCACTACAGACTCATTTAATTTTTCCTGTACCAAGGTTCCACCTGTTCCCAAAAAGCATCACAAGAGCTGGATCTTATTTGGGTAAATAGAGAAAAAGGCAGCGACACCATCTTCTTCACAGTACAGTGAAATAACCTCGCAAGCAAATGACCCAAATTCACTGAAAATGTCACTCTGTATTACTGCACCAGTCTTCAAGTCCTTAATTACTCACAGTTCCTTTGAAGAGATTCTTTTTAGTCAAACAGCCAATGTGATGAGAATGAAGTACTTTGCACTACTAGTGAATATCCTGTGTCAGAAAAATCACCTGTCTGCTTCAATGTCACAAATTATCCAGCCCGAGAGGTGGGTTTTTATAGTTTTTGAGCAACTGAACCTGAAGTTTTATTTCAGATCTTGATTTAAAAACTTATACTTTTTTTTTTCTTAATAACCTTATAAAAGCAGTTCTTCCTATGAAAGTGGCCAAACACTGGAACACATTGCGCATGGAGACTGTGGAGTCTCCACTGGCAGAGACATTGAAACCCCAGCTGGAGACAGTCCTGCTGTAGCTGACCATGGACTAGACCACCGTGGAGATCCCTTCCAAACTAAAAGATTCCGTGATTCTGTGAAATCCCTCATATTTAAGTTTAAAGTTGAGCACAAGGTTTTAAAATTAGCCTGTATAAATAATTGCTGGGCTTTTCCCATCATTCAGAGGGCCTCCAAAATGCATTCTGGGGTTTGTTTTTGTTTTTAAAGATAATAAGTCCTTCCTATGTGTCCAGGACACAGAGAGTATACAAAGAACTTTGGTTTATATAGCACTGCCATTTCAAAATGTCTAGGCTTAGGGGAAAAAAAGCCCTCTTGACTCCCCATTTGACTCCAGCATTTTTCCCCACCATCACTGTCTTTTCCCTTACCTGAGCAACATCTTCAAGTTTGTTCCATTTTAAAGAGAGCAGCAATTTTGGCAATGATTGTGGAAAATTTTCACGACAGTCATATCGCAAAGTCCAAATAAGATCCATTTCATTTTCACAGAGTTGAGATAAAGGATCTCTTTCCATTATTTCTTTTAGCACAACATAAAACTTCTTACCACCTCGACCCTAGAAAATGAGAAATGTGCAATGTTTTGATATGTTCAGCAAGATGCTTAGATTTTACCTCAAATACCAGAAATCCTACACCAGGAAGAATATCAAACAAAACTCATGGAACACAGAGGAATGACTACTATGCCTTCCTTTTAGATCTCTTAAGCAGTAACAATTGTAACAAATAGATTCAAAATCTGGTAAAAAGAAGTTTCTGAAAAAAGCAACCAAACTTTAGAGTTAATGACACTAGATGGCAATATTTCTATTTTCCAACACTAACATGGAGAACTTCAGGATGCAAATACTCTCTTTTTGTTTTGCAAGTGAGCAAATTCAAGAGACAGATTTTTTTAAAAATTAAAAGCCAAAAAACATTTTCCAACAATAACCAAAAGGAAGCACTTTTTTGTCCTCTAATCCAGACTTGTCTTTTCCACATGTTTTACTCCTTTTTATATCTCTGAAACATTAATGTTAGGGCTGATTCTGTAAATCAGTTTGTATGAATGAGTCCTCACACTGGCTGCATTAATGCCTTCTGTCCCCAGCCACACCCTTTAGGGCAAGGGCAGAAATCAAAGCAATAATATCAGCAACAACGGTATTCTGTAAATTAATGGGAGACAATACCAACTGCTCCTTCTGGGTAAGGAGACAGTAGTCGAAGGGAATTAATTAGTTGACAGTATCTTGAAAAACAATATGGTAAGCTTTAGAACTGAAGCAAATTTTACCTTCACAATGCTGAAGAACTTTCTATATAAAGTTAAGAGTCTAAAGGTGTTTATATTAGTGGAAGACTTAAAACAAAGGAAAGGTCAAATTAGGATTCACAGCATAAACAGCTTTTATTCTGCACAGGTTTCCCATCTGACAAAAAGCACATCTGCCACACAAAGAAGTACAGTTCCTTTAGAAATGATAAATGCCTGAGCCTTGCATTGTGCTGACATGTTCCGAGTAACTGTTTTCATGTAAAAATATCACCTAGGTATAAATTCTGTAGGAATGAGTAGACTTTAAACAGCTAGTTGAACCACAATGCTTGTTTAGTTAAACTGAGTACATCATCTGTTCCTATAAAGTAAGGAAGCAGTCCTGAAAATAAGGTGGTTCTTGTATCTGAAACTGTCAGTGTTTCAAATGACAAGGCACAGTGCTGTCCAGCTGGCACACTGCTAAGATTTCTAGTTACCTATACACCAAGATGTTTGCACCCAAAGTTGCAGTGAGTTTTCACTTTTCCTGAGCACTGCAGGCACTCGGTGTTGTAACTGACACATTTTCAATTAACTGCTTCATTCTTACATAAAACAGTTATTACTGTTGATCCAACTATGCTTTCACTGTGTTAAATAGACATCTTCTGTATTTTTGTACATAATACAAAGAAAATGCCTTCAGATTTTGGTGATCTTTTCAAAATTTGCCCTCAAGTTAGAACTACCCAGTTCCTCAAGAAGAGCATATAATCGTCCCATTTAAGAATTACCTTAAAAGATCAATAAACAGTTTTGAGAGAGCTTTTTTTGGAAACATCTGACAATCAAGGGAATCATCATACTTGACAAAATTGAGCAATTCTCCAGCAATATTTTATGCAGCCTAGAAATGTCTTACAGATCCAGATCTAATGTAAATCTTAGCCGTGTTCCAAATCCATAGAGTATGTAAAGCAGTTGTGACAAATCATCCAAAATATATTGGAAAAAGTGGATATATACCCAAACTTTAAGGCAGTTAAAAGGGAATTACATAAGAAAAGAGCCAGCAGAACTGTCGTTATTTGAGCAGTCGACTTATTTCTAGATTGATGTAGAACATGAAAAAAAGCCCCAGAAAATTAGTTTCAGGATAGTCTTTAGCAGCTGCTTACCGCCATTGCAGCATTGTCACTGCTTCTTGCAATCTCAGCTGCCTTTTCAAGTATCTGCAAAAAGATGTTTTTAAACACATCAGATTTACAAAGTTGACTGCACTGAAATAATTAATATTATAGAAATGAAACAGATAAGGAAATCTATCTTTTAAACAATTACAATGTTATTATTATGTATACACAGCGGTATAACATCGCCTCCTATGCTGTGTCTTTTTTCCAATCTGCAGGACTAAGCAGATCAGGAACATGCATGCTCATCCTTACCTCCATTTTCCTCTTCATCACTCCAGGGCTAAATAGTCTTCCCTACAGTGTCTTGTTTTCTGTTTCTGTTTGGGCTTCCTCCTTATTTTTCAGTACTACAAATCAATTCTACAACTCACGCAGGAATCACGCTTGCCTTTCTCATCTCCAGTTCTGCTGTTTGTGAGGGCGCTGCTTCCACGAGTCGTACCTCTTACCTACAGATCCACACTTCCAGCCTTCTATTTCAGTATGAATCCACAAATGTGGTCCTCTCACCACCATCGCAGATTGTCCATATGATCTTAATCAGCATTTCCAGTTACTCCTCTAAATCTAGGATCTTTCCTTGTGTAACATCATGAACAACCAGCTTCCAACAAGAACTCATTTAATGATAAAGTAAGTATTCCCCCACCAAGCTCTCAGCACCAGTTAATGCACAGCACACCTCAGGAACAAGGACTGCTGCTCCTGCTCACAGCAAAGCAACAGTTCCCCAGATGCTCAGCTCCAAGTTACTCTGTCTCATTTTTCTTTTTGCCTTTTGAACATTCTACTCATTTTTTGAAGTTCGTGTAATAAACCATTATGGGTAGTTAAATACAGATGTAAACACAGTTCTCCAAATGCTATTCTGCACACAGCAGATGTGTGAGGGCAGTGACTGCCTAAGCTGAGCTGGCCAGGTAGGTGCATCTACAGCTGTCAGATGCTGCTGCTTACAGGAACAATTCATAAAATGAAATACCAATTAAGCAAGAAGTCTAAGGAATTACACCATTTCCATTCCCTCAGAAGCCTGCCTCTGCCATCACACAGGAATACAGCACCAACCCCAGGCACAGATTCAGCAAGACCTGTGCTGCCTTTATTAGGAATACGAGAAACAACTGGAGACTACAATAACCAGAGCATAAATACCCAGCAGCTAAAATCCATAAAAAGGTACACTAACTTGCTTTATTTATTTCTATGTACAAAATGCATATTAATACGATATATTACATCTGCTACCTGGCTACAACACTTCTTTATGTATTGTGTGTGAAAACATGCACACACACACCCCCAGTGTCCTAATTCTACAATTGATGCTTGTTTCCTTGTGCTTTTTAGAGTCACTCTCTTTGCAAACAGACTTTGAATGTTTCTGCAGGCCCAACTCTGTCCAGCTGACCCGTGAGCCCCTCGGTGTGCCGGCAGCACTGACTATAACCAGCCCAGCACACGGCTCCTGCCTTACACAACAGTTTCCTTACCAACTGGCAAAGTGCTTCTGCTCACTCGGCCCCAAACACTGCGCACTGCCAGTGGAATGATGCTATGATCAAAAAGATTCATTTATTTTTGCACATTACGTTTCTTAAAATAAGTATCTGACATCCAGTTCTCCATTTTCTTGGCAGAAACAAGCAACAATACTGGGAAAATCAGAAGCAGGCAGACACTGAGCAAGTCTTATCTAGATGATTTTGAAGAACAGATTCTCTGAGAGCGTACTTCAAGCAGCTGCAAGGTTAATCCTGATTCAACAGCACCTTCACCAGGAGAATCCTTCTGAGATTGGGTATCTTACTCTCTTTTCCAAGGGAGGCATTTTAGTGTACCCACAGAAATGGAATGAATTATCAAAAAGTTCAGAGCTATGGTTTTCCCAGTGACACTGCAAAACAGTTTCTTAACTCTAGGGAACTGCAAGTAGCAAAACTTACTGGAAAAAAATAACTACTAAAAAAAAGCACATGTTCTGGCATTTCCTCAAAGTTGAATGCTTTCACTGAATGTTTCACTACCAGCTCTGCAATCACTTTATAAAGATGTTCTGGGGTTTTCCTCTGTGGGATAGACAGGATTACTCAGTACAGTTCAATAAAGGGGAAAAAAAAAAGCCAGTTACAAGGGATGGTGAAGACCATCAGATACCACCTTAGTGTCAATGCAGCAGGGAACTTACTCTGTAAACCCTTTTGGCTATATTCACCCCAGCATTGAAACATATTGAGAACTCAGTATCCCTGGTACAAACAAAAGGAACAATAGAGCCTGAAGAAATACACGATTACTGAAGAAACACGCTTTTACCTAACATGTCTGTAACATGCACACAAAAGCATTGACAATGCACTCAGACACGTGGTGTAGATTTTGGGGTTGTCCTATGCAGGGACAGGAGCTGGACTCAATGATCCTTGTGGGTCCCTTCCAACTCAGCCCATTCTGCGATTCTGTGAAAACCAGCTTTTTTTTCTTTAGAAATTAAATACACAGTGTCACGAGCAAAAAACCTTAAAGCACTACAAACAAACCAATAACAAAACTAAAATATGTCCAGTATGAAAAGTAAACTGATGAACCATAATTAGGAAGACAACTGGGCAGAACTGGTATAGCTCTTAAGGCATTTCCAATGCTTTAAGAGAGGAATGAATACTGCCCTAACGAGGAAAAAACAAACAAACAAAAACCAATCAAAAAATAAAAACAGACCCCCCCCATCTTATTTGATTTCACTTTGATGACTCCTAAAGCAAAGATCTCTTTTTCGATCAAACTAAAAAAGCTTAGTGGTTTCTGTATTTATGTTTATGCCGGTCAATGGTGCAAAACACTAAAAAAAAAAATCAGACGTATGTATCAGCTAAGCCTTGTTCTTTCAATTAGTAGTCTGGTTTAACACTTATTATTTGTTTCCTAGTCTTAGCTTTATTTTATGGCTTGTGAACAACTTGCTATCTAGCATTCACACTAGAGACATCACCACGTGTACTCCAAGCACACCCTTCCTCTCTAGACAGACATCCTTATTCAGACCTGCAGAAAATCCCAGGGCAACTTACATAGACTTAGTTCAAGAGCAGACCTTGAGAAATTTCTTTGCATAAAGAGTCTATTTACCCTTAAAAGGACTTTAGCTCATAGAGGAAAAATTGCCCCAAAGACCAGGTAACACACGTCTGTACAAAGAAATAACAAATCTTCATAGATCACAGGCAAGCACACCCTGAGGGTTTCCAGAATGGTAGGTAAGTTTAGCTTTTTGCAAGATCATTGATACTTGAAACTGATTACACTTCTGACCCTGAAGAGGCGATGTACAGAGAATGTTTAACAGTACACATCTTCAAATTACTACCTGAAGACCCTGAAGTTAGAGCACGGGCACTCACACACAGTGCCAGTTTAAAAACCTGCAGCATGTTAACTGAAAGGCAGGAATGGAGGATTCAGTGGAAAACACAGTGCTGAAGGGCAAGAAGATAGAGGCACTTACACATAAGCACTCATGACTGCTCTTTATGTTGTACCTTACCTTGTCAAAGGGAGGGTAATTAACAGGCTGTTTGGAATATTCTTGAAATCTAATGTGCAAAGCGGTTGCGTTTTCAGTGTAAGGGTTGGTCTGGACGGTTCCCATTGGATTCAACATTTCTTCAAGTTCATCTGAAACATTAAACAGAACAATTAATGTTACAGGCCAGGCATGCAATAAAATTAAGAAATCTGACAGGCAAAGACACAAGAAATTGTGGACTGTAGACAATGGCCAGAAGCGTGTTTTGTGGCACAGCACTTCTACCACAATGTTCTGCATTTCCAGCATGAACTACCTGTACCTCCAGCACTCACAGATGTTGGATTATCACCCAATGAGAAACTGAAGGGAAGCTGAGATGTCCCTATACTGAACCAAATCTCAGTAGAAAAAAAGCAGCATACACATTGCCGCTATATCAAATAGCATGAAGAAAAGCAGAGTTTTAAGCCAGATATCTTTCAGCACTAGAGCCAAACTGATAGAGAGTTTCTCAGGATGGAATGAAGAGTGACATGGAGATTTCAGGCACATTTACTAATCCAGCAGAATATCTGGGAAGGAAGATTTAAAAAAAAAAAATCTAATCCCCATTTATTTTTGCTGATGCAAATATTGTCCTATACAGTATAGCTTAGTTTGGGATGCATAGCACAGCAAACCTGCTGAAACCTAAATAGCATCCTAAACCCTGGTAACACTAGATATAGACACACATCTGTGTGAATGTGATTTTCCCTCCATAACAGACAGAACTTTTAGGATATTATTTCCAAGCAGACTCTTGTCCTTCCTCCTTCCTGATACACAATACTATCAGGAAAGAGATTAAGATTTTATACATATAGCCACATAAAAAATACAGGTAGTAAAGAGATTATGAGAGGACAGTAAATGTAATGCATGCAGTAAATATTCTACTAGATACTACTCTTCTTTAGCCTTCCAAGTCTTTGGAGTTCAAATCTCAAAAGTTAAACTGTACCAGGAAACGATGACCAGCTGTGCAGTACCAGTTCTCCGCTCTTCAGATGTCCTTTATAATCAAACACCATGGTATTTACCCAAGCCACAGGATAATGCTGTTAAAGGAAAGAATTTTCACAATGCAACTAAGATGCCAGGGAACATTATTATGCAGCAATACAAGTATATTGTATAAGTATACATTATTATACTACAGTATAAGTAAAACTGAGAGGCTTGGGGTTTTTACTGGTGACACCTTTCAGAAAGGCAGTTAAAACACGTGTGTAGTTTTCAGTATGTACTCCAGTACCACTGAGGACAGTGAGAATTCTAAGGGTATCACTTTGCCAGTGTGAAAATACACTATTTCCCCGAATGTGAGCCTAGATGCTAATTTTTTCATTTTTTCCCAATCTCAGCTCCTCTAGAGTTCAGAACAAAACTGACCTTTTAAAATACAATGATTTAAACAGCTATTTGCCTACAGGCTTAAGACCAAAATTGCCAGGTCTTTTTCAATGTCTAAGAAGTATGAAAAGTATTCCATATCAAGATATGCAGTTCTTATACATATGCTCTTTTAAATTCTTTTTTCATTTTGCATTATTGAACAATAAAACAAGGACAATGGAAGATTTCTGAGCACTCATATCAACAGAATTCAGAGGTTCACTCAAGAAAGACAAATGAAATAATTACCACTTTTCCTGCTTTCCTAATGGTTTGGTATTTGGAAGGATTCATTGCCTTGGTTGACTTTTTAGTTTTCATCTTATCCATGACAGCATAGACTGCAAAGCAGAGCCTTGCCATTCTTGGTAGATCACAGACATTTATTTCAAACTCCAGTACTTCATTCCAAACGTGGTCGCTTCTCCCAGATATTTCTGTGCTTACAATAGTTTTACAAAGGAGCTCTGTACCATGGAAAATACCAGCCCTAACATGAACCTGCAATAAAGAAAGGAGAAATTTTAAGCTACAGAACCTACAAAATTCTCCAAGGAATACAGAACACACAAATATGTATTTTAGCAGTATTCCAATCTTTAAAACCTCAAAATTTTAATTTCTTTTAAATAAACCAAACAATTCTTGAGAACAAATTCTTTTTACTTTGCTTTTCATGTTCTTGGCCAAATCAAAATGTATTTGTTTAAATAATGTTGGCTACCAAATTTTTCAGTACTCAATTACTTAATTACAACATATGACTAATAATAGTAACAACTCATTTGTAGAAACAAATACAATACATGAATATACAAATCCTTCTAACAACATACCTAAATCATATGAAACAAACAACTTGGCAGAATGAGAAATGTAAGACTAGTTTTCTGAATTCCAATCTCCAGGAAGAACCGATTTTTGCTTCTAACTGAGGAAAGTTTTGCGTTTTTCAGCTTAAGAAAAAAATCATTTGTTACTTAAACTGTTTAAAGAGGAAATACTGCTGACCTTGGCATCAGAAATCACCTGTAATAACAACATACATAATTCCCAAGAATTCTGTTTTGTCTTTAGTGCTCAGAAACCAACAAAATCAGCTGGCTTGAACAATAAAAGGGACAGGAAAGGAAAAGGGCAGAAGAGAAGGAAACTGGAGTTATTGGCAGTGAAATTTAAACTTGGGTGTTACACAGCTGAATCAAGTCACCTGTGCTCTAGGTGAAAGCCAGCTCACATTAGTGGAGCACTGTGCATCTGACAAACATTTTGTTTCCACTACAAACACTGCATTTTTGTACCGTGTTAATGGTTTCAGCTTGATCCAAAGCACAATGAAACAAATAGATCAATGGCAGTGAATTAAACAGCCTTAGAATGAGAACTGGGAAACAAAGACTAAAAAGCATTCAGAAAACTAAATAATATTTAGATAGTGTCCACAGGCACCAATACCAAAGAACTGTGAATTTTTCCCGTTTCTCCTCAAGCTTAGAGTCAATGTATTTTCTTTTTCCTCTAAAAGTATACTGAAATTAACCCAAACTTACTTTCTGTAAGTACAAAAAAAACCAAACCACAAAACCCAAGCTCGATAGCTATGTTGCGTCTGGAATCCACCCTCGCATTTACCTTCCCTTTTCTTTTAAGAACCTTCACAGCATGCAGAGTTCAGAAGATATTACAACTAGCTACATAATGGATTAGAGAAAAAGTTGAATCATCTGTTTTTGCAGACATCCCTTTCCACAGTCACAGGGTCCAGGCAGTACAACTGTAACTCTGGCTCACTTAGCTATGCAGTACAATGCAGCACTGCTGACGTAACATGAGTTTGGGGGAAAAAAATAAACTGAGCATCTTGAATAACTTCAATGGCTAATGGAATTCCTTCCTAATCTACATGATTGGCTATGTAATTCATTGATTGCCAAACCAAATAAAAGAAACAGAACTTGTTCTGCGCCACAGGCAAGTGTCTTGTATGGTCTTAAAGTAGCTGTGTGATACGTTCCCATGTGCTAACAGCTTGTAGTCTGTAGAACAGGCAGTAGCCCAGACGTGGACATTTTTGCAGGAAGTGATACTACAGCTTATTTGTGTGTTCAACACGTTTAGAAAATAAAATACAGATTGTACAGAAGCATGCAGTCCATGTTCAATACACAGAGAATATATTCTGGACTACAAAAATAGTTATGTTCCATTGAAAACTGCTTAATATTTAACCTACTTCTGTTTGTCAGATGTTTACAAAAGTCTAATTTGCATAAGCTTATCTCACACAAATACAAGGACTTTACAGACACAGTCTTAAAAAACCCCAAGTACCTATGAACATTGAGGTCACACTGGCCACAATCACTGATAATGTTCTAATGCACATATCCAGCTTTATGGAGAAAAAAGCAATGCCTCAGCAAAAAAGCAAGATTTTAACCAATACTACCAGTATAATTGGGAATAAGTAAAAATGCTTACGTTTTGCTGAACTGAAATTGTATGATTTTGAGTTCACTGAACAATGAAAAATCATTAGAGTGATGAACAGAACGTCTTCTGATACCAGACATAGTTACTTACTTTAGCATTTTCTTCTGTATTTAGTTTATTACCCTTTAATAGAATAATCTTGAAAGGGTTGGAAATATCCCATACGCTCTGAGAAGGGAAACAAAGGTTCAAGTTCATTCTTCATGAAGTGAGAGCTATTTTATAAGCTAAGCATATTAAGCAGAAGTCACAAATACAGACCAAAGAACACGCATTTTTAAAAATAAAGATTTGAAATATTAAAAAATAAATTGGTTATCATGACTATTAGATGATATAAGATGCCCTAAAGGGAAAAACAGTTAGAAAAAACACTCATCTAAAACGGGGGTGGGGGTGAGAAAATACAGAGTACTATTTGCTGACCATTCAGAATAATCCTTCAAATGTATTGTTCACGTTGAATACATACAGAGTGTGTAACAGAGAAAAGCCTGTCCACGTTTCTTAAAACAACACTACATAAATTAAGGGTGCTCTAAGGTCATAGTACAGCAATAAAGGAAGCATCCTGTTAAAGGAAAAATTAGATGCACACTATGGCAAAAAGTTGCCATCATTGAGGCGGCAACACCATGCAAGATACCTGGGCTATCGTGAGACATCAGAGGGGAGGAGGAAAATACACGAAGTGAGGGAAAGCGAGAAGTTTCCAAGAAGCCTTAAGGTCTCCTATTTCTGATGTAAACCCGCTCACAAGCCACAGGAGGCTCCAAGCAGACCCAGGTGACCTTCACTAGAGAACAGTAGTAGCAGCACAAACCCCAGCCATTGTGATTTATATTCCACAAGTCACTGTTCCTTTTGGGTATTAGGTATTGCTCACATCAACTTACAGTTGTCGCTCTTGTTTTTTTTGGTGGCAGAGGAAGAGGAAGGTTGGATGATTTTCGATTTATGGCAGCTTCTATGGCAATCATCTCCTGCTCACACATCTTCTTTATGGTGCAACACTCAACCAGAGTCAGCTGAGGAAGAGTCCTGTTCATCACACAGTTGCGTATATACTAAAAGCCCATGGAAAAAAGTTGTTATCAGCTAGCAGACTATTTCTACAGCACAGAGGAACAAATAATATATTCCAAAGATACAAAGGAAATGTTGCACATGTATTTTACAGTGGGAGAGGGCTGCAGACACCAGGAGGAAGTGTATTACTGTTCAGCATAGTTGACCATACAACGGCACAGGAAGCAAGGTCACATCTTGGTCAAGACACAAGAGAACTGTTACGTTAATTTCCAAAGAGCTTTATGTACCTGAAACTGAATTAATGGGTGGTCACCAAAAACATATTCCAGCCTTCCACTAACTTGCAGCACGTAGTCAGCAGGATCAACTTCTTCATCTTCTTTTCCATGGATAGTCAAACGTTTTCGGATTGCCAGTTCATTCAGCTTGATGGGGTTCATGTTAGGAGACACTTGAAAACTAAATACATCCTTAATAAAACACAAACAGGAATACTGAACACCAAAATTGTTGTAGTCAGAAATACAAAGCTTAACTCAGAGCACACAGAACAAAAGAGCTAGAAATACTTAACTATTACAACCAGTCTATTTTAACACATATAGTTAATCTCTACATCTTCAGTGCAATCAGAGCAAGAGCCGCCCTAAAAGCTGCAAAATGGTCAATCCCCAAATGTTCATAGTATCAGAGATACTTTTTAGAACATGAAACTTTAATTGATTTGGCTGTGATAGAAGGATAGAAGCTTGTATTTTAGAATGTGAATGAAGGAGACACCATCAGTATTCTGATTGAGAAACTGGCTGCCCTTGGCCTAGACGGGCACAGGCTCTGCTGGCTAAAAAATTGGCTGGATGGCCGGGCCCAGAGGGTGGTGGTAAATGGAGTTAAATCCAGTTGGAAACCAATCATGAGTGGTGTTCCCTAGGGTTCAGTCCTGTTCAATATCTTTATTAATGACCTGGATGAAGGGATCGAGTGCTCCCTTAGCAAGTTTGCAGATGACACCAAGCTGGGTGGTAGTGTTGATCTGCTTGAAGGAAGGGAAGTGCTGCAGGGAGATCTGGACAGGCTGGATTGATGGGCTGAGACCAATGGGATGAGGTTTGACAAGACCAAATGCCGAGTCCTGCACTTGGGACACAACAACCCCAAGCAGCGTTACAGGCTTGGGGAAGAGTGGCTGAAGAGCTGCCTGGAGGAGAAAGACCTGGGGGTGTTGGCTGACAGCAGCTGAATATGAGCCAACAGTGGCCCAGGTGGCCAAGAAGGCCAATGACATCTTGGCCTGTGTCAGAAACAGTGTGGCCAGCAGGACAAGGGCAGTGATTGTGGCCCTGCACTTGGCACTGGTGAGGCCACACCTCATGTACTGTGTTCAGTTCTGGGCCACTCGCTACAAGAAGGACATTGAGGGGTTGGAGCGCGTCCAGAGAAGGGCAACGAGGCTGGTGAAGGGGCTGGAGAGCAAATCCTATGAGGAACAGCTGAGGGAAGTGGGGTTGTTTAGCTTGGAGAAGAGGAGGCTGAGGGGAGACCTCATCACTGCCTACGGCTGCCTGAAAGGGGGCTGTGAGAGAGGGAATGTTGATCTCTTCTCTCGAGTGACAGGTGATAGGACAAGAGGAAATGGCCACAAGTTGCGCCAGGGGAGGATCAGACCGGATATTGGGAAGAATTTCATACTGAAAGGGTTGTCAGGCACTGGAACAGCTGCCCGGGGAGGTGGTTGAGTCACCATCCCTGGAGGTGTCCTAAAAACGGGTCTATGAGTTTTTGAAGGACACGGTTTAGCAGAAGATGGGTACAGTTGGACCCAATGATCTCAAAGGTCTTTTCCAACCAGAAGATTCTATGATTCTGTAATATATTTCAAGGTATTTAGCAGTACTAGATGTGTCAATTTCTCTTCTTTCTGGGCACTAGCAAGTTATCCTCTTTCCAGGCACCACTGTACTCTGAAGAAAAACAAAGCTTCAAGTACTAAAGCATAAACTGTTAATGTGATTTATGTACACACTGCCTTATCTGCAGGCATGCTGAAAAGAGGGATAGCAATCAATAGCTGTAGCATTCTGAATACAAGAGACTGAAAGGCTGCATTTTCAAAGAAAACTTTTAATTAAATATTTAGAAACTATCTACATATTTCCAAAGTAACTAGTTTTGATGTGTTCTAAAAAGGTAAGAAGTTACTTTCTCCAGGCTTAAATTCATTTAAAGTTCCTAATATAGAAGATCTTCCATGAAGTCTTTCATCTCCCACAATCCACCACATTATGCTCTGCATACTCTTATTTGAAAAAGTTGATTCAGAGAGTTCTGGTTTTTTGTTTGGGTTTTTGTTTTTTTATTTACACACGCTCCTGATGATGTAAGCATTGTAACAGTAGTTACTTAGAAACGTGAAGTATTGTTTGGCTTATATTCTTTTGATTTCTGCTTTATTTATATAGAAGTTTACTGGTAAGAGGCCAAGGTGCCCTACTGGAAAAAATCTAACTCTGTAAAATCTGGCAAAATTAGTTCTGTATGTTGTCAGTTTTGGCATAGTTTACAACAGCCTCCTCCTTTCACAAAGCTGCCCAACCGTGAAGGTTTTCCTCTTCTATCATAACTAGGAGTGGGTAAACAGGGGAGGGCACTTTTTTCCAAGGAAGCTGTTGCTGTACAATAGCTGCCTTACTTTCAAACTGTAGGTCTCCACATGTTAAGCCACAGAAATGGCAGTCAGTATTTTTCTCTTGCTCCAGAGCCAGTTAGGGAGCTTTTTCAGCTCTTCCACACATTCCAAGCAAAAATAAATTTTAATATCCCTTCCTGTCAATACTGCAGTGTTCCTACTGAAAGAACGCAACCACCACACCTTCTGATGTGACTCTAAGACAATTCCTGTACTCAGTGCAAGCAGTAAAGTCTAGAACAGAGTTTACTGCTCTAAAAAGCAGCTCAGATTTGAACAGTTAATAGTTCTGAAGGTCAGAAACTGGCAGCAGAAGCATTCAAAACATTTGAAATGTCAGCAGCCCAAGCTATTATAGTGGCAGGCAAACACATTCTGCATCAGCGTGAACTTGTGCACTGCTTTTGTCCTGTTATCACATGCATATATATACACAATATTTTATTCATAAGTTGACAAAACACGCAGATACTATCACTCCTGGACAACTACAAGTCCTCTGCTAAGCCAAAGACGACTGGAAAAAGGTTTCGTCATAAAAATACCAACACATCCAACATCAATTAGTGTTACGGGTGACTAAATTTAGTGTTTCCAGAGTCAGATATGATTTTACCATTTTGGATTTTTGAGTTTTTAAAGTTGGAAAAAAAAGATAGCATCAAAAATAATACTGTTTTGTAAATAAGATCAGCTGAATCATTATAAAATCAGTACCCAGCACCTGCATCAAAATGGACACCAAATACAGCCTGATATACTTAGACTTGTGAGAATTTAAGGTTTCCGATGCTGATCCCTCATAGTTATCCAAAAGAACACAATGCAAAAACGAACTAATGGGAATGCTGCACTCAAGCAGAATCATAGCAACTTCAGCATCAAAATACTGAAGCTAAATCACTCTAGGTGGAAACTAAAAGGGATTTTAAAAATAAGCTATGGATTTGTCAGTTGGTAACTCCAAGTTACCAAAAAAGGTAAACTCCAAGTCTCAGCTAGTGTGTTATAGGTCTATATTCACATCTAACATAGGGAATATTAATGCCTCTTTTTAAAAAATGTATTACTCAACCTAATTAACAGATCAAGCCCAAAATACGTTCAACAGTGAATCACACAGAGAAGTGTGTCAAATGTGATACCTCCCAATTCACCAGCATTCCCTGAGCCTAAAATTGAATGTCAATGCATCAACAGAGTAACTGGTGGTCAAAAAAAGTCCTGACAACTTTAAATTGTTTTACATTTATGCAAACATGAAATAATATAGAATATACAAGTTGTGCATTTTGACTTTAGAAATGTAATTTGACTTGAAGTTCAGTTCACAACTATAGGTTCACGTCTTCATTTTCTTTCAAGTGTCAAAGATCCTGGTGAAAGAACTGGCATTTTAAAGCAAACATCATAATGCCAGCATTCAATTTTATTTACATACTTGATCGATCACAGGATAATTCGGATTAGGATCAAGAACAGTGCATGAACGGTGACGAACAAGCACTCCTACCTGGCAGTTATCAAAATGAACAGCCACTACAAGGTTTCCGCTGTAGAGCTTATCTTGGAAGCTCTCCGGGATAACAGGTTCCTGTTCTGGTGGGTAAGTGTGCTTTAACCAGTCCATCCAGGAGAGACCCACAAGTGACTGAATCTTCTCCTCACTGATTCTCCGCATTTTAGCTCGGAAATCATTCACTTCAGGATCTTGTAAGGCATCGAACTCATGGAGACCTGAAAGAATCCAAGCAAGCAGAAGGATACAGACCTGTACAAATACTGCCCATCCATTTACTCAAACCTTAATGTTAAGGTTACATATGTGCTTTTCTTCAGATATCACATCCAAAAATGGGTGCTCAAAAGTGAACTGGGAAGTCACCAGACTTCCAAAATCTCTCGCACAATTCCTACGCAACTTGGCTTGAGAGTTTAGTTTAACAGCAAGAATCAGTGTCTCTCTAAGGTACTACTAAATGGAAAAGCCAGTCTTGCCCTGAATTCAAGATAGTTTGGAAAGTTTTAAGTCTTTCCTCACAGGAGCAAATCCAAAGAGAGCACAACAAATGCCTCATAAAGACCACAGGGGGCAGAAGTGTTTGCAAACTATTTTTTTAATCCAACAGAAAAATAGCATCACCTGTTTTATTTTGTTTAAAGCCAAAACTGAAGGACAGTGGGGCCATAAATAGATACATATATTCTTCATCCTCCCTCATGATTAAAATCTTCCACTCAAGTCTAAATGACAGGACTGAAGTTTCAACCAATCCCAGACCAGTGGATTTCCTTTTTCAAAATATGTAAAGAGGGAATACACAATGGAGTGTCCACACAGCTGCGATTCGTCAATACTTCAGGAGGCACAGGGCCCACAAGCATGTGTTTGTCTCTTTTCTCCTGAACTTTGAAGGACATGGTACATATTACACAAAGCACTGAACACCTTCTGAGAACACCATGCTAGGTTTAGAAGCTGGGACAAAACATGCCAAGGTACAGAACAGCGGTAGTGGATCCTGCACAGCTATAACAACCTAAATATTGGGAGAATGCGAATCTTAGAACCTGTCAGAATCTGTCTGAATGGTTAAAAGAGTGAACTGCTTCCATTGTTGGGGTTAACAAACAGGCAGACAGTGCACTGCTGAAATCTAAACAAAACCTGCAGTCTCAGAAAAGCGCCAACAATGGCTCATTGTTTGGAAACAAGAGGTATGACCTCACACCACCCTGCCAATCTGGCTTGTATAACCAAGCAGAGGAGATTTAAAAGCTGAAAATTCTGAAATAACATCAAGAACAAGTTACTGTGAAACCTTTAAAAATAGCTTTTTATTGTTTGCTGAAAATCAGTGCCACAATTGAGAGCAAAAACAAGAATCACATTGTTAACCAACTCAGAAACCATGTATAACAACATCATAATAATTTCTAGCTCCTTCTCTGTATCCAGGTTGCTGTTAGGCTATTTATGATAACACTTCAGAGGATGCTTTCCTTCACCTAGCAGTGGTATTATAGATTTTTCCTTCATCTAGTAAGATAAACTTTGCTCTTAATTGATGCAGTAATATGATATAGCAGAAACACAGTACAGAAAGCAGCTGTCAATAACTTTCAAGTGTTTAACCTCAAGTATTTAAATTCTTTTAAACTGCATCAGTATTAGTGTGAGAAACGGAAATGCTGCCAGGGAAATAATTTTTTTAAAACTTATTTTCCCCACTGTTCCCAATTAAGACCCTCCTCGCACAAAACAAAGTTTACCCTCATTTTCCAAAACAATTACATGTAATTACCTTTGCCTATAAGGACACCTATTTTGGAATCCAACTTTTCTCCTGGATCACAATTCCTTGTCACTAGTTTAAGGACAGGAAGAAAGGGCCTAACATCACAAAGCCTCCGTGATTCATCCTCTAGCTCTTCATGCACAGCGGTCTGATTCACACAGGAGAACATGTAGGAGTCGATCTCCATAAGGAGATGAAAGAGCGGATAGGTATGTGCTTGCTTCCATAACAGCTGCAAGGAAAATAAATACATGACATAAAACAAAACAAGAAAGCATGAACATGTCTTATGGCACTGATGGTGAGTTAATTTCCATTTATGTTCCCCAAAGAACATGAGAACAACATGTTGGTTATCTTGGTTCATTTTTATCCCTATATACCATTATGTGTTTACTTTGCCTTGTTTGTAGTCTCGATCTTGCAGTGATATTTAAGCAGCAACTTGGGTGTATAAATATTCCAGGGATAAAGAACACACAGGGACAAGGACTACGAGGTGATGAGAGAGGGCAGCCCTAACCTCTGTCCAGACCCTATCCTGGGATTGACACAAAGCAGTCCTGTTTGCAGTACAGCTGTGGGGTGGTGCCTGTCACCGCAGTCACACAGCACGCACGGATGTTCTTCACTCTGACCAGCAAACTGCCACTCTCCTCCATCCATTCCCAGAGCTTCCTAGCAAAACCCTCCTCCCTTAAGACACATCTATACTTTCTTTCTCCAGTAATTATTGTAATATATAGACAAGAAATTCCCACTATGGAACTCCCGAATAAAAAATTCCCAGTTGAATGGAGAAGCTTAAAGTAAATTTATTGGTAAATTACTGGAAAGCCACTTAGGCAGCAAGTCACCCACAGAACACTGAACAATGCTTTCCTGAACTGAATACTCAAGAAGCAGATCACACCTTAATTAACACCAATGTAAAATATATCAAAACCTTAGCAGAGATCTAAATTGGAAATAAAAAGAGCTCTCCCAACCTAAACACTATTCAAATCTATCTGTGAGAATACATAATATATATTTTTGCCTTCATTATAAAAGTTTACATTTTATGTTTTTTTTTTTTCTGAAGCTGCAGGACCTATAACACAATGGCAAAAATCCCTTCTCAAACAACTGAAGGTGTCCCTGCCCACAGCAGTAGTGTTGGAACCGGATGATCTTTAAAGTCCCTTCCAACCCAAACCATTCTATGATTCTATGATTTGTACAATAGATTTTGCTTTGAGAAATGTATTCCGGTACATTTTACCTATGTGAGTGAGAGCTGAATCCCAGCTGAATCCAGCAGCTACCTTTGGTGGAAAGCAAAAATTCCAACTTCAAAGGTATCCAAAGACTCAATCTATTATTGCCTCTGTTCTTCTCCAATAGCTAATTGGGTCAAATAAAAATCTGTACATTTTTTCCCCCTGTCCTGAGCTGTCTAACTTCAGTTCCCAGCGACTGGCACTTACTACAGTCCTTCATGATTGTCAAATATTAAAAGCCACGAAGCTCTTGAGGCTGACTTCCACTGAACACAGCCATTTCCCACCAACCAAAGTGCCTGGCAGTTACTAAGTCTACAGAAATGGAAACATTCTTCAGCCCTCAAGTAATTGACTGTTTTTCTTCTCTTCTCTTAGTTTAATCTTAAAGACTGTCACATAAAAAGCAAATTCCTCATATTTGCTCTCAAGTCCTCTATTTATACACCCAAGAGTCCACGACTTAGGGCTTGTGCCAGCAACATGGTGGGAGCAAAGCTTCTAACCCAGTGTGCCACCAAGGTCTTCCACTTGTTTTTTTGCCTTCAAACACCGTGATTTCCATGAAAGAATCTGCAGTTAGGATCAACATTCCTTTTCTTTGAAAAGCAGCTCAGTATCAGCAATGCCTGTTTATAGTGTAAGTTTCAGTGTGTGACTCCATCAACAGAAGCAGACATCTGAGTCCAAGTCCCTTACTGTTGCCACTGACGCACTTGTTCTTTAAATTCTTTATCAGTTGAAATCACTAATCCATTACCTTACACACCAACTCACCTGCAGTTGCCAGGTTACCCTTTTACTAAAACAAAAAACAACATTTTTCCAGTCAGAATTATTTCAAGTATTTCAGTATAACACAAAGCTTATTTGTTGGATCACTTCAATTTCTAGTGGCACTCTGAATTCTTCTAAATACTAAGCAGTGCACCACATAAAAAGTATACTTCAGTGCCTAGAAAGCTTCAAATGTGGAGTACAATAAATTGTACAAAGATACTGCTGATAGAAATAAAAGAATTTCCATGAACAAATGAATACTGTCAGACTGAACAGGAATGAAAAACAGTGTCTTTATTTGCCAGGCAATTCAATAGAATGAAAAATCACACTTCTTTGTTTTCTTTCAGAAGTTTGTTATGTTTAAGGAGCAGACTACTTGGTGTTGTAATTCACCCACTACTTAATTCCACAGTAACTTGTCTGAATACCCTTACGTGGCCATTATCTGATGAAAGGTCAGGAGACTATTCTTTAATATCTGAGGTTGTTTCCTTACATGCTACCCGAACCTAAACAATTCTGTGATTCATTCCAAATATAACTCAACTTCTAAGTTAATTGACCACTTGGTATTACCTGTTTAATATGAGATATAGTGGCATCTCGAGGGACATCCAGGTTGATGTAGATTCCAGTGGGCAACAGGAAGTCCACAGATACCGAGCCATCAGCTCCTATCTGTGAATCCACTGCCCAGATGTCAAGGCTGTCTGTCACGGCAGGAGGCATTATGGATTCTCAATAATATCATAACCACATGGCCTTAGGGGGAAACAAACAAACAAACAAAAAATCAGTATATTTAACCTCCTATAACGAGACACACATTTTAAAGCCTTTGGAAAGTTTACATAACCCTGCCTGTACAGCTCAGCTTGCAAGTCTGGGGTCCCAAATGCCAGTTACTGCAAATACGTAAGCACAGTTTTACTCATTAATTCCATTTAGCATAATAAAACCATTTGCCTGAAAAAGCACTATTGCTGAGATGTTTATATCACTAAGACAAAGCAATAAGAGAGAAAGTTAACTAATTAAATGTTAGCTAAAACAACGTTAGAAAATGATTTTAGTTTTTCTCTAAAACTATTTGCCTGCACAAAACACAGCCAAAGCACACTTCCTGGACAAAGCACAGCAATACTTAATATGAAACCTCAGGATCGATGTCAGAATTTTGTTTCTGCAAATTTCCTGTCAGTTGTCCACAAATGTGGCCAGAGTGACATGTTCAACTTGAAAAGTCAACATTAATAGAAGGAAAATCATCTTCAACTGTTTTAGAAAGTGACAGATTCCTTTAAAGACATTTAACTCCATTTGCTTTCACCCTTAAAGAAAGACCATCTCCTATGAACTCAGTCCACCGTGCAAACTGCATCCACTGCAGGGCAGGGGGAACCCGTCAGGCCATCCACTTCAACTCACTACATTTCCTCCCTGATTACTTGTCCCTCCTATTTCAAGACATTTTTATTTACTCCATGCTACCACTAGATTTTCTGATCTTCTAAGTCTTACCTTTTGATTACCATTCTCTAAAGATGGAATTTCCCTTCAATCACTATTCACAGAAGTATTTACCATCTTCTTCATCCAGACAACGCTCTTCAGCTGACAAAGGGATGGGAAGTGTAAAACATTGCTGTAAAGCACTTCTCCAGTGAAGACTGGCTATTCCTACACCTTTCTAATCCTTGTAAGACATCACATGACGTGGGAAATCACCATTTGTACAAAAATAAGCCAGAATGTGCAACTCTACTACTATTACATTTTTTCACTACTTATATCGCGCCTTCCCTTCTTTTCTAGATCACTTCCCTGATCCAAAATCAGGCCTGCTTGCTTACCCAAAGGCATTTCCCCTATCACAGCACCAGCAGAAAAAGGAGGATATAATCAATACACCTGGATGCTCTTCTTTATACATCCAGAGCAGGCTCAAACTCATTGGTAAATGAAAAACAAAGTTAGCACAATAGCTTCCTCGAATCCAGTTACTACTGCTGACCACATTGCCAAAGTCTGCTTGACACAGTGTTCTCTGCTTTTTAAGACACTAGGTAAAACCCATTATCAAAAGGTAACCCTTTCTACAGGCGCTACACACGCAAAGGTATCCCTAGATACAGTGCAAGAGTGTTTACACTGGCCATGTCATTGAATTACAGATAATTACCACGCTGTGCTAAGTTTCCAAATGTATACGCATTCATGAATACCACTCTTCGATCCCAAAGCACTTCATTACTGGTTTTCCCCAAAACAAGCACCCAAGAGATTCATCTATAGTGTGTTGTGAAAAGATCAACTACAAAACTCCAGGAGATCAACTACAACACAACAAAGGTGCTTCATTCCCCCCCACCTCCCATCCAGCTTATCCTTTTTTCTTTATTAAACAGTTTTGTTTGGGAAAAGTCACACCACCACCTACTAACTACAAACTTTATGATATGCAGGAGTAATGCTTTATTTATAGTGAGTTACAGTTGTTTGATACTTCCGTGTCAGAGAAATTAAACTCTTAAAAACTGGTAGGCTCTTAAATCAAACAACTCATTGTCATACACATCGTTGTCCTTAACTGATAATAAAGATGCAAAAGTGCGATTTCAGAAAGTGCCTTTGTAATCCCTTGCTTGACACAGGCAGCTTGCAATGAAACAGATAACCAAGCAAGTATGGGAAAGCTGGATGTGCCTACAGTGAATGACAGAATATGCCAACAGCACAAAAATCAACCACTACAGAAGCATAACTTTTCATTGACAAACAAGCTATTAATATTTTGTACGTATGGTAAAGGGCTGCTCACTGCAGACTTTTACTGATCCATCACTGCTAAACAAGTATCCCATTGAAATGACCCCTTTACAATATTCACAGCCCATTTCTGCCTCACTCCTCTGTGCTGGTTTCTATCCCTTCAGTTACCATAAATATATACCATTGCTCATCTGACATTGGGGAAAACTCCAGAGATGAAAGCCTCCAGCAGAGAAAGAGGGTTGGTACAGAGAACTGCAGTCTCCTGAATTTTATCAGTCCCTGGTGGAACAGAGCACTGCTGAACACCCACAGCAGCTACTGGGTACCACGGCTGTGCTACTGCCAACTCACCACTCCAAAGCTGCTGTAGGATACAAGACACCACACCTCGGTCTTACCTCTAACTGCCACGTAAGTACACCGAGTAATGAGACCCAAATCATCTTAAAACCTTTCCATTCAGCCTTAGCAACACTGTGAGGACCCACACAAGGGCGGCTGCTGCCGACACATCCTGTTACCATACTGAATACGAGGATTGCGTAGTGTTTTGCTTCTACTAGACAAAATACAGTAGAACTTTTCATTAAAGGCAAACAGAAAACCTCCAACCCAGTCCTGAACACCTCCAGGGATGGTCATCCACTGCTTCTCTGGACAACCTGGTCCACAGTTACATGCCCTGTAGCGTAGACACCACAACAAACAGAGTTATAAAGTACAGGTAAGACACTTGTTTATAATTACAAACTTCTAACAGACATCAGAACTTTTTAAAATCCCATTTCCATTTTTAATTACAAAGGGAACAGCCGTAATCACACCAATCTGAGCATGCTGGGAAGCTATTCTTGCTTTCAGGCACTTACTTAGTATTGCCTTCCTCAAGGAAGCAGATTAGTGCCTCTTACAGTCAGCACTCAGTTTCCACCAGCAGCTGACATCACAGGGCCAAGAGAGAACAAGTTACTGAGAATAACACTGTCTGCCAGCATAAGAGGGCTGTGAGAATGAGTCACAGACCAGGCTGTAGAATGTGCGGGGGCACTAGTGACTAACTCACAATGTCCCATCTAGTCACTGAAACAAAGGCAGAAAGCCATCTGGGTTGGGAGCAGGAACACCAGAGAGAAATTAAACAACTTCCAGCTAAAGGAATAAAACAACAATCAAAATCATAATAAAAAGCTATTTCAGGCTGTTAACCTCATAGCTATTCTTGCCTACTGTCACAGCAAAAACAACTTCGCATACAGAAGACGGAAGTCATTAAACCAGTACTTAGTCCTGGTTACTCAACTATCTAATCAACGATTATTTGAATTTAACAGCAGCAAAGCCCAACATGAAATGCTTTTCTAAGTCACGGGTATGCACTGTAAATAAGACAGCATTCAAGCCTTTACATGGGAAGTGTAAACTTCTAAACTTTGACTTATGCATCTCAGATTCGTACAGATGTATACATACACACACACTCCATCTCAAAACCACTCAGTTTGTATTTTAACACACATGCAGCTCTGAAAGCTCTGCTTAGACTGATGGAAAGTAAAGGAACATGGATTAGTAGAACAGCTACAGAACAAGAAAAAGAAAATTTAACACTTATCTTTGTATTTACTTATTTAATGTGCACAAACAAAAACTCCCTACAACAAGATTTCTTAAACTAAGACAACTGCCGGAGATCTTTCTTTCTGTACACATCTACATCTGGCACATGCACCAAGCATTCAGACTGAAGTGGAGCAGTCATCACTACAAGCTGTCAGCACCAAGGTTGTAAGCCTCCGTGCTGTGCCATGACACGGTTTCCACACCACACTCCAAGAGAAGCCGTGCGATGCGATGCCATGCTCACCAACAGTGAGAGGGAAATGTCTGGATCCTCATCTCCCACTCCTTGCAGCTGCTCAGTTCTGTTTCCTTGCCTTGCACTCGCTTCAGCACACATCAAGTCTCCTCATGAACTACTTCAGCTTATCATCCAGGTGGAATCTGTCAGTAATTTTCTTTCACATTATATAGCTGAATTAAATCAGAGAAGGATCTAAAGAGTGTCAAGAGCCTTCGAAAAGAGAAGAATCAAAGTAGGACCTTCCTTTAGCAGCAGCAAACCTCCAGATGACATCATCCCACTTCAGGTAACTACAGCCCCAAGATGCAGTTGTATAACTGGCTTAAACTTACAGAAGATCACTCTGCCTTTCCTGTCAGCAAGACCAGACCACTCATCCAGCTGAGACTTCAGGTTTTTGTCTTCTTCACAGCTTTCTAAGCAGCCAAAGTGCATGAACACAGAAAGGTGGTGGTGGTAACACTCAGCTGGGAACAGGGCAGGACCACCCTTCTGAGAGCAACCCAGATTTTGAGTCACTTCGACAACACATGAAATACTTCCATTTGCTTTCAATAGTGAGAAAGATTTCCCAAATAAAATACAATTAAAATTCAAAATGCCTAAAGCAAAATGAACGCCTCACACTGACACAGTTCCAGCTAGGTAAAAGGGGAGGGAGGAATCCAGTGAACCATATACTGAGTTACCTGAATTACAGAGATTTTCATCACTGTTGTCTTCCATAAACATTCCCTGTCTTGACACAGCTTTCCTGACAGACCAGACTGCCTGTTGGTGACTTACTGCAGCAGCAGTGCAAACTATTTTTTTTTTATTGATTCCTGCAGAGGGTGAGAATTTCCTCTGTGAAATCAATGTGAAAGTTACAGAATTCTATTTGCTGTCTTTCTTTTGTGCTGTGACTTCAATCACAAGACAACCAGATGCGTGAAGTGGAAGAGACCAGCCAACAGACCCCAGTCCCTGAACAGCTCCTGAGAACAGCTCTGTGTCCCCAGGTGTGGAGTCTCTTCCTTTATTGCAGGGTTTGGGGAGGGTGTTTGTTTTTTAAAGGACTGGCCATCTCTAGGCAGACAGAAGGACTTGCTTTAGTGCCAGCAGCTTTGTTCCAGAAGCCAACAGACCTTGCAGCACCCTCCCCAACAAAAGCATATCTCATCCTCTAATCAGAGGGACCACTAGGAAAGGAAAAAAAGGGAAAACCAACCTACCAGAGGCCTACCAGAAGCAGGCTGCCTACTTCATTGATTTCTAAAAGGGTTTCAGAAATGATGACAGTCAAAGCTAAGCACGCATGTTTTCCTGTGAATTGCAGCTCACTTTTTCCTTTTTGCTAACCAAAACCATGGAACTAGAAGCAAGTGCACCGGAGCCGTTCAGTGCAGGCACAAAAGCAGGCTGTAAAAACAGCACAGGCAGCACTTCCAGCGAGTGCAGTCACCAGCAGAACTACTGGAACGTTCCACAATACCAAATAACAAACCCCAGGCAATTCAGAACATCCCTCAGAACTTATCTCTCAGGACTTATCTCTCAGACTAAAGGCTCGGTAGGGCTTCAGAAGCTGTGGTTACAAGCTGTGTTCCCCTCACTCAGCCATCCACTCAAGCTAATCCCACTTTGCTGAACAGGCACTCAAGGCCAGTTTTGCCTAACTCCATCCCACCGTGAGTGCTTCAGGACAACACAGCATTGAGAGCCCAGGAGCACCCAGATGCAAAGTCTTCACACCCCTGCTTTAAGAGTTGGTGAACTTGTTTTTTCCCACATCAAGCAGTTAACTTGCTCATGTAAAGGAATTAAATCCTGGAGGTGTAAATATCTGACATAAAAGAGCGCTGACCAAGAAGATATGAAGGACAAAGCAAAGCACAGGAGAGATTTCATCAGGTTATCCCGAAATGAAGAGATGAAAAGAGCATGCTCAGAGAGAGTGAACCTGTTTGGAGGCACTGTACAAAAATGAGACATGGAATAACAATGTAATAAACTTTCCTTTGAACATAATTTATCATATCAGCAAAAGACCTAGACATTAAAAAGTACTCACAAATCCACATGGAATGTTATCAATCCCCAACATTAATCTGTATCAGGTAAGTTCTTATAATAGCAACATTGTAAAGAATTCACCAATTATGAGTTTTCCCACTATGTCATTGAGAAATTCCCCTTCATGTATGAACTCACCAGAAATCCCCTAATACTCATCCCTCAAGGTGTGGTTTGCTGTTGTTAAAAATGCCAGTTTAAAATCCAATGCAACATTCAATCTACTATCCTGAAGCCTAAACAAAAAGAATATTAATAAAAGAAGCTGCAAGGAAGCTGATAAATATGAACAGCCTTGTAACAGTGTTAGAGGAAAATTCTGACACCCTACCATCTCTCATAGCCTTTATTCTTCTGGGCTGCCTCATAGCACCAAGAAAATCTAGCGTTTAGACAATTCTTTTAAAGAGATATTATACCTCTGAAAGCTATTACTGACCCCTGAAATGCAGCCACAGTTCTCTTGGAATTAAAAGCTGTGCGGGGGTAAAAATATTACTTGTGTATGAAAAAGTCAGTTTCCTTGAGGAGTAAGTTTTACACCATCTCTTTCCAAGAAGGGAACACTTTAAGAGTGCATAAGTATCTACAGCTCTACAGAAAACTGGATTTATTTTTCTTTTCACTAAAATGTGAATATTTACATGAATGACAAATATTAAACTAGATTGTTTGCAGAAACTAAGAGCGCTCTGTTTCTCCAGATTTTTGCTTTATATCATAAGTTATTACAACTGTTAGGCAGCACATTCAAGACAATCATCACTGTGATCACTACGGCCTTTTATCTCCTGCTTGCTCTGTCATGCGGCAGCCAAGGGGCAAAAAGAGGTCTTGCAGCAGTGAGCACAGTTGCAAAGGGCCACCCTATGCAGCCACATGAGAACAGCATTTAAACAATGTCTTACTGTTCTGGACAGGCTGGATGACAATCTGACCACAGCAATTTTCTAGGAAACAGCAGCAGCAGCGTATCACATAGTCTAAGCAGGAGAAACAGCAAGCGCTTACACAGTACAATCCTTGTGACCGTTTTTCTAACTACGCAAACATGCAGTACCGCAAGGAGATGAGCAAGCCATAAAGGAAACATTTGAGAATAAATAAAGGAAAAGAATCTAGCAGCAAAGATAGAGCACGAGTCAGAATAGGCAGGAAGGTTTATGTCCTAGGAAACCTAGGAGGCCTTTTTAAAAAAAAAAAAAAAAAAACCAAGGAAAAATTCCTCCTCCTTTCTGTCTGAAAGCATTCCGATTTCTTTTGCAGACTCAGAAGTCCAATGTACTCTTTAGATCAGTGTGCCAGCTCATGGCTCTGTGGAACCTACAACCGCTTCTGCTCTTAAAACTGTAACAAGCCTGTGGCTACTGCCACAGCCCATGAGCCTGTACTGCCTGTTGCAGGTCCACAGCCAGTACAAGTGGCAGCAGTTTCAGTCTCACAGGACTCCTGCTCTGCTGGCCTCCCCTGGATTTACACTGACTAGGACAGGGTCAGGCAGACACCAGCTTGGCTCTCCCGACTCCCTGTTCCCTGCGAACAGTTCCACCTTCTCTGCAGCTCGCTGAGGGCTCTCTACAGCCTGCAGCTCTGCCCATGCTTCCCTCTTCCTCGCTGTCCTCCACCCTCTTAGTCACACAACGGGAAAACAATATGGACAAACGTGACTGGTCTTCCTTTACTCAGAAGGACCTGCCTCACCCTGTGACACGCAGGCACCAGATCTGGAGCAGGGCTGGGGCAAGGACACTGCTGCTGCCCTCCAGCAGTGCTCACAGGGTTGCAACAAGGGGGAACCTGCAATTGCAACCTAGGTGTTGTTCAACAGTTGAACATGACAAGAGAAAACACCTCTGTTAAGCAAATTCCATGTACCACCAGAAACGGTATTTCCCATTCCCCAGACACCACAGTGCACATAGGACCAACAGCAATCCTCTTTAAAGATGGGATCTAATGCACTGACGATTAGTTTATTCTGTAGGTCATCTCATACCATGCCTCTGAAATTCCCATTTTGCTTAAAAGAGTGAACCACTCAAGGTTCTGCATGGAGGAATTTCAATCTAAGCTGTTTACAAACTTAAAAAGTAAATACAAACAACTTGATTAGAAATACAAATGTTTTTATCAGCAAAGCTAAGATTGTTCTACCCCAGGAATGCCATGGTTATCTATCTACAACCGCAAAGACTTTACGAATCCAAGAGATCTACAGCATAGCCTGGCAAGCTATTTTTAAAGATCTTGCGGTACTATAAATATTCCCCAACAGTTCAGTTCAACTGCCATATGAGTTGGCCCTAAAGAATGGAAAATCAAGTGTCCATTTAGTCAGGATTCCTCCCAAAATAAGAATAAAAACATCACCATTTAATTTTCTAAAAATATCTATGCAGAGAAAACACGAAAGGCCGTAAGTTTAAATGCCATTCCCTCACAGTCCTCAGACTGGTACCAAGAGTGGTCTCTCAGCTACTCAAGTTTACATTCTCTTATCCTCCCCATGAAATATAGCTAATTTTCCATCAACAAGGAGAATTTATTTCCATGGTCCTTGATTATTTGGCCAGTTCCTCTTCTGCAGCTTTATTCCTCTGCTGTACCCAGGGCATTACACACTAAGTTTTTTAAATCCTGTCTTCAGTTTTTAAACCACAATGAATGGAGTTTCTACTTCGACATTAATGCCTCTAAATAAAAGGTCCAGTTCTCAAGAAATGTTAAACAACTGAATTTGCAAACAGGACTGAAGAAATATGAAGACATTGCAAACATATTCAGGCAAGTAAACATAGTTCCTCCTCCCTCCAAAGATTATTCATGAGGAACCAAACAAATGAATAAAACTTCAGTCCCAGGCTTCTGATAGACTTCATGCTGCACATCACTCATAATGAACAAAAAAATACAACAGGAACAGAACAGCTTCTCACAGGTAATTCCTGACTATCCTTTACCCCACCTTGAAATCGCTATATAAATACATTAAAATATATAAATAAAAATGATGAGTTTCAGGCCATCTTTTTGTATTGTACAGTTCAAGTGAGTTACAGGGAGAAGAAAAATTCCTTTCACATTTAAATGCTACATTGAAACTCTCTTTAGAAGTATATGATCACTGGATCACACTGAAACTGGGGTCACTTTAAGAAAACATCCCCTTTTAGCTCACCAGAATCCAGTTCTGTATGGTCAAGACAGGAGGGAATAGAAAGAAATGGAAGCAAACTGCAGATTAGAAAAGCACTGTCATATAAGTAACAGTTAATCTGGCATCTTGACCAACAGAGTCAGGGAGACGATGAGTAGAAGAGCTCAAATGAAGCAAAAAGCCCAGGCAAATAATTCAGTATTCTCTGTCAGCTGGACTATGAGAACATATCTGGTACATTCATCTTCAGGAAAATTTGTAACCAGCTCAGTCAGATATGCTGGCAAGTTTTAAATAGCAGTGGGCACAGTGGGACCCGTCATGAAGACCAAAGCATTCTCTGTAGCATGCTCCAGGGTAGTGAGATAAGACTAAATGCCTGGGAGAAGATTAGACCTGGTTAGTTCACAACCTAGATAATTTGCTTTTGATAATCCAGATCACTGTGGATATTTTATGTACTAGGGGAAAGTCAGCATGAAACGTTAGGATAAATTGAGTTCTAGTATTAGAAAACTATTCTACTAAACATTTAAATGATGGGATGCTCACGTGGATACTTTAAGCTTGACTTTTTTTGTTGTTTAACGTAAGAGGTGAACATTGCTGGGACAAGGGAAGGAAGAGGACTGAACAGTCAGACTGAAGGGGAAAGGAGGAGAAAGAGTTGAGCCTTAACCCAGAATAAAGATGCCATTTTAACAGAGGTGAGTCAGACAGCTTCCAACAAAGCTGCAGAACTGCTTGTGCCAGCCAAGAGAAGATGGAGACAGAAGCAACAGGAGTGGTGGAAGAAGAGTGACAGTTCTGTCCAGCCCTAGGGCTGGTTTGGCACTTCAGTTCTTAAGCTCATTTGTAGGAACAACTACAGCCTAAAGGCGTGGCTTTGTAACAGCCTGAGCTATTATCCACAAGACAATGTAATGTGTCTGTCATGAATCTGAAAAGATGAATTAATAACCTGCCAGTGTGCTTTTAGTGATTTACTGAACTAAGGAAACTGTGGGGTGTCCCCCCCCCCCCCATTGTTATACAGGAATTATACAAATAATTCTTAACAGTCTAACAAAACACCTAGAAAATATTGCATCAGTATTAGCTCTGCTCTCTGGTATTTTCTTGCTTGTTCTACCACTCAAGAGTAATTACTTGTTATACTGTAAACACAGAGGAAAGGAGGAATAAACATTCCATTTACAAGACAACTAAATATATAAATAGCTGATATTTCCTCTCCTTTTGAATTGTACCAATGGACCCAGACCATCAAACTGCACCAGCAGCCAGCTGTTTCCTTCAGCTATTAAAATGTTACACCTCTAAATTATGAACTAGATGACTTTCCACTTTGAAAAAGTTAGGATCAAAAATTGAGGTTTTCCTATATATAGATACCTTTGCACAGAGGGACTAAAAGATTCACTTTTCAATTATTTCTGATATTTCAATCAAAACCTCTAGGAAAGAGGGTTATTCTCCAGCAGACAGATTGTACACATCTAGAAAGAGAGGTAAAAATGTGAAACAATTAAAAACAGTGGAAAATTAATTAGGAGTGAATTTTTCTCCTAAAAAGAAGGCACGCAACCAGAGCTATCACAAAAGCAGACTGTGCCTAAATCTCATATACAGAGGTGCCATGGAAAGATGCCCTTTAAGGAAAAAAAAAATAGGTGTTCTCACGCTTCATCAGATGAATCAGACATTCTCCCCTATCGAGTCAGTGTCTCATACAGAGCAATCTGGTCTGGATCCCCACAGTCAGTTTTCTCCTGACACCAGCTGCAATGTCACCCACTGCACAGACTGAGAGGTGGCTGTTCACAGCCATTTGCTGTATGAACAGGACTGTTCAATGCTGAACAAGGGCCGAAAGAAATCCAACAATTCAAGTCTAAGGCAAATGTTTAGAGGCATTTTATGCATCTTTTTCATGACATTTATAAAGACACTTTGAAATACAATGCCATTTGGTAGAAAAGAAAAATCATAGGAACCACACGCAGTCAATACTTTTGTCCTGAAGTTAGTGTAATAAAGCCAAAAGTAGTCCTGGCTATTCATCTTAAGGGCCAAAAATAATTAAGAATATCTAAGAATCCCAGGCTAATTTAGGCTGGAAGAGACCTCTGGGAGTCATCTGGTCCAAGATCAGTTTCAACACTGAAGCTGAAGCATACTGCTTAGGAGTTTGCACCGTTAATTTTCAAAGTCTCCACAGGTAAAGGCTCCACAGTCTCCACGAACAACCCTCTCCAGTGCTCAACCCACCCTCATAGCAACATTTTTTCCCTAAGTTTAATTGGAATTTTCTTGCAACTTGTGCATTCTGTCAGTTGCATTCCGGCTTTTGTTACAGTATCACAGTATCACAAGGTTGGAAAGGACCTCTGAGATCATCAAGTCCAACCTATAACCCAACACTAACACCAACACTAACACCAACCATCATCTAAACCATGGCACTCAGTGCCTCATCCAGTCTCCCCTTAAACACCTCCAGGGTCGGCGACTCCACCACCTCCCTGGGCAGCGCATTTCAATGGCCAATCACCCTTTTAGTGAAGAACTTTTTCCTAAGATCAAGACTAAACTTCCCCTGATGAAGCTTGAGTCCATGCCCTCTAGTTCTGTCACTGGTCACCTGAGAGAAAAGACCAACCCCTGCCTGCCTACAACCTCCTTTTAGGTAGTTGTAGAGAGCAATGAGGTCTCCCCTGAGCCTCCTCTTCTTCAGACTAAACAGCCCCAACTCCCTCAGTCGCTCCTCGTAGGGCTTGTGCTCCAGCCCCTTCACCATCTTCGTTGCCCTCCTCTGGACACACTCCAGCATCCTGACATCTCTCCCAAACTGGGGGGCCCAGAACTGTACACAGTATTCAAGATGAGGCCTGACCAGTGCCGAGCACAGGAGGACGATAACTTCTCTGGTCCTGCTCACCACACTATTCCTGATGCAGGCCAGAATGCCATTGGCCTTCTTGGCCACCTGGGCACACTGCTGGCTCATGTTGAGCTTCCTGTCAACCAGCACTCCCAGGTCCCTCCTCTCGTTCCACCTCTCCAACACCTGGCAGTGCCTTCTCTATAACCCTCCTTCGTACAGTGAAAATTCTAGTAAGGATCCTTCTCTCCTGGTCCCCTCCAAAGGTCACAAGCACCCCACGCACACCAAGGGCCAGGTGCTGCAGCCCCCTCACCGCCTCGGCAGCAGTGCTCTGCCAGGCCTCCCTCCAGGCTGTGGGCATCTCTCCTTCCTGAGGCCCACAGCTGGAGATACTGTTCTGGATGCAGCTTCAGTGGTGAGGGGCGGAGGGGAACAGTGGTTCCCCTTGACTGGCTGGCTGCCCCTGGCAGGGCAGCCCAGTGCTGGTCAGTCCTCACTGCAGCTCCCTGACTCCCAGGAAAGCTGCTGCCTGCAGAGCTTTAGTGGCTGCCTTCAGTAGCCAGTCCTGGGCTTGGTTGGGGTGCAGAGCTGCTCTTCCCAGCTGTGACATTTCACAAGAACTTCACCCAGCTTTTTAGTTGTGAACGTAGACACTCTCAGACTTTATTTTAATGCTTTTAGTACTTCAGTGAAAGATTCCAATTACACAATACTTTGTGATGACTGAAATTGGTACAAGCATACACAAATGTCCAAATTAAAGCAAACAAACAAAAAGGTTAGAATCAATTTTAGGTTATAAAATCTGAATTCTCTAAGTACCTTAAAAAAGGAAGCGGAGAGAAACAAGCTTACTGGCTCCTAAACACAGAAGCAGGTTTTATGCCTGGCTGAAGCCCGAATACTGAGATTTTAAGTGACTAAAGCTGTCTCCAGTGGATGTTTTTAATTTCATTTGTTTCGAGGGCTCAGTTTCAACTTCCCTGCCCATCTGTTTCAGTAACTGGATTAGCAGAGTCAAGAGCTAACTTGTGAAACTGTGTACACAGCAAATTAGTAGTATTTTATTTGGACATTTCAAAAGGTACCTGCTTTTCTACTGTGCTAAGTCAGTAAAAGACAAATAACTTCTGCAACAGAGTTTCTAAAAACTTCAGAGACCAGAACTGAAGCATCGGGTGCAGCCAGAACCTTTCCCAAGCGTGTTTACCAGCCACTTGGCAAGTGGTCTAGATCAGAAACTGATACAAATTCACATGTGCTGACTTAAAACAGGAACAGTTGCTTCAAGTACTTAGAGAAAGGGAACTAACATGCACATCAACCTCTTTAAATTCATGCTTAATTGAAATTTTATAATGATTTATTTCCTGCCTTCAAAAAAAAAAGTTATCAATCCAAACTCATTATCCTGCCAGTTAAAAACACTTCAGCAAAAAAACCCAAAACCAATCAAGTAGGAAAATCTTAGCTTGACTCACTTGGTTTCACAAACATTTTCTGCCCCAATTATGACACCATGTACACATCCCTTTTTAAAGAAGAAGCTAAGAAAACTTATTTTCTCTTGGCAATAAAGCAATACGTCAAAATATACTTGCTGTAAAGTAACTTCATTTTCCACACCCTTTCTAATGGCTCTAATGGCCAGACACTTCCATAGCTATGCATTCCAATGCATTTCCAATGCTTCCTGAAGAACTATTCATGGATCACTCAGCATGAGGGAAACCTGCAGACAGACAACTATGCAGATCTTTCCATCTCTGACCTCCACAAGAATGTGTTTAAACATCTTACAATGTGATGCAAACGAGGTGACAGAAATATGGTTACATTTCCCTTCGCATAAACAAGACACATCTCGGCCTAGAATTCACAAAAGCTAGAATTTAACTGGAAATAGTGAAAAAAGACATATCCGAGATCCATAAACTGAAGACTTACACCAGTTTGATGGATGATGGAACTACAAGACAAATATTAAAACACCACCAACAAAAAAAAGTACCAGGAGTGGGAAGTTACAGTCAAAAACCAACTAGATTTTCAATTCCCTGGAAGATACAGGCAGGACTTTAACTTCTGCCAGCAAATCAGGGGTTGTGTGTGATTACAATACATCTATAACTCCTGCCCCCTGCACAGCAGCCAAGAGAAAAATCTGAAGCCCATCTAAATGTCGTAAGATACAATTGCTTCCAAGACGAGAGATGCTTTAATAAGACTCCAAAAGAGCATTCACTATCAGCAGATCAACTGAAATTAGTATGGAGTCACTGGATTTTTTTAATGCAACTATAACAGTCCAATACAAGAACAGCTTAATAACCATGCTACTGACAAGAAAAAAAAACCAAACCAGCTTTAATACTCACTCCAGAGAACCTGTTCCTGTTTCAGTATGACTGCATAGTGAAGATATGTTTATTAGACATCGTTTCCGTATTATTACCCTTGTTTTCTCAGAAGGCTCCACAAGATGACCTAAACGTGACCTAAAAGAGCAAAACACAACAGTGTGATTAACCAAATGAGGCAATCAGCAATCTATAATTGGTTTAATAGCTCCATAAAGATTTTATGCAGAAAAATCTAATTAACCACACATTTTCAATCTCTTTGAGCACTGCAGTACCACATTCACATTACAGAATCTAACAATTAAATTAATGTGAAGTCCTTAAATGCTGGGTTACCAGAAAGAAAGAAGAAAGAAAAAGATGCCATTTCTTCTAATAATATATGTATCGTAATCATGAATTACACAGTCAAAAATATTTTTTGGTTGCTAGAAATACTTTTAAATGTTTGCACGCTCAAGCTGAATCAGATCAACATCCACCCATTGCAAACAAAGACAAAAGAAAGGGAAACAGTTGTTCTCCTAACCACATCTTTGCTTTTACACTTGGCTGTAAGCTGGCTTCTGGATTTTTTTAAGGCATGTAATGTCATTTGTAGTTCTGTTGTGGAGAATCTTGAGTTGATGACAGAAGTGATCCCATTATCCTATTCATATTCCAACTTGAGAAACAGCAGAAGGATCAACAGATCTCCTCTTAGCAAGACCTTGCAGATGTGTAGTAGAAAGTATCTCCACAGAGCCAAGACACCATCTCTGTTTAGCTTTACCTTGCAAACCAGCCTCTCAGCAACATGCAATAAACAAAAAATATTTAAACCCCCTTGAGAACAAGACAACGCTACCAGTTTGTGCTGATATTATCTCCAGGTCAGTAGGCCAAGCCACAAACACAAGGCATGTCACCACGCTCCTCCTCCCATAAACAATCCTTTGAACCACACTGAGCAGTCCACGCTGAGCTTGTAGGAACTCTACACAGCACAGTGATCATGAACAAGGGCTGCCATTCCCCCTGTTCCACACAGAGTAGAACCTCGCAAGAGATCATCACGTAAAGTACTGGGAAGCAACTTAGATTTCTTCAGTGGCTTTGATGAAAAAACAGTTGCTGCCTCATCTGCTTAAATCTGAAAAAATTAAATTACTGCTCCATGTGTAACCTTTTGAAAACAACCTTGTGGTGCATAAAGGTATGAAACAGTTCAGAAAACTCTCATAATGAAAGCCTACAGCAGCAAACTGCTAAAAAGGAAAATTAGAGAAAAATGGAGGCAACCTTGCATGGTTCGTAAATTGCAAGGACAAAGGAGCAGCATGAATCTCTTGTAACCAATGCTGAAGTACCAGTCTGGCATTAACATTTTACAGCTGTGTCAATAATTGTGTTCATGGACTCGGAAAAAAACCAGAATGAAAAGCTAGTGGCCAGAAGGCAGGAGCTTGGGAGGGGTGTGAAATGCATCTTAGTATACGTACAAAATAAACAGTGACCGATCCAGAACTTTCCTCTGAGGAAGCACTCTTTCACAACCTGTGGCCCCTCAAAGGGACACACACTGTATGTCTGAAGCACCACACTCCTGGACAGAAGCAGGATGTTATTTTGACTAAAAATTGGACATCCCCACCTTCTAGAGGTTTCTGGCTAATAGGTGACATGATGACAAACCAGATGTGGGATGCGAACACACTATTCCAGACCCATAGGAAACCTTTAATGGGAAACCCACCAACACCAGCAGAGTAAAGAATGGTGTTTTGAAACTGCATGCATGCCACTGCTGGCATATACAGTATAAATTTACCCTAACAACAATCACTGCTTTCCCAGAGGTTGGCCAACCACAGAGAAGCCTCCCAAATGCCACGTGGGAATCACAGGCAAAGCACGTAACACTGGTTTTCTACATCTGCACCGATGCACTGGAAAAACCTGTGACTACTTTCTTTCCCAATACCGCAATATCAACGTACTTTATTAAGTGTATAAATGGGAACAACATGTAACAGATGTGTTGTCAGACTTCTTCAGTAAGACTGCATTTAAAAAAACAAAAAATCAAACAAGGCTGGCACTAAAACACACTTTGTGAAATAACTCAAGTACCTGAGGAGAAAGCAGGTGGTCAAATAACCGCTGCAGCTCCTACTCTGAGCCTGCTTCTGCCTCATTCTCTCCTTCTCTTCACACCACTTAGTGCTAACTGTGACCTGGAACAGGACATGCTGCTTGGCTCCTAACACGCTTCAAATCATTCCCACCTTGGAGCCAATCTCTGGCAGTGTATTGCTCTCCTGGACATTGGCAAGGCAAGGAGAGCTAATGCTCCTCACATCTTACTTAGAATTTGGTGAGAAATGAGAGAAACGCGTATTAGCACAGTGGTCAATGCACTGGCATCAATCCAAGGGTCAGGCACGCACAAAGCCCAGAAAACATCCAGGGTCCATGAACTGTGCACATTTAACCAGCCAAACACTGTGAATAGCTTCTGTCACAGTTTACCAATTCCTGTGTTCACCATGGTCTCTTGCTGCTAGATTTCTACTCGCTTCCCCCCAGATCCCCGTCCTCCCCACCTCTATTCTCTCAGCAGTTTCCATCTGTGGCAACCCAGACATGGCACTGACCATAGGCTTCCTGCTGGTCCTCAGCACCCAGCTGTACCTGCAGACAGCAAGGGGAATGGGTACCCCTCTAGGTCTCAAACCTTTCCTCACGCACACAAACTATCCACTGCCATGCTGAAGTATCAGAAACAAACCCTTCGTTACAGGATGCCAGTGTGCACCTTTATTTTCTAGCTTTCTGGACTTTTTCAGACCAGCACACAGAGGTTGAGAGATGGTTATCAGCGTAGCCGCAGATCACATCACAGTACGCTTTCTGCCTTCAAGCACAGGTGGGAAATATTTCAAAGGCTGGTGACTTTTACCTAGCAGACCAAGGTACAAGCTCTGCTGGCCTTTTAACCACCAACAGCTAATGAGACCTCCAGTTACACAGAACACATGTAAGCATGCTTTCTGGGAACAGAGTAAAGATCAGAAACTCTTGAAGCGACTGCCTCAGGCAGTAAACACAAACTGGACTCTGATGAGCACACACCCTTTCTCCACTGCATCTCTGGGGAACGTGGGGGAAACAAAACTGTCAGCTGGATGGCAGCAGTGGGGCCTCTTTACGGGGCTCTGCTGGCCATGAGCTCAGCCAACAATGCCCTTGGGCCTACAGCGGCACCACTTCTGCAGAGAGTGTCACCGGGGACCCAACAGGAATCCTGCTCCATTGCAGCTGCTGCAGACCAAGCGCCAGGTTCTGCATTTGGGTCACAACCTCAGGCAATGCTTCAGGCTTGGGGAAGAGTGGCTGGAAAGCTGCCTGGCGGAACAGGACCTGGGGGTGCTGGTCTTCAGCAGCTGAACATGAGCCAGCAGAGGCCCAGTTGACCAAGAAAGCCAACTGCATCCTGGTTTGGAACAGCCATGGTGTGGCCAGCAGGAGTGGGGAAGCGACCGTGCTCCTGTACTCAGTGCTGGTGAGGCCACACCTTGAACCCTTTGTTCAGTTTTGGGCCTCTCCACTATAAGACAGACATTGAGGGGCTGGACCGCACCCAGAGAAAGGAACAGAGCTGGGGAAGATCTGGAGAACAAATGTTATGAGGAACAGCTGAGGGACTTGGGGCTGTTTAGTCTGGAGAAGAGGAGGCTGAGGGGAGACCTCATCGTTCTCCGCAGCTTCCTGAAAGAAGACTGTAGGACATTAGTGTTGGTCTCTTCTCCCAAGTAAAAAGTGACAGGATGAGAGGAAACGGCCTCAAGTTGCACCATGGGAGGTTTAGATTGGATATTAGGAAAAATTTCTTTACTGAAAGAGCGGTGAAGAGCTGGCACAGGCTGCCCAGGGCAGTGATGGAGTTTCCATCCCTGGAGGGGCTGAAAATCATGCAAATGTGGTACTTCAAAACATGCTTCAGTAGGCACAATGGGGCTGGGCTGACAGTTGGACTGGATGAGCTTAGAGGTCTTTTCCAACCTTAATGATTCTATGATTCTATCATTTTTATAACTCCTTTCCTTACACCTTTATTACACAGATAATGTTTATATGCAAATCTTAACTGGTTTAGAAAAAACATTAGTAATCTTAGGAAATAATTCAGGAGTCATAAAATTGTGTGGTAATAATCAAAATACCTGTGACACTGCAGTAAAGTCTTTGACAGCACCACAGATACCTCTATGCTTCATAATGCACACAAACTTATGAATGCATGACGAAAAACCTGTACCACAAGGGAAGAGAAGGAGGAAAAGTACAAGAAACTTTTGCCCTAAACTCCTGTGTGGCATCTAATATAGGATAGAACCAACTGTAAGCCAGGGCAATAGGCCATGCACAAAAAAAAAGGAAAAAAAAAAGAGGGAAAAAGAGGAAAAAAAAAAATCACTGATAAGCAAGATAACACACCACACAGAGATTACCCGGCCAGCTGGGGCCCTGTGGTCTTCTACTCTGTAACAGTTTCTAGACCCATCATACAGGCTCCTCTGATTTCTGCCAGAACACACAATGGAACCGTTTACTAGAGAGGATGTTACGGGTTTCTTTTGGATAAGGAAATCCAAGTGAGTAGAATGACACGATATAGCAGTTTCTTGTGTGTCTTTCTCTCTGCAAGTGTCTCTTCTGCTCTGGAAGTATGTACTACGAAAGGCATCAGGACCAGCACTGACAGCACTGGCAGATGTTTGGGACAGCAATACACAGAGAAACGTATGGCTTGGGCATTTTATAGCCTACAGTTCACATCTTCAGTTGCCTCAGAGCTGTCTCCTACATTTCACGTTCTCAATAGCACTGAAGATTGGCCAAGCGAATGTCAAGCCCAATTAGCTACTGTAGCATACACATGACAATGCAGAAACTCACCATTTCATCAGCTGATAGAAGGAAAGCATTAACCATCAGCATACATCTCCCTCCAAATATCTTCAAATGAAAAAGCTACTGAGAAATACAAAGACATTTTGTCCCTTTTTCCTCAGTCCTAAGTTTCAACAATAACAGGAAGAAAACTCTTCAAGAACTTTCCCTGTCAGTAATTACCCCATTACAACCCAAGTTTAGGAATTAGAAGTGAGAAACGGAAGAACTTGCAGCACACTGCATGTGTGGCTAAATCACACAACTTCTGACTACACATCTTCATGCAGATGTTGAGAATGCCAATTAAGGCCTGAATCTGAAAAAAATATTTCGTATATATTTCATAGTGTTGCATGCAGTCTGCCTCAAACATCAGAACCATAAACAAGCATCACCCTAAGGATGCAGTGCCCATAGTCCAACAGGAAAGCCCAGCTTTGACCTTTTAAAGGTGGCACTTATTTCTGCTCTAATACCAAGACACAAAATATTTTACCGATAATGGACAGCACACTGCTACACACCCAGAGTGTTCTTGTGTTCTGCTTTCACAGGAGTTGGCAGTTGGTCAAAAACCCAATACTCTTTGAAAAAAACAGCCTCAACCTTTTCTGAAATGTGTCACTTTAAAAGGCTCTTTGAAACTCACCTATCTCATATGAAATCTGTCTCACCAAAACAAAACAGACACATAGCTACAGCCTCTCAGCACATGAAAATACTCAGAAAAAAAAAAAACAAACCCAACAAGCAGAGACAAATTGCGCAACACCAAGTTCTAAACCAAAGGAGCTTCAAAGAGATCTATATTAGAACTACAAGTCAGTTTACAGCTTTTCTTTTTCCTTAAGATGAAGAAAACAAAGACCACAAAGCATTTTCATGAATAACTAAAAAATATGGGTCAGTGTTATTCTTCAAGTTAAATGGATAAGTTAGAAACGTGATTTGGAGCTAAATTCAGTCACGTCTTACTGGAAGCACTCAATACCACAATTACACTTATCCAGTGGGTGATTCCAAGCAGAAGCTCTGTACTGGCTGCTCTGAATCCTGCTCTGAGGAAGCCCTGCTCACTCTGCCCATGAGCAGCCCCACCAAGCCAGGCTCACCTCTGCAAGCCCCTGCAGTGTGCAACAGCCTTGCTCAGAAGAGATCCACACTCACACAAGCACATACTAACATGCCTCACAGTAAGTCACTCCATTAGACACACTGCTGAGTCCCTTCCTATTTAGAACTGTAAGAAAATGCTGAAGAGATCTTGCATGTTTTCAGCAACACTTTGTTTTGAACATACTGATGTCTAACAGTGTCACTTACTGACACTGACTTTTATACCAGGGGGATCCCTCTTTTACAGGGATACATCTGATGGTGCTCAGGGTGAAATAATGCAACAATCTTCCTACTTGCTGTAGTTCAGAACTTACTATGACTGAAGCTGTGATGCAAATGACAAGCTTCTGTCCCTACAATAAAGTCAACAAAGGAGTGGAAAACTTCGGGCTCTTACCGGCACTGGAAAATGAAGGACCTTCAATTAAATGGCAAGGTATCACCTGTATGACTGAGGATCAACAAACAAAAAACTAAACAAAGTCAATCTATTTTTATTTTCTCCAGAATGATTCAACCGTTGTTATTCTGCTCTGCCACCTCCAAAGGAAATGCCTCTGGGCAAAGCAGAAGGGGAACACACTGCTGTTAATGAAGCTGAACAAAAAAGATGCCAGTAGATGGCAAATTTTTCCTCTCTCTTTCTGTCAGGCAACCAGCTGCTCTGATCTGAGCTCAGCATGCTGAGATCACGATTAGCAAAGCCTCTGTCAGTGGGAACCCTTGCAAACACGCTCAGTACTCGAGAGGGTTGGCTGCCAGTGCCGATAACTTCTAACAACAATCACCGAAAATGCAAGCATCCCAGGAGAGATCCTGGGCCAGAAAATATACCAGATGCGAGGGTACTTCATAGTTCAAAAAGCACAAAGTGCTAGGCTGCACGTGACCATCCTATAAAAACAGCAGTGTTTTTATGAGTCACAAACAAGTGCTTAGATTTGCTTTACATTGATTCATAATCAGAGTCAAATGTTTCCAGCTCGTGTCCAGTTCCACTCCAGTTTAGGGCACAAGTGATTACCCGACTGGTTCAGTAGCTCCAAATCTGGTGACGAACAAATGAATAGTTCAGATTGAACAGACTCATCTGTGTGAAGTTCCCCCAGCTCCTCTCAGAGATCACTCACACCTCCAGACCACTGTTTCAACTTTGCTAAATGTGGTTCACTGAACCTGGGCTTATAGAAGCGAAGAATCAGAAGCTGTGAGCAAAAGCAAGTGCTCCTATTCCAAGAAATCCATACCTATAAGCACATGCACACAGGAGGCTGAGCTAACTGAACTGCTGAGCAGTAGTCGAGGCAGGTGTAAAGGAATCCCCACACAAGCCCTTGTGACACCCACAGAGATGTCTGCGAGTGTTAACGAGCTGCCTGCCCACTGGGCTGCAATCACTGCGCACCCTCAGCAGCCACACTACCAAAATCCACCTTCCGGAACACTAACATAGATTGCAAACAATTACACCAATTCTGATTCTTCATGGATCTTCCTTACATCCAAAGCTGCGGTTCAAGACAGAAGTCTCACGGAGGGGGGCATTTACTGCCAGCAGTACAACAATTCCTACCCCCTGCAAGATGTCAGTGAAGCACTAAGTTCTTTTGGTCCTGGATCACACCACAACTACGGCCCATGCTTTTGCTTTCAAACCTACTTTTGAAGCAGAGTTAATTATTGGGCAGAACACAGGGACTTGTTACGGAACAAAAATTACCTCCACACCATCGTTTTTTGATAAAGAAATCTTATATCCATTTAATGAGCTCAAAGCCGTTTTCAGACATTCTAAAGAAATCCTTCTCCACAATGTTCTGCTGACTGGCTTCAGCTCTGACAGAGTTCAGGCACACGGCTCTCACTGCCTACGCATTCCCTCAGAAGTCAGGATGCCCCAATACGGCCTTTATCATTGAAGCATTTTCTACTCACCAGTGTGTCAGAGATGTACAAACAATGCAAAAACCCCTACTGGTTCCACCTAAAACTTACTAAATTAATAAATATTTACTCACATTTTAACAGTGAGTCTTCATCTTAGCTCTGCAAAGATCTTATCACAACTATTGAGTAACTTGAAACATGATTAATAGAGACTACTGGTGATTTGCTTCTTGTCCTCTGTTCTGTATAGTCAGTTTCCTTCACTGCTTTCACAGATTGATGCTTCATTTCCCATTTACATTCTGTGTAAATGCCTAACATGATGAAACTATGCAAATCTACTTCTATTTAGTTCCCAAAATCTGCTTTTTGTTGTTTGCATATTTAATTTTATGTAAATGAGAACACACTAGTTGAGTTCAATAGTAAAACTAAATAATAAAGCTCTCAGTATTTGTTATGCACCATTTTGTGAAGCTACTTCCTACTTTGCTCCAGACACCAGATTTAAAGTCTTTGTTCTTTTCGATTAAAACAAACTCCAAAGCGTGGATTCCAGGAGATTATGAATGAACACAGTAGTGTATAGCTAAGTGTACTTCAAAGACATGCAGCTGTGGTTTGATTCCAAATATTATCACATGATAATATGATAAATACCAACAGTATTTCATCAGTGATGTCATGTATAGGGTAAATACTAGCTGAAAATAAAAGTAATCACTAAGAATATTGCTTGTGACAAAGAAGGGAAAATTCCAGCATCTAACAACTGCAGTTTACCCTCAGCTGTAAGCAATGCTCAAAAGCAAATATATTTAGCTCATTTAGGTAATGAAACACTGCATTTTAATTTGCTCTTGCTCCCCACTCCCTCCTCTTTTATAGCCTTATACTCCAGTGCGTTATCCAAGGAGCTGCATGTTACATGTTAGAGTGTGCAAACGCAAGTTCTCGGGGTGCGTACGAAACCCCCAAGAACCTCCACTGTATTACAAAACCAAAAGGGAGAGTATCCCTAGGGGAACATGGAAGCATGACGAACAGCAAGGATCCTCCTGCCCATGCTGGCTGCTCAACAGTCAGCCTGATACGCGCCTACAGGGTTGATGAAAACAGGCAAAACTAAACAAAACACTGACAGCAAGCCCAAATACAAGGTTGGACTTCTGGGTTAACTCTTAAACTTAATGCTGAAACACTGAAGTAACCAAAGCACTACAGTATCCTGCTTCCTTCCAGCCCTCACCTATGAGTTCAAGCTTGGCAATACAATGGCTATCAGTGCATGGATTGCAGTATAGTGTTACCTAGGAGTGATTCTGAGACCAAATTTTCTAATACAAAATTAAATAATCCCATTTCTAGTTTCTAATATAATCTTTCTATAAATATAGATATTAATGTAAAGGATTATTTTATCCCTTTCGTTAACTATTTTTTCTTCAGTGCAATAAATGCTGCAATGCCATATATGTTGGTAACTGTCTCCCTTACTGCCTCTTCACAAGGAAGTTCTACAACCTTCTTCATCATCTGGTACATCCATTATTTAAGAAGAAAGAGTGCATGGCTATCAAAGAGTCTGTCTTAGAGCTGATAAATAATTCCTAACATCATCAACAACTTTTATTTATTTTTTAAAAAACAAAATTCCCCTTCATGTTAACAAACTTAATCGGGGTTCTTTATGAAAGTTACTGCAAATCAAACCAGGAAGAAAAACTCAACACATGTGCAGCTACCAGGCTCTGCGGAGGGAATTTTCATTGGGGTTTGTGGGGGGCATTTTTAGTTCAGGGCTTTTTTCCCCCCAAAAAAAAGAAAGTAACACTACCCAGCATGATTTCAGCACGATAACTCATATTATTGCATACTCTGACAATCCTAAATTGAGTGCTTGGTTTAAAAGAAACAAACAAAGCAAAATAAACCACAACCAAGAAGCAACCCTCCTTGCACGACATCAACAGTTTCAACATGGATTCGGATCCAAAATTCTGATTTGAATAGTATTCCTATGTTTTAAGCTGCTTTTAGATATATCACCCAGAATTACAGAACACCTGATGTATTAAGAACCCCTGCATCTCTGTTTATAACAGCTGCAATGCTCAGCACAGGAATTTTGACTACACGGCATTGTTCAGCTTCCTTCATTAATAAAGAGGTTTTGGTAGATTAAAGAACTATCTTCTCTACAGGCTTATTTCTGCTGGAAGTAAAAGCTCTTAGTGGCACAAGGGAGTACTGCAGTGAGAAATGTACTTCTCTAACAGGAGAAGGAACGGAGCTGTGGTAGCACCAGAGCTGCACCTTGCTCCAAGCACCCTTTCCCATGCATTGCCACATGCATCCCTCTCAGCCAATCTTACACCGAGAGCAGCGGCAGCACAGGTTGGGCACAGCAACTCCCAGGGAATAAGTTTTTCCACAAAGAGATCTCCAACACTGCAGACGGGTTCCTTACCCTTCATATCACAGATGCTGTGGGCAACAAAATTGCTCTAATCAGAGTAAGAATAATTCTATACTCAACATGATCACATCGCAAAGCAATTCCTGACACCAGGATGAACCATGAACAGCAACGTGCAAAGACTGAAATGCAGTGCTCTTCACTTTCTGTGCAACAACCTAAAACCTGACACAGCCCGGACTGCAAATGATATGTTCTCTGACATCTCCAGAAACAAGGTGTGCTAGGACTGAGAGGAGGCAGCAGATACGTGTTGGAGGAAGCGTGTGTCCTCCTGCGACCACCAAGTCACAAGATCAACGTGTACGTCACTTCCTGGCAATGAGCACCAAAAAGCTTTATTTCTCTCATAGATGAGAACAAGATCCTCCTCCTTTCAGAGCAAACCATTAGACACTTTCTTCTGACAAACCCATCACTATGTTGGAACACCCTTTTGTCCCAGGGCATGGTGCTTCACCTCCGAACAGAACCTGCAGCAGATAAGGTATGTCAGCCTGGGCACACAGCAGAACACTGGAGCAGCAGCATTTGGTGTGAATACAGTAGTTATTAAAATACTGCATAAAACCAGGAATCAAAAGCGTGACTCTTGTAAATGAAAGAAAAGCCTTTTCAGTTTTCACTTGAACAATAATGATAAAAATTTCTCACTGACACATTTTGACAGCACAAGAGTGACTTACCAAGGGGTGCCAGATGGGAGAAAAGGCTTGACAAATACCTTAATTTGTCTATTTAGGCCTGGCTCTTTGGAGCTTTGTCAGTACAGCACACACAGTCTGCACCTCTCATCTCATACACCCATAACTCCAGGAGGTCAGTCCTAAGCAGGGATACACTGGTATTCTAAAGATCAACAGGTAGTGATGGGCAGACACAAGGAGCCACCATATGCTGCAGGCCTCTAAATGCCGTAGTTACACACGACAGAAGTTGACAAGTTATCAAAGTACAAATAAATCTGAAAATACAATGACACGATTTGTGGAATTCACATTAAAGAGGAAGTAACAAGAGGACACTAAAATGGTTAGCAGCAGAGACAAATTAAGGCAAGTACTGCTTTGCCTTCTCATAAAATGTACCTAGAACTTAACTGGAACAGGAATATTAGCTCAGCAAAACCAGCTATAAATAGAAGGGGGTTAAACATTCAAATTACTATTCCCATGACAACAATACACTAAAGATTTAACTTTTTAATCTTTTAATGTGACACTTTAAAAATCCTTTAGCTGCTGTATTAGTCTGCTTCTAACTACTTTTTATGAATAATTTCTCCTTTTTTAAAAAAAAATACAATAAGGGAGATTTTCAACAAAAGCATTTTCACAGATACTGGGCAGAGCAAGGCTGTGCATCAGTTGGGATGATTACATGTGGCCACTTAAATGGATTTTTATAAATGGGGTCACTTAAAAATATATTTACCTGTTCTCCACCCTAACATAAAGCACATAAAACCTATCTGCTCTTTATTTCAACTACCATAGCTGCTAAAGAGGATTTTTCAATTAAGAGCTTGCATTTATCCTAAGGTAGCATCTCACACAGGTTAAGGTCCCTGACAGCTGACATGATGCACATTCAAGGACAAAAACAGAAGAAAAATTTAATGAAGCAAGGACACCACAGAAAGGAAAAGGAAGGGTCTCCTCCCTAATGCCCAGACAAAAACACACCATGCTATCGGAACTCCTCTCAGCTCCAACAGCAGCTGTGTGACACACTTGGAAACAGAATTAATTATTACAAATCCCCAGTCAGTGTTTCACCCACAGTGTTTCTCATCAAGAAACTTAATGCCAAAGCCTTCCATTTAAACAAAATGGAGAAGTTCATTATTTAAAAAGTGGAAATAGACCAGGACTTTTGTTACTTTGTGGTAAGCAACAAATCAAGTATAAAGTGAGCTGTAAACCAGCTATTTGCATTAACAAATTACAAAAGCACCCCATGTACACATTCAGTTTTGAAAGATGCAGAGCTGCTGCAAACCTTGATGACACTATCTCAAATTCAGATGAGAAACGAGGAAAAGACTTGATTGTGCTCTTAACATGACTTCTAACCATTCAAGTTACACCTTGACATTGTTGTAAATCTTGATTTTACTGAAGAACTCAATTCTTACCCAATAACCTTTCCTTTTTACTCAGTACTTTTCTGCTCTTCTTAATCACCACAGCACTTCACACATCAGATTTATTTACAGCATCCAAAGGAAGTGTAAAGTACTTCTATAGTTAGAACTATAGTTATCAAAACAGACTGCTGTGTAACAGTAAATAATGTTTATGTACTCATGTTAGCTGAACTTGGGCAGTTCCACCATTGAGTATTAAAAAATGGTATCCTAACACTTAAAGCAACAATTCAGTAAAGAAAAATGCTTTTATCACTACCCAGGTGAAAAATAAAGTTACATCATTCTGTTGATCTTCCTAAAGTGTTCAACATAACTAGAGGGCACCTAATTCAACATTTTTAATAAACAGTTTTAATAAAAAATATCACTTCCTTATATTACTACCAGTAGTTCTAGATGTAAAACAGTACTTCTGAAGCGCTGGGGAAGTAAAACTGGCCTAAGTAAAACTGGCTTAAGTTGAAGACTCCTTGTAGTCCATACAGTTTAATACGCACTTGACAGTAGTAGCTCTTTATCTAGAAATAACATTTGAAATTTTGCAAATAGTTTGTAACCATAATAAAATTATTATTTAAAGAAAAGTTAGTTATATATATGGATGTGGATGATCAGTAGTATATTAGAAAGTATTTTTTAAATATAAAAGAGCCTTTGTCAAAAGCATTGTGTCTGTCTTACCCGGATATTAAAAGCTGAACAATACCAGCCTGCTGAAAATAGATAATGAGTCCCTCCTCATTTCTATCACCAACAACAGAAAGAAAGTCTCTTTTTTTGCTGGCAAGAGTTTTGTGCCAAAAATTAATGTACCATTTGCTGCTGACAATTTGCCACATTAAGGATGCTTTTCTTCACTCAAGAGTTCAGAAGATACTTCTAGTACTCACTTCCCAGCCATCACTTATCACAGATTCCCAAATACAGCCCTCTCACAAAAAGAAAAACCAGACAGCTCTGCTCTGCACACATACACACACCTCTTCACACTCAAATTACTATGGGTAAATAACTTAAAGTGCTTCAGCAGATGCAGACAAGCATTCTTCACCTCCTGATATTATGGTTCAATCTTAATGCCATGGGTGCAGTAAGACTCCCATGGAATTGCCCTTAAGGTCACCGAGTCCAACTGTAAACCCAACACCGCCACTCTACCACTAAAGCACGTCCCCCAAGCACATTTCCACATCTTATAAATCCCTCCAGGGATGGAGACTCCACCACTTCCGAGTAACCTGTTCCAATGCTTGACAACCCCTTCCATGAAAGATTTTTTCCTACTATCCAATCTAAACCCCCATGACACAACTTGAAGCTGTTTCCTCTCATTCTAACACTTGCTACCTGGGAGAAGAGACCAATACCCACCTCACTGCAACCTCCTTTCAGGGAGCGGTAAAGCTACATTTCAAATTTATTGTTTTTTTCTTCTTGTAGATTTCCACAGATCAGTTACAGGACTTGCATCCTACTGTGTCTCACTGACACATGGTAATTTCCTATGCCCATATGGACCACACACACGTACGTGCTGTTCCTGTTCCACTGCTGTCTTGCACATCAAGCACTAATGTTTCTTTGCCCAGGGGGTCCCTGGTTATGGCTCAAACAATCCCCTCTCAAACATCTCCAATGACACCTCCAATGGCATCCTCAGCAGGGCACACAGGTAAACAGAGTTCAGAAGTCCTCCTCTGAATCAGCTGAAACAAAAGGAAGACACTTGGCACTAAAGGCTAGAAATACAAATCCTCCAATCCCACGGGATTTTCAAACCTCCATGTATAACAGAGCACCCTTAAAAGTCTTGCCTCCCTTAGCAACATGCAAAAAAGGATCCAAAAAGAGCCAAACCCAACATTCCAACCTCAGTGGAGAACAAACAATACTTGAAGTCACCTTCAAGCACTGAAACACCTGGGATGGGATGTGAAAGCAGAGTCCGCAGTGCCACACCAGCCCCCAGTCTCCTGGTGTACCTCCAATCCCAGGCTGCTGAGTGCGCACCACAGCACCACACCACTCACCTATGACCACTGCTTCGCTTCTCTCCCTCCCACAGCTGTCACCCAAGACCCTTCCTCCTGCAGATTCCCTGTCACAGATCATTGTACTCTGGAAAGCACACAGTGTTTGTACTTTACCTCCTCAGGACAAGACCCGCAGGGCACTCTACGGAACACCTGCAAGGACCAGCAGTCTCGAAGGACAGGACACTGAATGGAGTGAGGACTCACACACAGGTCCTGAATTTCTTTGAGGGCTGGGAAAGACATAACGAAAGAATAAGCCAGGAGCAGTGAACTTCACAGGCCATAAGAATTAAAAAAAAAAAAAGTAAAAAACTATGAATACTGAAAGGTGGATGAAGTGGAGAAAGTACAGGCATGAGGACAGAAGTGCTTTTCAAAGCTGGAGGCAGGAATTTGAGGCGTGAAGCAGATCAGGAAGAGGATACAATGCCAACACAATTTTTAAGTAACATTTTACAAGCTTCTATCTACCACATCAGCTTTGTACTTTGCTTTGTTTCTACTGACAACACTCATGGTTCTCACCTGGCTCTGCGCTGTGCACTGGAGTGTCTGTGCACCTGTGGGTGCGTATGCCCAAACCACAGGCTGGTGTACAGCCCTCAGAGGGGCAACAGCACCAAACAACACTGCTCACACCACTGCTGGAACACCCTCACACTGTAGTACCTGGGAGCAGTCTTTGGGGGTAATCTGCGTCACACAAATGTAATAAGTTTGTGAAATCATGCATGCTTTGTCTTCTTCCGTTATTAACATTCTGTACTCACAGACATCAAACAGTTAACTGAAAATAACAGTACATTTCAAAATATCACCTTTCATTTCTAGAAAATAAAATGATGCAACAACAGCAAAATCCATCTCAAGCACCTTATTTACAAAAGACAAAAAAGGTATTGTTCAACAGATAGCTATTATACCACAAGAACCTCAAGCACTACAAATGTTACCGGTTATTATATTTTCTAGAGATTTTTTACAACATTCTCCAAACCATCTACCTACTCTGGTTTTTAAACTGCTTCTACTTCTCTGTAGCTGCACACAAGCATAATTCTTCTGCATTAGATCTGTCACAAAACCACTCCACAGCCGGACTATGAGCCTCTTACACTGTCGGGTCGACCCGACAGAGCGCTGGCTGTTGCACATTCCACACAAAGGCCTTCATAACCAACCAACTATTCTTATGCTTATTTTTTAAACACTTCATTGCGTTGTTAAAGACACCTTCTGTGCTTTCAGACAAAAGGACTGCCAGAAACATTGAAAGTCAGCAAATGTTTCATGACAATATTGTATCACACTAAAGACACTCATACTCTTATTAATTCTTGTGAACTGACAACGCAAACCACAATCCCTTCCATGACTTCCACTAAACTATTTATCTGCTTCTATTCTCCAAACAAGCTACTGAGCACATGCTGCCAGCTGATACAAACTCAAAACTTACATCATCTACTTCATCTCTGAAACCTCCCTTAGTTTTTTTCCAGTCCAGTGGATATACGGTGCCTGGGGGCAAGGGGAGGACAGGAGCGACCCTAGGCAAGAGCAAACAGTGCAAGCTCCGAATGCACTCCATACCACTCAAAAAGTTGATCAGTTCCAAATTAATGCAGGAACAAAAGCCTATGCTTTCTGTTCAGGATACAAGAAATCTGCAAACAAAAGCCTCAGAAGAACATTGTGAAAAAAAGTGTAAGCCTTTGCAGGCCCCAGCAGTGAACTTCAAAAGACAGCAATGAGAATATACCGATTACTGGAGTGTCATAAAAAGAAATCAGAGGGCTGTCACCTCCTCCCCTTGTACAAGTAAACTCACACAAAGAAGAGACATACCATCACATACAGGCACAAAACCTAAACCTACATCACATTTTTTTTCTATTACAGGGCATACCTTTCCCACTCAAACATCACAGTTTGGGGGGGGGGGGGGGGGGTACAGGTATTTTACGTGCAATATTCACAGTTCTCCATGATCTCTTGGTAGTACTATATTTTCAGAGGCAGAACCACCCCATTGGATCAATGTGCTCCAGCCCTGCCCTAAGGAACTGGACCTTGCTCGTTCACATTTTCTGTTAAAAAAAAGTCAAGAAGTAAAAAATCTGGGGATCATTTATCAACTTAACATGGGAAGTAAAACTGTTTGATGTTACAGCAACAGGTGGAATTAAGTTACAGAAACATAAAACTAGACACTAGTATCTCTGAGGGAGTTCCTTTTGAGATCTTTTGATGCAGAACTCAGAAGGGGATTCCAAAAAACTAGAATAACTATTGCAAATAATAGCAAAATATTCTGGAAACAAAAGAGCACCCTTTACAATTCAGTTTCATAGCAAAAATTTAATGCAACACTACTAATCAAAAAATGGAAAGTAAGCTGAGTAGCAAATTTATATGAAGTATATTTTGCATCAAGAAAAATTCCTATGCTTCTTTTAAAGAAAACACAACAAATATTTCTACATATGTTTATCTAGCTCCAAAGACATAAAATCACTCTTAAGTTCAACTAACTCACAATTTTAAGTCAAGAGCAGATAAGGTAAGAAACTGAATAATAAAGTTCTCCCATCTGCCCCCCCCCCCCCCATTCTTAACACATCTGAAAAAGACTTGAGGCATTTTCCCCACCATGGTCAACAGCCAAAGCCATGAAGCAGAAGTAGCAAAGATGGTACCTGAGGACAGCCTGTGTCCACCACATTTACCAAAAGCCGTATTCTGTAGCATGCCAGTAATAAAACTTTGTCTACCTAAAACTGCCAACACCCAAACAGACAACCAGTGTGCACCACCCCACTCCCAAATATCAGTGGGAGACAATATCATTGCTCCAATCCTGCCTCAAAGGAGGCTTTTTTTGACACATCAGTGTCAGTGTTTGTTTCTTTTATCTTCTGAAGCCAGTATGTAAATTCAATTATTTTGGCAGCTACACATCCCCAAGCGTTTGCACAGGAGGGCCTCACTGCAATTCTAACATATGTAAATGGAGCCACATTCCTGAATTTATTTCCACCAAAGGCTGAGATATAAAGATTTACCCGTCAATCTGACTGACTGCAACACAGACTGGTCAATGTTGCACTGAACTAACTGGTACTCCAGGAGTTATACAGATACAGACAGTCTTCACCCTGCAGAACCTCTCATTTGTGAGAGTTTTTTTTAGTACAAACATGTATTTACTAACAAACTTGAAACAAGCACAGTTGTCTGTGTAACTGCGTAAGTGATGCTTTTTTCAGATGTTTCCCTCCTGCCCTGTTGTCACAGAACAGACAAAGGGTTGGCTTCACAACTTCACACTCTGTTACTGCCCAGTGTGAGAAGCCAGAAAGCACACCTTGAACAGAAACAGCCCCCGAACTTTGCATAAAATGCAATGCCGTGTTCCCCAGCCCAACCACCTACCTATCTATTTTCCAATAAGTCGGCTGGCAACAGGTTGGGGAGAACCAAGGGCCAAGCTTCCAGCTTTATCTCCAAATCTCGGAAAAAGTACTTGAGCTTCTTGAATTCCCTGCCTCTGGTCACTGAAACACAACACTGGCTTTCTAGCTCAACAGTCAGAACGCCAGCATCCATTTCCACCCAGTTTCCAAATAATCCCAGTTAGTATTTTTCCTGTACCTCCCCGTGTACATTGCATTCTGACAGCTGGTATTCATGGGGGACTGTTGTTAAATTTCACATTTGCGAAACAGAGCATATTGCAGACAGATGTAAACTTAAAAACAAGTGTGCAGCATTTCACAAGGCTACTGACTCCACATTCAGCTTCCAGGAAGGGGAAAGCAGAAGTGAAGCAGTGCAATCGTGCAGAGGAGGCAGGACATGTTCTCTCTTTACTACATCCCAAGAACTAAAGACAGGTTGTTTTTTTTTTTTTAAAGGTTTTCCTACACCAGTATTTGGAATTCTACCAAAAGTCTATAGACAATTGAAGAACTAGCGAATTTATGACATCAGATATTCCAAGGAAGTGAAACCTGACTTAACGGAAGCAATTTTTTATTCAACAAAAACAGGTATTTAAATAGACACCAACAAAAATATTGTAAGACCATGTATGGAGGAAGTTCCTTTTTAAAAAATTTTTTAAAAGTGATTAATTCAAGGCTGAAACCCCACCCAAATATGTTTCCTCATCAATCCACAACAAAACATTCTTGGTATTACTGAAAACCTTTACACTCTTTTTAAAAGGTTAAAAACCAGTTATCAAAGAATTTTTTTTCAATAATACTTTCTTCTCCCTCACTCTTCTGAAAAGCACTGCTTGCTGGCGTGAAAATTCCAAAGCTTGGAAAACCATCATCGGTCTGAACTGAAGCTTCAGGATCAAAGTTTCTGAGTGACCCTGATGCATTCCACCAGACCTCCCAATTCTCTGACAAGCATACAGATATTCAGTATTTCTTTATATGCAATTAACTAAAAACAAGTGTGTTCTAAAGTTTCATTTATCCTTTTAATTAACCTTTGCAGACCTACAGTTGTGAGACTCTACAGCTAACAGCTCAGATCACAGGCTGACTGAATTTCTGATACCCTTTATGTGTTTATGTAACTTGGAGTCCTAAACTACAGTCCTGAAAACACAAATAATGTGCTGGGAGGTGTAGTAATGCCCAGCTCCAAAAAATTCCCGAGCCTGAATAAAATTCAACATCAACAGCACAACAGCGTTTACTTTGGCTACAGCTGTTAACTCCAAGTGAGAACTCATCAATGTAGTAGACATTAGGAAGAAAATCTTAAAATCATAAAATCATAGAAATGCTTTGTTGGACCTTTGAGATTAAGTCCAAATGCACCTGTCCACCGCTAAACAAGATCCCTAAAGCACTTCATCTACCCACCTTTTAAACACCTCCAGGGACGGTGACTCCACCACCTCCCAAGAGCAGCTGTGCCAGTGCCTGAGAACCCTTTCCGTGAAGAAATTTTCCCTGATGTGTAATCTAAACCTCCCCTGGCACAATTAGAGGCCACTTCCTCTCCTCTACCACCTGTCATTTGGGAAGAGACCAACATCCACCTCACTACAACCTCCTTTCAGGGAGCTGTAGACAGTGATAAGGTCTCCCCTTCAACCTTCTCTTCCCTAGGCATAAAATGCCTTCTCTAGGCATTCTTCACAATGAGGGTGGTGAGTCAGTGGCACAGGTTGCCCAGAGAAGTCGTGGCTGTCCCTTCCCTGGAGATGTTCAAGGCCAGGTTGGATGAGACCTTGAGCCCCCCGATCCAGCGCGAGGTGTGCCAACCCACGGCAGGGGGGTTGGAACTGGATGGGCATTAAGGTCCCTTTCAACCCAAACTATCCTAGGACTGTATTTGACAACAAGAAACGTTTGTAAACCGAGAAAGTTCTGGCAAGCCCCGTGAGTGTTGCCGCTGCTGGGAGGAGTCCAGCCCCGCTGTTAGCACACGCGTGCCCAGCCGGACAAACCTGCGGTTCTGGCACGAACAGTTTCCGTTTCTCTTTCAGAACCTCTCTGGGACCAAAGAGCGTTTATTCCCCCTCACAGAGGACCAAGTCCTGCCCCGGGGCAGCGACGGGTGCCCGTGAGGAGGGGGCACACCACAAACACCGCCTCTCCGCACAAAACCCCTGCGGTTCGGCAGGAACACAGCGCTCGCGAACCGGGCTGGAAACGGCCGGGAGCACCGAGTGACCCGAACGCCGCCTCAGAATCGCAAAGCGATCGCTCCGAGGGCGCAGAGGGCAAAATACCAACCGGTCAGCGGGCACGGAACAAGCCCGGCGGAGCCGCTGGAGGAGCCGGCGCCAGACCCGCCTCTGCCCCGCGGAGCCGATGGGCAAGGACCCGGGGCCGCGCAGGGACAGGACCCGCCGAGTACTTGTTGCGGGTCCCTTGTCCCGCGCCGGCCGGCGCCGCAGCGGCTGCCGCCCGCCCCGCGGTGCCCGGTGAAGCCGCCGCCCTCCCGCCCGTCCCCGCTGCAAACACCGCCTCCCCCGCGCCGGGGCGAGGGCAGAGCCCGCCGCGCGGCTGAGCAACCGCCGTGTCGCAACGAGCGGCGGCTGAGAAGTGCGCGCTTCCTGCGGGGAAGCACCGGGACCGCAAATCCGCACGGCCGCGCAGACCCGACCCCTTCAGAGCGCGGCACGGCCGGCTGGAGCCGCCGCGCACACCCACCTGCCCGGCAACCGCCGCCCGCGCGGCGGGGACCGCGCTCCCTGCTGCCGCCCGCCCCGCGGGGTGCGCGGGGTTACGGGGGCGATCGCCGCGCCCCGCCCCCGCCACGGACGGCCAATCCACGCGCGGCTTTCGCTATCGGACCGCGGGCGGCGGCCAATCGCGCGGTGCGGCCACGCCCCCCGCGGGCGCGCGGGCCGCGCTGCCCGGGAGGGCGGGAGTGGCGGCGGCAGGAGGAGTTCAGACCCTGTCCCTGCCCCAGGCAGCGCCGCGAGTGCCGGGCCGCGGAGCCCCCGCGCTAACGCCGCTGCCCCACGCGCGGTATCGTTTGTCACCGCAACGCCCCGCGCAGCCGCCGGTCTGCACCCCGCTCCCCGCGGGCGGAAGGCCGGGAGCGGCGGCCGGCGGCGCCCGCTATAGGATCAGAATCGCTTCGGTGGAAAAGACCTTTGAGATCTTCGAGTGCAGCCGTACCTGTCCACTACTAAACCATCCCGGAGCAACTCGTCTGCCCATCTGTTAAACGCCTCCAGGGATGGACACTCCATCACTGCCCTGGGCGGCCTCTGCCAGTGCCCGAGAATCCTTTCGGTGCCAAAATGTTTCCTGATGTCTAATCTGAACCTGCCCTGGCGCAACTTGAGGCCATTTCCTCTCGCCCTATCACTTGTTACTTGGGAGAAGAGACCAGAACCCACCTCACCACAACCTCCTTTTCAGGGAGCTGCAGAGAACGATGAGGTCTCTCCTCAGCCTCCTCTCCAGACTAAACAACCCCAGGTCCCTCAGCCCCCTCCCCAGCTCCGTTCCCTTTCTCTCCTCAAGGGAAGCCTGCCTGAAACCCTCAGGAAGAGCTCATTCTAGCCGCCACTGCCCTGCCAGGGATGCTCACCCAACACTCCTGCTGCCGGAGCCTGGGTGCTGAGCTGCTGGGAGCAACTGCCCTGAAACCAGTGCGTATCGGTGGGCTTCTGAGGCTTACAAGAGACAATGAAAGAAAAACAAGATAGAAAATACCTGGTAACCAAACAACTTCTGCCCAGGCAGCCCCATCCCCTCCCACTGAAATCATTGGAACATTCCTGCCACCTGGAATGGAAACAGGGCGAGGCACAGCACATCCTCATCCACATTCACAAACTGTATGATCCTAATATGCATATTTTAACATCCCTATGCTAATAATTGTGCTGTGTTATTAGTCTTGTCTATTTTTGTCTGTTCATTTTTCCAGTTATTCCAGTCTTGAAAACAGAAGTATGGATTTACTTCCTCATCAACTTCACTCACCGATTCTCAAGGCACTAAAAACTTGTTAAACTTGGATTAGAAAACATCTAGGGGATATTTATTTGTTTGTTTCAAACAAATAAACCAACCACAATATAGATCAACTGGAAATTTCTGGGGAGGACAATCACCTCCCACCTCCTTTCAGCAAATGGAATTTTTCCATGAACAGTGAGCATGCAGTGGAACATACAGGCAAATCTCAGCAGAAGGGCAGAAGTTAATCAGAAGCTTTGCCTACCGTGTGCCGGTTGCCTCCACAGCCTGTCTTTGCATGTGTCAATTAAAAGTTCCCCTTCCTGCTTTTAGCCAGTTATTTTAGGGCCATTCAGTACTGCAGGCATTGTTTCTGCACACCATGCTGGCCGCTTCGTACTGCAGGAGTGTGGTAACTTCACTTGACTTCCCTTCTTCCTGGAAATAAAAGAGCCAAAAGGTTTCAAATTAAAGTAACCAGTTTATCAGGCAAGCGCACCGATCACACAAAGACAGCATCATCTCCATCGTTGTGTCCTCTGTAAGGAAGCTTGGCTCAACACACTGAGCCACTTGTCTCTTTCATTTACCTTTGCATTGCTATCGAAATATATTTCTGAAAAAGAATGTATTGATGAAATCCAGTAGTGCAAAATGTCCCACGTGTGACTTTTCAAACCATTCGAATACTTGTGGGTTTGACATTAAGTATTTCAGATAGTCTTGGCCTAGATATTCCAACCTGGGCTCATTAGTTGGCGTCACTGATGACAAATGGGTTTGTGCCTGAAAGGGCTAGATAATGTTTTTTAGAAAAGAGCTATTTACTCTGGATCTTGCACCATTCGGTGATCATCCTACAGGATCCAGTGCAGTCTTTGTAAGTCAACTACAATGCAAGTGATTTACTAGACTGAGCAGAGGCTACAATCGATAAACTCCAATCCTGTTTACTGCACTGCCATCTTTACAATTGAATAACGATGCCTGGAAGTCTCTGTCATGCACACAGCCTCAAGCACTCAAAAAACTGTCTTGCATAGACAATTCCTGCTATATTTATAAATAGACTTCAATGAAAGCTGCCCACACAGGCCTTTTCTGTATGGTTGTAATCTCTGACTTTTAATTTGCTCTCCATTTTGTGTTTTGATGCCTTCAAATACAATATCAGTATTTGGCAGTGTGAGTCAGGAGATCTCAATCTGTAGTTATCAGCTATAGTTGATCAGCTTTGTCTTGTCACACATAGAGTTGTAATGGACAGTTGTAATGGACATTATGGATAAGAAAATTGTCTTTAAACCCCTTAAAGAAATGGTTTTATACTCTATGTGGCAGGGAAGAAAACCCAGACCTTAAATATCCTTTTAATTTTCAATTTCCTTATCTCTAGATTCACTTCCCACCCCCCCTCACAAAAAAACAATTGTTCTATTATTCTCCCCCCCCAGGCTATTGTTTCATGTGTTCTCAGGGTAACAAAAGGGGTTTGTCTAAAAAGGCTGGATCTGAGTCATGTCTTTGCATTTGAAACAGCTGTACACCTAAGGCACATTCTTGGTCACTTGAAAATGTGTCATTTTCAGCATTCTGGGTTTACACTATTTTAGCTCTGTACCACTCAGTGATCAGAAGAAAGGAACTAATGCACAAGTTGTCTGTCTATTTGCAGGCATCACAGAACTGTGGCAACAGACCTGGACATGGGGAGAAAGAGAATGCAGTGGAAATGCCACGGGAAGGATGTTTCACCTTAAGTAGAAAGAAAATCTGAAAAAAATTCAAGTAAATCCAAAGGACAATGATCCAGCTGAGTACTGGGCAAGAGATGCTTAGAAACCAGTTATTACAAAACTGAAATGCTCATAGCAACTTGCTACTGTCCGATACTGTGATACAATGGCAATAGCTTCAAACCAAATCAGCGCTGGGTAGTTAATGCACAGGAACGCTTTGTGGTAAATACAAAACAACAGGAGAATCTCATGCGTATTTCTTTTATTTAAAAAAAGGAAAAGTTATATTCAAAACTGTGTGAGCAATGGTGGAGAGAATAATGGTCACTCTGCATGGCATGGTCGTTCCTTTGTCAGTGTGCTGCCTACTGTCATCCAAACAAAAGGCTTTAGAACATCTTGTGTGTGAAAAGTAACATGACAGACTCCTCAGGAGTCACTAGAAGAAAGCCAATTTGGATGGTAACATTCAAAAATAGCTTTAATGGAACTAACAAAACTTTCATCCCCCACTGCAAGTCCTTCCTTCATCTATATTGGAAAAACTGTTCCCTGTTGCCTAAGGTAGTAGGTTGGTACCATCTAGGGGACAGAATCTAGTGCTAGTCACTGAAATTTAAGGGAGTGAATAATTTTAATGTGACAGTTTCAAGCCTTGTGTTTAGAAAAAAAGAAATCAGAAGAACCAGATTTAACTGCTGAAGTCTATATTTAATCTCCTAAAATTGACATGTTAAGATATTCCTAAGGAATTTTGTATTTTAAGAGTATGTTTACTAAGCGTACACATTATTACATGCACCAGGTTAAAGTACTACAACACATCTAAATGTATAGTGAAGGAACAGTGTGTGGATAGCACGACCCTGTAATAGCCTCCACTGATAATTAAAACCTGGTCTGTGGGACTGGACCTTCTCCCCCCTGCAGATGTTAGTCCAATCTGCAATCAAACTGGCGACTGCCGTTAGGGCCTTGCAGGGTGCACCAGCAAAGTGCCAGGGGCATGGTGGGAATGCAGTGGAACACGCGAGCTCAATGTTGTAAGCATTACATTCCCTCAGAGGTGTTCTGTGCAGTATGTTGGTCTCTTCCTCTGCTCGCACCAGCATGAGTGTCTATAATAAGCTGCTCTTTGTTTCTCACACTGACTCTGGTGAAGGGGGAGGCAGCAGCAAATAATGGACTGAGTGACATTCAGTACCAGACTGCAAATGCAGATGTCAGACAAATGGATGCTGAATCTGGCTAATGAAGCTACAGCCTGCAGCAAGAACAAACAGCTTTTAGCAGTGCTTTGCTAAACCAAGTTATTTAATACACCTAAAATTCAGTGGAAATGTTCTCTGAGAACTTAGAGCCTGCGTAAAGGAGCCAGAGAGGCAACCACTGCTATCTACAGCAGCACCTGAAACAGCCAGCAGCACTGATGGCCAAGCATTCAGCATCCTGGAACGTTTCTATTCTCCCCACTCAATCGGTACCTGAGGCCTCTCATTTTAAAATATTAAACCTAACTTAAATGATGAAACTTGAAACAGAGAGTCTCTTCCTCAACCTCTCTGACCTCCCCTGGCCACTGTAACACACCAGAAGTACCAGCATGGCGGCTGACTCTCCCGTCAGCGCAGGCAGAGCCCTGCGGTCAGTGAGTGGGCTCAGCTCCTTCCCCTTTTTCCTGCTCAGTCAAGCTGTGTCAGCTGGCATGCAGCAGCAGGTTCGAGCTGCAGAGAGGCCTTAACCTACCAAAGCTTTCCTCTGGAGCACCGGCTTTGCTTCTGAGTCCACAGAGCATGGCTGCTTCTTGCAGTGGACTGGGGAACTGGAGAGTCCCTCTGTATGGAGGCTGCAAGTGTCCCATCAAGAGCTGTGAGCAGAACCCTCCTAACTTACCCTTTAAATCCACACTGAGAAGGCACACGATCATATTGCCTCCAGATCACAGAGACTCCATGACTGGAGCTCTTAGGCAGATACTTTTAGTTGTTGCCGTTCTTGATCAATTTATGCCACTTCCGTTGTTATAAAAATAACTGCTGCTTTATTACACTTATCTATAGAGAAACTGGATGGAAGCATTTTGTTGTCACCGATTCTGTACTATAGCAAATGTCCACGTGGTTGTTTTCCTTACTTCATCTGTTCAGGGTAAGCAGAGGTTTCTGCGTATCGCCACACTTCACAAGACAGCTTGTCATGAGGTACGTGGACATCTGTCTTACAACACTCAGTGAAGCGCAACAGAACTGCTCAGAGTTAGGAAAAGCAAAGTCTTTACAATGATCAACAGCATCCTGAAGTGGCCTCCTGACTTTGTTGCTACGTTCATTGTTTGTGTATAAATATCTGTACATTGTTTCTCGTTTTTCTAGTTTCCTAACACAGCTTTTGCAAAAATAGTTCTATTCATCAACACAAAATAACTTATTTTATCAAAAGCATCTCAAAGAGCTAGTGCCTAATAGGACCTTTCACTTCACCTTAACTTCACATGCCACCCAGGTAAGTCTCCCACCAGCTCTTACCTCCTCTGCCCACTTCATGGGCCTGACCTCATACCCAGTATTAAAATATTTTTGTAATAAAAGCAGCATGGGATTGTTAGAATTGCCACTTCTTAGATGAGACACTGAGTTCCCTTGTGTTATTTCTGCTGACTTTTCTAATCAAATATAAAGATCCCATGACACATTTTGACAAAAAGTAGGGCACAGCTGGCTTATTTATTCTTTTACTAAAAATAGGCTTCAATGTCCAGCAGGTTGTAATGTATTAGACAGCACTTCAAATGTAACAGCCGCTGTACCTGCCTCCATGCAGCTATATTAGCAGTTCATCTCTGCAATATGCTAATTATGAAAATCAAACATCAGGGCTTCCAAATTACTTTACTAGTTCCATTTTGCTAAAATGCTTACCAGGATTCGACTGTCCAACAATTGAAAAAGCAATAAAATAGCTTTTCATCCTTACTGGAGGAGTTTCTGACTGCTTTCCAAGCACCACACAGCATATTTTCCATCTCTTGGGTTAATGGTGTATTACTATTCTCAGCCAGAGGCAAATACTAGGAAGAGATTCATTACGGGAAATGGAACACAAATGGTTTAAAGAAACCTGTACTTCTCCCACCTTCTTTGCATATTTATGTTCTAGCTGGCCTTTTTGTTAAGGCTATTCAGATAACAGAACAGATGTAAAAACTGTGGAAATTAGTAATGTTCACAAATACTATCGAGTCTATCCCACTTTTTAATGGCTATGGATATGAAACACACTATATTATTTCTGAATCTAGCTATGCAGAAGACTTTCAACTGATGTTTTGTCAAGTTTGCTTAGAGAAGCTCATTGTCCAGTCACAATGGTTTAAGTCAGGTTAGCAAGACTTGATTTTGTGTATAACTGCCATAAGAGAGAAACCACAGAGTCTTTACCCCCTAAATGGCACCAATGTAGTTACCCTTTGAGACAAATATGTTTACCAGCCTGCAGTGCCCAGTGAACATTACTGCTGAATTTGGGCACGTGCCGTTTGCAAATCATGACAGACTTGCTCAAAACCAAATCTTTCTTTATCTCACACAAATTATGTGTCATGTGCAAACCAAAGAAAGAGATAAAACCAGATGTGTTATATTACTGCCACCATAAAACACTGGTACTGCATTAACACTTTCCCAGCCCATGGAAAACCGTGATCACTGTAATTTCATTGATGTCACACACTACTAGAAAGCCAGTATACCTGGATCTATCTATATCAACATCTCAGGGTAAACTGCAAAAGCTGACGTTGAATTTTAAAAATCAATAAGCACAAGAAAAATAGCAAATATGACATGCAACATCATTCCTCGAAATATCAATTCTTACTCACAAATGGACTGTTGTATTCTTTTGAATCCCTCCTTAAAAATCTTTGATTTGAACTTACTTCCTTTGGTCAACGTGTTACACTTTAATACTGCTTATGAGCTTCTGTTTTTAAAAAGACTATAATAAATATAAAAGGCATTTATAGATTTCTTATTAAGGATGTCTGAAGTGTCTAGAAACCTCTCTAATACTAATTTATGACCATTTGATCATATCAACATTTCTTTTGTTACGAAACCGTTCTTCTGCACTAAGATCAGTGCAAAAAGAGTCACGAAGACTCACTGAGATCAGTGACAACCACGAACATTCACTGCTCTGCTGGAACAAACAGAAACACTTTCATTTCACGGCTTTATTAATTTAACTTCCTCTGATCAGGAGCCATGAGTCCTACCCTCATTAAAACCAGCCCTCGGAAACATTTCAGAACAATCAACACAAAGTGTTAATACCGGGCACTGCACAACCGATGCGGGAGAGATTCTGGGAACATTCCTAAGGGGCCAGCACATTGTTTGAAGCAATACTCCACACAGCCTATTGTTGCTAGACAGTCCAGTCATCCTGAATCAGGAAGACTCATGTTATTTCTAGGAATTACATTTTACACAGTTTCTTCGAGCTACATATGCATCATCTTCATTTTTAGCCCTTGATAGTGGTCATTACTACATCTGGCTGGATGCCATCAACAACAACAACAACGAGATTGTTGCGGCATAAGAGGAAAAGTGTATTATTATTACTTTCCAAACTAAGAAATTAAACCTGCCTAACTATTTCAGAAACTCCAGGTTTTGTGCTAAATCTCTTTTTACAACATTTCCAGGTATTGATTAAACAAACCAAAATAAGTGTGTGTTTCACCCACTCTGCCAGGCAATCTATCACAACAAGGCTGAAAGCTTCATTTATGTGACTCATCGCCTTTAGATTCAACAACCAGACAAACGATGCCAAGTCTCTATTTATCACAGCCCTGTCAGCAAAACAAATCATTCAGCAGGTGAATCATGAAATTACTGTCTGTGTAGATGCTAAGTAAACACAGAAGGAAGCAGAGATGCCAGCTTAACTTCATGCTTCCCTGTCTGTTTCTCCTTCCTGTCTCCTTTGCTGTACAACCACGATGTTGCTGATCTGAGCACACAAACTCCTCTTGCTTTTTTCTCAATGTGCAGCCCATCTGGCTGCAGTTCAGAAAGTCCTTTAGGCACATCAGGGAAAGTGAAGCACATGCTCAAGTGGTTTGCTCCGGAGAGAGGGCTTGCTGCATATGCCTCTGAGAGGGAAAGTGGGATTTCATTCCCAATGAGATGTACATCCATTTAAATGGCTCCACCACCTAGTGTGGAGCTCTCCTGCTCAGAGAGGCTCTCAGGGTTTTTTTTCACAGTTCTAATGAAGACAGACCGACAGGATATCCCTGCTCAGGGAAGGGCTGGCCATCTGGACAAGGTTAGGTCACCTCTGCAAAAGAACGGATTCCAGCAGTTCATAAAAATGTGGCTAAGGAACGTTTTTTTCATTCCTGGAATGCACCTCATTGCCAAAGAAGGTAGCTCTGCTCAGGAAAGTATTTCACAGGGAGCAAACAAATGCTTCTGCACAGCCATTCCTCCCTGCTCCACCCCAGCTGACATTACCCTAGTTGAATAATGCATGTCAAGGTATTAAGTAACATGTAAACATTTCCAGTAAATGTTCCTGCTGCAGGCCTCAGCTTCACTGGTACTGCTTCCCGTGGTGAGAGTGCAAAAACAACTCCCCCAGTGCTTCTGCACCTAAAGCTGAATTGTAATGAAACAGTTCTACCAGTCACTGACTGGAATCTTCCTCCTCTCCCATCTCCCAATGTAGGTTTTAAAACCTTGAAAACGTACCTAAGGAAGCCGTCCTCAGAGCTGTCCTTCTCTGCCAGTCTTTGACTGGCTGTCCAGCCTATGCAGTGGGGTAACCTGATGTCCCAACAATATTACAATTCTGGTAATTCATTTTAGGACTAACAACAAATTTCAGTTGGAATCATGCTGAGATTTTCTCATACCGGTTTATATGAATCGCTGGTTTTCCATCATGAATTGTCCAACAACATTCACCCCTCAGTTCTGAGATTGTGTATTTCCACATATTTTATCCCATGTGTGAGAGAGTATGGTGTTGGGAAGCCACAGTCCTTTCCAATATGGCAGAGGAAATCCCCATGGAATTCAGTAGTGCTTTAGGCATGCACACTGTCTGCACCACATATGCTGGCAATTCCTATTCCTTTACTGTCTGTGACACTCCACAACACAGGAAAACGCAGTTCAGAGCCAACTAACCAAAAGGGGATATGCTTAAAAGCTAAAACATCACTAGGATTAAGATGGGCTCCCAAATAACCCCCATGAGACTGAGAACCTTTAGTCCCAAAGGAGTACTGCCCAAGGAAATTTCTGGGAGTTTCCACTGGAATTTGTACTTTCCCAAAGGGATTTCTGTAGGAGAGACTGACCTAACATTAATTATCTGAGGAACTCCCAGTAAACAACACTAAATTCCACTCTGAAAAGTGCTTGGGGAAAAATTTTGAACAGAGCTGTCAAGTAGGAAGGCAAAGTCATGTATTTTCTATAACGTTTTCCAAGTATAAATTCTTTCTTTTAATGTCCGTTATGTGCACTGAGCTGAGAATTGTGGGTGAATTGCATTGTTCTCCTTTGCCTAAGTCAGGGGTGTCCAGCTCCCAGCTCCCACTGCTCTCCTGCTTCTGCAGCGTAACGTGTGTCACTCGCTGCACACATGCCCAGCGCTGGCAGGAGCGCAGGGACAAGGAGAAACAAGGTGCTGGGCTGCATAAAACAAGGGGGAGGACCGTGAGTTCGACACCTATGGCCTGGATGAATTCTCCTGGCAATCAAACTTGCAGCCCTGCTGAGGACACAACACCAGCAGTGCTAAACATTACTTAGAACCAAGGGCCTCACTGATCCTGAAAAATCTTTCTCAGGACACAAAGGAAAAAGCTCAACTGATCTTCCAAGTTAAAAATATGGCAAACCAACTCCATGTTTTAAGTGGGGTTGAGAGGGGTTCATAAGCTATGGCACACACGGAGTCTTCTAGTCTTCTGGCATAACAAGTCATAGAAACATCCAAAGAACAGATTAATAATGTGTTCTGATGTTTACAAATCATTTGGCTCCAATGCAGCTCTCCTTGAAGGAAAATTAATTTCCCTGGGCTTCATTATTGAGTTGAAACAAGACTGCTCTCAGAGACAAACTGCAACTGGTAAGAAACATTCTCCTATTTGGGCAATATATAGAAAGCAGAAATACCAGACCACAACCTCCTCCAGGCCCTCTCTTTCCTCCTGCTTACAGCATCAGCCCTTTATCCCTGATCTCTCACATGTGGATGGGAAATAGTGGGTTAGTGGGACTGAGTATTACCACTCCCAGCCCGAAGGCCACCAGCCTTAGCAGGCTTCCCACCCCTGTATGATGATGGCAGCACCGGTACTCGCGATTGTCCAAAGAAATTAAAGCATAAGGAAACAAGAATTATGGCCATCATAGCAAAAATAGATCAGAACACCACAAAAATTGTGCACAGCTCAGTTAAATGATGAGCCTGGTTTTATGTCTGGGCTGATCAGGACAGGCACAAAGCAAACATCATGCCAGAACGAGCCCATCCTGCTCAGAACATTGTTTCCAGCAGCACAGCAATGAGTTAATGATTGCATTACAGCTGTCACGGGAATGCCAGTGCTCAGGCTGCACTGAAGAAAGGGTTTTGAATGCTATTTCCCTGCTGCTTTTAGTTCCCCCACAGAAGAGGAACTATTGGAAAGACCAGACCATCCGCAGACACCTGTGGAGAAAACTTTGGTGAACCACTGCTGTTTTCCTAAGAAAGACTAACTCACCACATTCTTAGTTCTTCCTTGTAATGGGAAATAACCTGTTTTGGTGAAAGACTAATAAAACTACTGATATACAGACATCTAAGAATGGTAGTGCCAGGGCTAAGTGAGCTTTCAGAAAGACCATATTCAACTAAAAAGCTGTTTCTTTGTCATAAAATAAACATCGGTACTTAATGTTTAAAGAAGCATGGTACCTCATGGTTACTGAGGGCACCAAGGCTCAGGTATGAAGTCCTTATACAGGAGGAATGTGATCACAGCAAAAGAAATGCATTTGCACTTTCCTTTTCCCCTCTACCCACCCACCACCAACCAAGAAGCATGCCCCTCAGCTCCCACCTGGAGCTGTCTCGCTTCACAAGGCCCTGGGAACAGGCAGGGGTCTTACACCCTCTGCATCGGCAGCGCGTGGGGTACAGCAGGATGTGGTACTGCTGGCAGGGAGCAGAGGGGCCTTCCCAAGGAGGCTCATCAGGGTGCACGCTGCACACACGTACCCACACCTCTATGCAGCTTCATATCAGTTTGGCCTTCTATCTTTTAGTATAATACCTGCAAGGGATGTCAGACCTCAGTTTGACATCCACCATGATCTTATTGTTGTAAAGCAGTGTCTGGGCACAACTCCTGTGTGCCACGTCCCACCAGGGAGCTGGAAGCAGACGACTCAGCCCAGCAGATAATGATGACTACGGAAGGCCAAGACGGGCTGGTAGCAAGAACCAGTACATATCTGGCACATGGAAATGCTTACGTACCTGTCTACCCATAGAGCTGTATCCTTACTGTTGTAGGCTCACTGAGAGCTCTGAGCAGAGGGCTTTGGCAGGCCTGTTCAAGCAGCAGTGACCCATATTGTAAACCACAGAGAGAGGCTAGAGTAAAGCAGTGATGTAATGCCATTAGACGAGAGCATGCTGCCCTTAACCATCTCATGCTAATCCAACAGCATTTCTAATGCCACCATACAACTGGTACAAACATGAAATCATTCCAACTGAAACTTCCGTTAAGCTATATTTAAAACTTGCCAAGTACAACTTCCAGTTAGGTTACATCAGTTGTAGTGTGGACTAGAGGGGTGATTCATGATGGCAAAAAGTGTCAAGTATCAGCTTTGTGCACTGTTTGGAGCACCACTAACAACAATTGGATTCAGTACTAGAACCGCCGTAATACACAGAAAAATAAATCTCCACACTGTAGTGAAAAACAAGTCTCTATTTGTGAAACATTGCCTGTTAATGTAACAAAATCCATGCTGTGCCGATTTCTTCATGCAGCAAGCCCAAAATAATATCGTAAACCACTACAATTTAACATTAGTGCTTTTCTCTAACAATTTAACTTAAAAAGGTATACTTCTTAACCTTTAAATTTTGACTAGTGCTAAATATTCCTTTGAGAAAAACGTTTGAGTAAAGCATTGGAGATGTGTGCCTCATTTCTTCTCATCTTAGTCACATCTCAGACTATCATGTTCCACAGATATATGTTAAAAAGAAACACACATTAATATGGAAAATGAGATCCTGTTACAGGATGTCAGGTTTTCTATCAAAAAACCTGTCACACTTTGTGGCTTAACCATTTTACACAAACTGAAGCACTCATGATGCTCAGCTAAATTATCATTTACCATAAACATACCTCGAGAAACTGAACATGATTTTCTTTTGTCGTTTCCTCTCCTTCCCCCATGAGCACAGCTGTGGGAACAGTTCTACAGTGACTTGGCCATATGAACCCCATTAAAAACCTGATTATTTCAAGCTGTTAAAGATCAGGTGATAACTTCCCTCAAAAGACAAAAAAATATGAATAGGCTTTAATTAGTATCTGATAAAGAGAGGGGCTCTTGCACTGTGTAAGTCCTGAATTAGAATAATAATGCAGGGAGACTCAACAAAAGATGCTTTGTGTTTCTCCTTTATAGGCAGTGGCAGACTGCCCCTTCCAACACTGTCAGCACCCCGACCATTGTCCAAGCGCAATTCCACACCCTAGATGACACTTTTTTAGTGTAGCTTGGAAGGGCAAACCTCTGTTTGATGCTACACATCTTGCCTGCAACAAAGCATGTTGAAATAAATCCTTCTGAGCAAACTCTGTGTAAATCACACCCCCAGGAAGATAACTCAGTGTAACATCTGAGCACACATGTTCAGCGAGCGCAGGTTTTACCACACCCTGGCTGCACCTGTGATGTTGCCTGCAGACTATCTGGAAGCTCAGCTATTGGAACACTTCTCCTCCAGGTCTTTACACAGGAAAATTAGTTCTCTCCTCTACCTGCATTTCGTAGTGATGGGAGCAATGCGCTGTTGCAGCTGATAGCCACGACTGATTCACTCAGTAGCACTCTGCAGAGTAGTGAAGTGCATTGCGCTAGGAAATGATGGCACACAAACACATCAGGATTAGATTTAGGGCTACTAAAGTCAGAAGACTACAGATGAATGCCTGTATAGCAAGTTCATTGCCAGTGCTGTGCTACTGCATTTGCTCCATTAAAGTTCTTTGACAGATACTGAGATACTGAGTACCTGAATTTGCAATCTACCTTTTTAATGCACAGAAAATCAAGTGTGTTTTGCACTCTGGGTCTGTAGTGATGAATTCTGCCTGCCCACACATGCAAGCAGCCCTGCTGAGTTCAGTCATCTTTCCAAACCAGCCTGTGCTTGGCACATGTCGGGTTCTATACGTTTTTCCCTTTTCCAGTTCATCCCATCTGTTTATAGCCTTTCCATCTAGTTGACTATGATTTTCCAAGGTTTCAAATTCACCTTTTTCCTTTCAGTTTTTCCTATCTGATGTACATTGCAATGATATTAAGAGGAAATTTATTAAAGAACTAGCTTAACTCAATTTCTTTCCACATTGTTTCTCCAAACTGGCTGGCTGAGTGTGACCTTTTCAAAGGTATTTGGCAGAGGCCTTCCATTTGTCAAGTTATTTTTCCAATTTTTGTCAGTGTGGGTTTTAAAATTGGCATAAAATTATTTTTGTTACATCAGATGAAAAAAATGCTCTCTAGCTGAGCTGAATCTTTTAGTCTAACTTCTTAAAACTGCATGAGACAAATGAACTACACAGTGGAAAAAAACACACAGAAGTCTGGTTTGTGGCCAAAATTCCACCTAGACATAGAGCAGGAGCGGGAGAAAAGTTATATCTCTTGAACAGTATTTCCCAAGCATTTGATAAGAATTACTTTCTGTCTTAATCTTAAACCAACAATGTTAAATCTGGGCTTAATGAAACCTGTTGAAAACGTAATGAGACATCTCATTCTGCTGCTCTGCCATCTCCTGTAAGTGATGTAGCTGCAGCACAAGAAGACCAAGTTGCTTGTTTCTTGCAGCTTTTATTAATCACTGCTTGGTGTGTTGGTTCTGGATGCCAGGGTGGAATCAGGAGACCAGTTGAAATATCTTCTTATAGTTGCTGGTAAATCGTAAGTATTTTAAAAGATTGAGTATGGCAGGTCAGAGAGAGGAACAAAGCATTTTATTCATGAAAAAATCTTACTCGCCTTCAAAGCAAGTCATATGAGAGATATATGCATACAGATTTTTCTTTTATAGCTTGTGTCTAAATTAGAAACAAGATTAAAAACCTCAATGTCCCTTACAAACTCCTTCCCTTCTCTCCACATTCTCCTATTCATTTTGGATGACAGACTGTCCTTTTTATTTTTGTTCCTCCTCTTAACCCTCTTGTCCTTCTCCTCTCCACTCTTCCCATCCCATTGTGCCTCACCTTCATGTGTACTTGTAACCATGTTGGATTCAGAGATGTGATGCACCACATGCTGGCATTTTGGAAATCTGGCAGTTTCCAGCTATGAGAAGACCTTCCTATCTTGCCTTCCCCAAACATGCCATGAGTAAAAAGCACAGGACAAAAAAAAAAACAAAACAAAAGAGCAAAACCTAAGATGGCTTAAAATGATGGTGTTATCTGTCGTGTGAGTCCCCAGTTTAAGGCAAGGTGATCACACCCCACTGGCAGAGGCCACTAATGGATGCAGCTTAAACTGTCTAAGATTATTTTAAATATTTTAGTTCTAGGAAGCAGGCAGAAACTGCAACTACACAATGGTATCAGAAATCCCAAGGGATAGGGCTGCCTTCTCAGGGCACATCTGAACTCATCAGCCTTGCTGCAGGTCCTGGCTCAGTTATTTATCATAACCAACCTGCCCGTCCCTCCTGGTAACTGCCTCAAAATAACTGCATTAACAGGAGATTCAATAGTGGGACTTACACTTCTTGTATTCTGGAGGTGAAGAAAACAAGTGCATCCCAAGTGTGCCATGTGCTTCTTTTACCACAGGGCAGTTTCACAAACCTGCAGAGCTTCAGAGAGAGAAAGTACGTCTGGTCTGGAGCCCGGGTGCTGGTGGCTGCAGCATCTCTGCCACGAGCGCTGCCTGAGGAGCCGAGCGTCTTGGTGGAGCTCAGGTCAGCAAGGGCAGGGCAGAACCATGTGCAAAGAGTTGTCTTTCTGGTTCACTTACCACCACGACATGCGTCAGAAAACAAGCCCAGCATATGTCCCCGCTGCTTCACTTGGCGGGTGTCTCATCTGTCTGCTAGGTCCTGGTTTGGATCAGAAGGCTTTGGTGCTGCCTTTTTCTTACGTCATGTCCTCATCCTGCTACGAAAGGCAGAGTCTCTTACGGGAACACAGTCCCTGCCAGCTCCTTCAGCTCCCTCAGGTATCGTACAGCAGGGCTAACTGTACTGCGGGCCTGACGGTGCACGTCCAGGGGACGAGGACAAGCCGCGCGTGGGCCCCCAATGTCAGTATTCAAACCAATCAATCACATCCAATGATAGCCCAACAACATGAGTACAAAGCCAGAATCTAGCCCTCCTAAGCAAGCTATGTCCAAATATGCTTCGTAACAAGGTAAGAAATATGTCAATTTAATGCTGTAGACATGAATGGGAAAAACTGTCAGAGGCAAAATTCCCTAGGAAAAAGGCCATTTCCTCTTGCCCTGACTTTTGGAACCAGACCAGCACAAGCAACTGGGCGAGGCAGAAGTGCTAGCCCTTCAACCAGCTGGACAGGGCAGAGGAGAAAAGGAAAGGAAAGGAAAGAAAGAAAGAAAGAAAAAGAGCAAAAACTCTTCCCACTGGAATACCTAGGACCATCCAAACCGAGCAGCTATGTCAGAAACCACTCTTGCATACACACTGAATTACAGATTTGAAGTCAACCAGAGCAGTCATTTTCTGAGAGGCAGTAAAATACAGATAGCAACTTTTGACTTGGAAAGAAGAGATAATGAGAGTGAGAGGCAAAGTTCTAACTGGATGAAAAACTCTGGCTACAAGGACAACAACCTCTAAAACAGGCAAAGGAAGCCACAACAGCTACTTGGATTTACATCCACGGGACAGAACAGTACTGAAACCAGACAGTTTGGTATCTCTACACAGTACCAACTGCTTTATTGGTAAGCATGAACAACTTTACAGCCTCAGAAGACTGCAATCTGCCTTGCCATACAGGAAAGGAAAATCGTTTCTTTTAGAGGAACTCAAAGTTACTCAACTCTAATTAACCTTCGAAAACAGGAAATCCCTACCAACACAGGTGGAACCGTGATCTGCTGGCTGTGCAGCTGGGGAAGAACAAAAACGAGAGTTCAGAGTTCCCATCTTGCTCACCAAAACCAGAGCACAGGTACTGTAAGTAAAACAACCAGCTGAAAAAACTGAAGAAAAGGCAAGCAAGTAAACAATTGACAGCAGGACTATCAATGTCCCTCTGGTCATTCATGAGAAAGTTCATGGGAGCATTAACTAAGGTCTGAGCCCTTCTGAGGAAGCTACCATCACTATGAGAGCTTAGTGATAAGGTAAAGGAAATTCATGTGACGCTATATTTTAGGAAACAGCCTTGAGAGAACACTACGCTGACATCTGATGTCACCTGTCCTCCTAAAGGTGCCCTGGAATGTGGATTGATAACACCAGCCATCTCTCAGCCATCTCGTTGTTCTCTTATACTTGGTATTTTTAACTCCAGTTTACAGGGTTGCTCACGGGACTGCAAAAGATGAATGGCAGGATAGACATTTCTCTGGGATACACTAAAGATTAAAAGTAAATATACATGGATAACCGAAAACAATTTTCCTCCTGGCCATATTGGTTCGGGAAGGTGTTTAATCGAAGGAGAAGACAAAAATTAACCTGTGATTAACAGACATGTTCTTCCTCTTAAGATAGATTGGTAAGACACTGAATTGAATGTAAGGTAACTTTGCAATGTTGAGATAATGTCATGATGTTTTGCTTTCTACAAGGCAAAATGAAACTACTGATTTTGGCAACTACATTAAGAAAAGGGGAAAACTGTATTTTAAATGAAAAGCTATCCTAAATTCCTGGCAAATTACAAGGTTTAGGTCAGCTCTAAAAGGAATTTGTGTCAGCTGGAAGAAGGCATCTATGTGAAAGATTATTAATAATGAAAAACAACCCCTTTAAAAAGTAGAAGTAATGCTTGTCAAATTTATCACCACCTGCAAGACTGGTTATGTTGATAGTAGTTCACATTATGCAAAGTAGACTGAAAGTAATTAATAGTTCACAAACAACCTTCCCACAGCAGTTTCAGCACTAATGCTGGTTTGACTGATTACAATTAATAAAAAATATAATCCCAAATATCCAGCCCTTGAACACAAATTCCTTATATCTGAGAAACTTCCATGAACAATAATAATAAACCAATCTCTCACAGCATTATCCTATCAAGCATAACTGAGTTGCCGTGTTGCAGCATCACTGGGGAGTTCTGACCTTGCTCACAACTCTCTATTGAAGTGCATTCTGTTCATAAGACGGAAAAGCCAATTTGATGGATACACACAAGAGTTCTACCACCGAGCTCTGCTGAGCCACCACAAATGCTCTGGAGTGATAGAGTGAGAACCAGGGTACTGTGATGCCTTCAAAAATCATCAGAGATTAACTGATGTTATATTAGGGGGTGCTCATTAAATCTTGGAGGCTACCCATCTCACCGTGCAAGATCTTTCCTCCTCTTGTCTGAAGTAGCTGCAGAACAATGGTCAATTAGAAACGTCTCAAGCCAGCAACAAGGAATATCTGCAAGGACACAAGGTTGTGAGAGAGGATGAAGAGGAAGAGAAGGAAATGGAGAATAAAGCAAAAAATGGAAGTGAGGAAGGTCAGAAGGTTGTTTATACATTTACAATATCTCTAAAATAGTCACACCTCAGAGAGATGCAGGTGGCAAACTGATCTCATTAGAAAAACCACAATGGTTCAGAGACAAGGTTCATTTTTGCCAAGTATCCTGTTTCCAGTACTGCTCATACCCAGATGGTTCCCAGCCACATCGTTTAACAGACTTAAATGTGATTCCTGCAGGATAGGCCAGAAATGTTTTGCTAAAATTCACCGCCGAGTTAAAGAATTATTACGCAAGGCAGAAGATAAGATCTGCTATTCGGAACATGGCATCCACAGTCATAAAGCTTAGAGCCTGCTCATGACATTGTTTCCTGAAAACAGCACTTAGTACAGCATCCCAGCAGAACTCCTAAAAGCTTTCCAAAAGCATGGAGAATAAACCTGGCAACTCACAGCTCTGCTAGTCTAGGAACTAGGAAACTGCTGTAGAAGCAGTATGAAATCCCCTCAGGCATGAAAGAGACAAGTAGCACCACACACTCCACACAGGCTTTTGGAGTGAAACATCAAGGCTTTTACAGGCCACCTACTCTCAGGGAAGAAAGTACCACACCAGGATGACGTGGCAGTCAGCGTTTCACTCACGGATGCTGTCGAGGCAAGAAACAGACAAGATCCACTGCATTTATTTCCCACCCCTCAATTAATGTCGGTTCTTAATCACCGCTGCCCGGGGCTGCTCAAAAAATTCCCTTCATGGTGTTTTTCTGCTGGAAATTGTGGCTTTTTTTTTTCCTGGGGAAAAAAAAAAAGATTTCCACTAAGAGCACTCACTCACTCTGGTATTTTATTTCTAAAAACTAAACATCTACTATCTTTTGTTTTTCAACAAAACCGTGGTTTGGAAGGACACCCACATCAGCGCAACAGGAGCCATAGCCTGGCACTGCCAGACTCTGCCCGTGCTTAGGAATTGCAAGTAGTTATCTTCCCCTCCCCAGGCATCTTGGCTCCAGTACCTGTCCACTTTTATTGCCAAAAGGGATTAAGCTCACCAGGGAATGTTGTGCATCGCTCTGACAACGTCAAAGATTAACTCACTGGCTTTTGTGTTTAACGTACAAAAACTGTTACTGGAACATCACAGGCAAACGTTTAACAGACTCTGATTTGAAGGCAATGGACAGTCCATAGTGCCTCAGCAGCTGAGTGAGTGCTCCTACGGGATGCAGTGTCTGCTAGAAGTGAGCCCAATGCACATATGTGTGTGCAAGCAAGACTCCCCTCGTATCAGAGCCCTCCCAGTCTTTTAACTGCAGTAATCTCCCACACTACGATTGCCAGTACAATACAATAGCCTGAAACGGAAAATACCTCCGGTCTACCAAGAAGCCAGTCAGAGGGACAAACTCGCCAACAGTTCTGAGAGCAGCTCATAGGATAAGGCACCGATTGCCTCAGCGCTCCAAGGGAGCTGCTGCATCGGAACAGAAAAACAGAGCCATTAATCACAGCTGAGGAAAACACCTTGCTACAGAAAACAGGCAGCACGGATGCTTTACATGATTAAAATACCCTGAGCTGAGGACAGCACACGTGGAAAACATTCAAGGGAAGAACAGACGAGATGTTGTTTAATCGGTGAATTCTTGCGGTGACAGCGGCGGGCCGGCAGGGCTGGGAGCTGCCCCTGCCCAGGGCCCCGCTCCCGCTCCTTTCGGGCAGTTCTGCCTCGGTACTCACTTCTCCTCGGCGGATTCTTCTTTTTCCTGGCTTTTTGACGCAGCGACATCTGATCTTTTCCAGCCTCCCCTTCTCGTCCCGTGCCCCACGAGCGCGGGAGGAGACCCCGAGGCAGCTTCAGGGAGGGACCCCCTCCCCTCCCGGGGCTGCACGGCGCCCGGGGCCAGGGAGCTCCGCCAACACCGGAGCGGGCGGAGCGGGGGGCTCACGAACCGAAAGGGCCCGCAGGCGGAAGGTGGGCACGTCTCGGGAACGGCGGGGAGCCCGGTGCAGCCCTGGTCCCGCCCCGCGCCTCCCCGACCCGGGAACGGCGGAAACGAAACGAAGAAGGAAACAGACCCGCTGTCCTACCCGGCCGTGCGCGGGGAGCCGCGCACCGCACCTCCCGCCGCTGTCCCGGTTGCCCCGGCTCCCGCACTCGCCGCTCCTCGCCGTTCCCCGCCGTTCCCGCACTCGCAGCTCCCGCACTCGCCGTGTCCCACCCAGTCGCCCGCCCCGCCTCCTGTCCCTCCTCTGCCCTCTCCCTCCTGTCCCTCGTTTTCTCCCTCTGCCCGCTCCCTCCTCGCTGTCTCCCTTGTCCCCCCTCTGCCTCCTCTCCCTCCTGTCTTCTCTCTCCCTCCTCGCTCTCCTCTGCCTCCTCTCCCTCCTCTCCCCAGCCCCCGGCCGGAGCCGCGCGGAGCGCCCCCGCTCCCCCTGCGTTGCTCGGGGCCGATGCCCGTGCCTGCTTCCAGCGCTGCCCCTTCCCTGCGAGAGCAGCCCGGGCCGGCGGGAGCCCCGCGGGGTCCTTGTCCCCCTGCCACCACGAGGGCACCGTCCCATTGTCATAGAACCATGGAATAGTTTGGATCAGAAAGGACCTTACAGCTATAGTAAGTGCCAGTCGCTGGGAACTGAAGTTAGACAGCTCAGGACGGGGGGCGGGGAGGGGGGGGGAAATGGTGCAGATTTTTATTTGACCCAATTAGCTATTGGAGAAGAAAAGAGGCAATAATAGATTGAGTCTTTGGATACCTTTGAAGTTGGAATTTTTGCTTTCCACCAAAGGTAGCTGCTGGATTCAGCTCTCACTCAGATAGGTAAAATGTAGTGGAATACATTTCTCAAGGCAGAATCCATTGTACAAATAATAGAATCATAGAATGGTTTGGGTTGGAAGGGACCTTAAAGATCATCCAGTTCCAATACCACTGCTCTGGGCAGGGACACCTCCCACCAGACCAGGCTGCTCAAGGCCCTATCCAACCTGACCTTGAACACCTCCAGGGATGGAGCATCCATGACTTCCCTTGGCAAACTCTGCCAGGGCTTCACCAACCTCACTGTGAAGAATTTATTCCTAATGTCTAATCTAAATCTTCCCCCTTCCAATTTAAAGCCATTCCCTCTCATCCTGTCACTACTCGCCCTTGTAAAATGTCCCTTCCAGGTTTCCTGTAGCCCCTTCAGGTACTGGGAGGCTGCTATAAGGTCTACTCAGAGAGTTCCCTTCTCCAGGCTGAATGACCCCATCTCTCCCAGCCTGTCCTCAACTTTTTTTATTAACTTTACTTATTTTGGGGTATGGTCCCCTTTTTAGGGGCACAGTCCCCGTTTTGATCGTGATTGACCCAGACAGCCCCGGGTGCCCTGGTGGGGACACTCGTCCTGGTCAGGGGAGCGCCCAGCACCCGCAGGTTATGGGCATCATTTTTCCAGCCATGACTTTACATTTGGTAGTGGAATATTGAGTCATGCTAAATGCTACCCAGCTATTCCTCATTTTCTCCCCCTTTAACTCCCTCCCTCAGGAAAGGTGATTGTTGCAATAAAACTTGCTGGTTGGTTGTGTGCCAGTCTCCAGTTCCTGAGGAGGAACTGACTGGGAAGGAGCTGGTAGCACACGGGACAGATGGGGCATGCAGGGCCCAGTCTGCCACGGCCAGCTGAGAGTACCACATCCCTGCCATCCCACACCACCTCCTCCCAGCCAGGTCTCACTGTGGTGCATCAAACCACCCATCCACTGTGCCTGCCTTCCTCACAAACCTCATACGTGCCACAGACTCCTGCCCACCATGAAAACTCAGGCAGAATCCCCTCAGGCTGGCACACGCCACCCCACAGGCAGCCCCTGCAATCCCGCTTGATACTTTGGCTTGCGCAAGCCAGCACAGCACCACTGAATGCTTTTCAGGCTCCAGCAGAAACCATCTACCCAGAGCTGTTACGGACAGCTTTCTAACCTCCAGCCATCAAAACGCCTTCACTGGAAGCACTCTCCACTGCACTTCAGCAGCACCTTGTGTCAACCTTCATTGGCAACACAGCCACCAGGCTGTGGGCCACTGCCCGGGAGACGGTGTTTGAGTAAAGCCAAACCCTGTACCTTCGGGTGTGGTGTTCAGAGCTGTGCCGATCCAGTGTCACACTTGGCAGCATGTCGGGTGGTAAAGCAAAAAGCCCTGCTGCTGTGGCCTGCCTGTTGTGTGTGGTGGGAAGGCCAGGGGGCATCTGCTGGGAGACAAGGCTGTTAGAGCTAAAGGCAGGACAGTAAGCAGCCCCCAAAGAAGGGGTGGCCTCACCCACTGGGGCCAAAGGCAAACATGGCTTCTAAGAAAACTTGAATCCAAAAAATGCCTGGAATATCCCACAGGGCAAGCTGAACCTTGTATTCCTGTTTTATTGGCTGTCAGCAGCAGCAAGAATGGTGTTTGTCAGCAGAGGAACTTGAGTTAATGGTATCTTGTAAATCTTAGTACTTGCAGAAAGGTTTAATGAGAATTCCCGAATCCTAGAAAGTTGGAATAGATGCTAAAAATGCAGCAACATGACATTTTTTGAAGCCTGGCATTCTTTTAATGCTTGGTATGGGCAATAGGTTGCAATGAACAATAGCAAGTGCAGCCTCTCTCCTACAGTTGTGCTGGTCACAAACAAGGGTCTGAGCAGGGCAGGAAAGCCAGTGTCACAGAACAAAGGAACCCAAAGCAGCCTCCACCTGGAGCTTCCTTTTCCAGGCCCCTCTGGAATCTATGCTCATGGAATTGCTTTGCAGATCCTTAGTGCCGGATCTCTTCCCCACTCTGTCCCTTGGAATGAGCCAAGCCCTCCCTCCCCACCGACAGAAAATAAAATCCAGCTGGCAGGAGTCTCCTTGCCATTCCTTGCAGCTCACTGGTTCCACTCCCCTTGAACAAACATCCCTACCTACCAGTTATATTACCTTACTGCACCATCCTCCTTCCGCAGGGAGAAGGGCTTCGGGGTGCTCTGTACATGCAGCTTCCCCCCACACTCACAGAAATGTTAAACCCAGAGTTCAGTCAAAATTTTAGCTGGCATAATCCTGCACCACAAGAAGACACCACCTTCCCTTGCCCACTCAGGGTGCTCTCTCTGCATTGCCCTCAACTTTCTACTGCTGCAAGCTTCTTTCCCACTGGGCAAATGGGATGAGTGAACTAGTCTAGCCCAAATCAGAGTTTTTTGCTCCCTTTCCCAATATACTTGTGACTTCTGCTTCACAAGTGCCTTTTGAAAGGAAAAAAATATATCCTCTTGGTTTCTTTCAGCATGGAAGAGCCAGTGCTCACTTCTGTACCTGGAAGTGGTCGTTTAATAAGCTAGCGGGCACCTATCCTCACATCTACATAAAGCAAGGGCAGATGTAATGAAAGCCCTACAAGCAGCTGAGAAGGAACAACTAGGAGAAATGGTTTTGGTGAGGACCTTATGAAGTGTTTTCAATCAGAGACTGCTGGTGCTTTATCTGCATCAGAGCTGACAGATTTTGAGTGAGGTATATCTCGCTATGACTGACTTTTGACAGCACTTTACCAGCGGCTTTTATGGCATCTGTAGGTTAAACCATGCTTTGAAAGGGCTCTAATTCCTTTTGACACACTCTGGTACAAACCAGAGCAATTCCACCTACCCCAAGAGAGCTAATGTGTCACTTGAAAATCCCAGGGAACAATCAGCAATAAAGGCACTGCTGATCTCCACTGAGTGGCCCTAAGACAGTTCCTTAAGCCAAACTCCCGATTTCCTCCCCCAGAGCATGGCTAATACTTCACTTCTTCCACCCTCCATCTGCCATCTGTGCACAGATGATGTGCTCCAAGAAAGGCTGTTCCCCATGCACAAACACAGCTGCGGCATCAGAAAGGGTCAAAAAAAGTATTAAGCTACCACAGAGACAAGTCTGACTTCTCAGTTTCTTGCCCTTGCAGTGAAGAACTCTCATTCTGAATTTCCAGTAGCATAGTCGGATTTTTCAGCCTGCAGCCAGATTATCTACCCTGCCTAAGTTCCGTACGCCTGGCCACAGGTCCATCTCACCTAGCTGTCAGCTATCAGCATAGGTAGCTTTCTTCACACCCTGACAATCCACACTTTTCCCTCACCACTTCCCAGGATTTTTGTATTCTTGTCATTATCTAGTGTTGCCTTTTATTCTTCTTGCTTTTTCTTTTTATACACCTTGAGGAGGGTGAGTTTCCTGGAAGAAAGCTTACAGAAAAAGATATTGCCTCGCTATCTGAGCAAGTAAGGGAGCCAGGAGCTATTTGCATATTCTCTGATAAGCAGTGAGAATGTCCTGGTGGCCCTGTGAAGTTCACAAGAAATCACCTTTGTGTTGTTCCGTATGCTCTTGCTTGTCTATACTTCCCCAATTCCATTCAACTAACAATATTAAACATCCTTTTACATACTGTTATAACATTATTTGGAGGAAAAAGCAACATCGTAGTCTTGAATTTAACCATTAAAGAGATGGTATTGCCAATACTTAGTATTTAAAATTCATGCAAATGACTTAATTAATACGAAAAAGTCATACTTTTAATCAGTTAATTTCTGCCTGAACTATTATGTTACAGCTGCACCTTATTTCTATTTTTTTCAGGCAACTGTTAGGAAAAACTGTATTTTATAATATAGTACTAATTTAAAATTCTTTTTTATATGGACTACAGTTGGGGTTTTGGTGGGGGTTGGGGTTTTTTTGTGTTTGTTTTTTTTGTGTTTGTTTGACATTTTCTTTTCTGCCCCTAACTGTAAACATTTGCAATCTTACAAGAACCCCTTCTCACATACTCACACCTGGCAGATGATGTGCTAAGACCAGAGTCTGACAACACTGATGAGAGCTCTTACTGCCCTGGCGTGGGGAAACTGTCTCAGTGGGGAATGAGGGGAGTCAGCGTTTTGCTGTCGCTGTGGGAAGAGGAGAAGGCAGCCTATCCCGCCCATTCCGTGTGCAGTCCCTTCCGGTGGGCACCTGGGGAGGGAAATGCAGGGGAAAACTGGCACATTACACCCTAACATTTCCCTTTCGATAAGTGATCCTTGCATGTTGTGGACACAGCAGATTTCTGTGTGTTTCTTGCTCTATAGCTAAGCAGTATGAAAGTAAGGCCACGCTAGGAGATGACCGGCTACTAGTGGAGAACTATTTGCTGTCAGCAACACGTGTGACCACTTCTGACAACACAGCTGAAACTTCCTCAGGGGCAGATTTGGAGATTTTCACTGGTTTTACTCTGACCATATTCAAATCACCCTGTGCTGACAGCAAACAAACACAAAACTAAGCTAAGCCACAGTCTTGGGAGAAGACACAAGCATCTGTGCAAAGAGAGCACGTTAACTGCCTCTGTGGAGGCTGCCGGCTGCTTTCAGGGACCGTTTACAGCTCTGGTGGGAACTCTCCCATTCCCGTTAATTTCATTCATTAATTTTTCATTAGATACTCGACCTGTTACGACTTTCAAAGTGTCTAATTCCAAGTTTCATCTTGCTAACAGCACTTAGTGAGCCCTCGTTCTTAGTAAATACTTCTAAACCACCTGCTTTGAAACTCAGTTCAGATTACAATATAAAAACCTACTAATCTGATCTACTAATGTTGGTTTGCCACCTAGATAGTCCCACTTATCCTGTGTCTGACATTCATCTGGTGCAGTGCCTGTTGCAAGCAGACCAAAGGAATAATATTTATTAATTTTTGTTCTTCTAACTGTTAAAATCAAACCCTGCTGTCGGCACATTTCTCAAATTCTGAAAAGCTTATCCAGGCACTGTCCGGACACAACACAGGCCTTAAAGTGCTACAGATACACCATTTGCACAAAACCCATCCACACGGAGCAATCAGATGGCAAGTTAAATTCCATCTTCTTGACCCAGATGAGCCTGACACTGATACAGGACCTTGAAGACGGTGAAGAAGAGGCCTGGAACACACAACTCCACACATCCATTTGCCACCATACCAAATCTCAGTCCAAATGCTTACATGTGAAAATCCTTATTAACTTGGTTTGTGAACAATCGCACTCATTCATATTCTGGTAAGCTGCTGGTGGGAATGGTGCAAGTTCTGTGCAGTTCTCTCCATGGCACTTTATTCAGCTAAACTTTACTGAGCTGCTCCTTCTTCTTGCTGTGCCTGACTTGAGTAGTGCTGGCAAGGGAATACACAACTGCACAGAACAGGGGAAGGGGACCGAAGAAGTGGTGGGCATCCTCTGCTCCAGGGGAAAGGAGATGAAGGAATAGGTGAAGGAGAAAGTGGTGCTGATAGAGAGACCTCGGAGATGGACAAGTTTGCCAAAAGTGTTTCTGGGTGCTGGCACTGCTGCAAGATGTGTGCTTGTTTGCTGCCTATGCGAAGGAGAAGGGCTGGCTGAAGGAAGCCCCAGAAGTCAGCTTTAATCCCCATTATCAGTCACTCCAGCTGTTCCCTACGAACAGGATCTGTGGTGAGAGCCCCAGAGGTGAGGGTAGCCCAGCTGCCCACGCAGGGACCTGGGGGGACCAGCAGCAGGACTGACAGATGCATGAAAGGCACGTGAACTGTGTGCCCCCTGGGCAGGGTACAAGTGCTGAGGAAAGCAACATCTCAGCACACCAGGTACTGCACCAGTGTATTGTAAATAATCAACTTCGTACCACAGGCCTCGCAGTCTGAGAGGAAGCGTTGCACTCACAGCCCCAATAACAGCCTTGACCTTGAAATGGTCCGGAAAGCAGGGCTGCAGAGGAACGAAGCAACAGAACATTTGCAAGTAGTTGCATTCAAGCGGAAAGACAACCCTCCGGCACGGCGGACACGGGATCGCCTGCCGCTGCAATTCTGCCGCGCCGTGCAGCCAAGCGCGGTGCCCCTGGGAGGGCAGCTCACACAGGGCTGTCTAGCACGGCAGCTCACCTCTCCACGACCCGACGCTCAGCCAAGCAGCACTGGGAGTCTGAGAGCACGGTGCAGAAAGAGCCAGCCAGCTTGCTCACCTGTGAGCTTTCGGTGCGCGGTGCCCGGGCTGTTCCATGGTCAGCATTTTCCTGATGCAAAATGGCATTCAGACTGACAGGTGCTAACACGGTGTTTCCCTGTGAAAAAGCAAGGATGCTTGTGGGGTTTACTTTAAAAGAGTAAATGTAATGCTTTCTGGAATCCCTGCAATATTTTTATACTTGCTCATTATAAGGTCTATCAACTGTTCCAAAATAGCAAGAGCTGTAGTAAGAGCATTACACATTAAGGATGGCTTTAATTACGTAGAAAATACCTATGCAAATTCCAGATAGCATCTTCTGCATGAAAGGCAGGGTGCGTTGGTTTGCTTCTTATCCTCACAGTATGGAATCTTCTTATGACGCAATATTCATTTGCTTAGGCTTTATTTATTTTGGTCAGTAATTAAATTAACATATCTTAAATTAAAAAAAAACCACAAACAGTATCATAATGAATTATCTCTATCATGGTGGCTCCTAAAATACCTCCATTAGGACTAGACCCCTCTTGTTCAAGAGGCTGTGAGAAAAAAATACACAGGAAAACCAGGGCCAGATAACCCCACTCGCCTTACACCGCGAGGAAGCCACTGCTGACGGCAGGTGCCTAGCATCTCTGGAAATGGAGCATGTTTTTTTTGGCACCAAAAGCACAATTTTTCTCAATGACATTAATTTGAGCACCTTGGCCTGAGTGTCACGCCCAACAGCACACCATGAATCACTAATGCAGCTTTTTTTTCACAGCTTTTCTTTAGCTGTTTGTCTGTTTGGTTGAACCCTCAACACCAGAGAGTAAGTTCATAGTGACAATACTGCCACATAACCCAATGCATTGAGAGGCAGAGCAGCGTGACCAGGGCAGTGGCTAATTCAGTGGTTTACGTTCAACTGTATGGCTGTCATAACTGTGCTGAGTAGCTGGGCTCCTGTTTGGGTAGGAGTAAACAGATCAGGCTCTGGTTGAGTCACTGGCACAGTCAGAACTGCAACATCCTGACAGTGACAGTGACGCATAAGGCACTGCACACACGGGAATGGGGGGTCTTCGACTTTTCTGCAGGGCAGCTTCCCCTAACATAGTCTGGCCAACCAGGCTTGATTGCGATTTGAGGCAGAAAGCAAGCATTAACCCCAGGTTAACACAGCATTCATGGAATAAGAGTGCTTGATGATGCCTGCTCTGGAATATTATGTGTAAGGTACAAAGTTACATGCATGCTGAAGAAACAGAACCAACCCCACAGATTGCCAGGACGAAGGATGCCAACACAGCTTCAGCTTCAACCTCTACTCTACACACAATGTGGCACAGTCTTGATTCCTTTTCTCCTGCATGAATCCATCAGTGAAGCTCAAACTCAGACTCTCCTTTGCAGCTGTCAAGAAGAGATTGCTTCCAGACTCTCTCTCTTACAGCAGAATGATGAGGGAAATATTCAGTGTGGGCCAGGAGAACTCATACCTGGCAGCAAGTTACACAGGCATTTGTGAGACCACATTGGAATGTTGGCTAACAGGATCTCTGGGTCTAGCCCCAGTTCTGGAGGCAGAAAGCAGCCTAAATCATCACAAGCGAGAGGCCAGAGCACACCAGCAGGTAGGTTTGTTTAGAAAGGCTATCTGGCAGAGCAGCTGCTTTAGAAGGCACGGCTCTGTTCCCAGCTCTGTGCACAGCTCTCTTGCTGGCAGTTTATCTGCAAAGCAAGTGAATGCCCACTGCCTCTGTACAGGAGGGATAATTGGCTCTTAGGAGTGCGTACTCTAACAGCAGCAGGGAGTATGTGGGATCAGGCATAGTGGACTTCTGGGCAGTGGGAAACAGTATTATGAGTGTATCTTCACTCACTCTTCCCTTGCCATCCTGCGGGCTGGCCAAATGTGTCAGAGCCACATGGAATGCGTGACACTTGTGAGCCCTGACCTCATGGCCCCTAGGCTGGCAGTCAAATCTGAGACACAGACCAACCCAAAAGGAAATGGTGAAGGTCCTACCCAGACCATGAAGGACTGCAGGACTCATCTCAGTCTGTTTGTTTATTCTGTGACTTTTAAGTTGGAAAAACCCCTCTGTACTAACAACAAAGCTTTTGAGTTCCCTGCTATGTATAGCAATTCTCTTATAGCTGCATGTGCTTGTTGATGTCAACGCCCTGCACCCGAGAGCCACTGCCGTCTGTCACACACAAGTCCTCATTATGTTGCATAACAGATTACCTTTGTTGCCTAACAGAATGGCACAGTAGATTTTGTTGTTGCCTCACGTAAACTTTAGTCTTGCGAATTCCATTTTGCACTGACGCACTGCTTCTGCCTGACAAGTGCTTTATTCCTGTTGTTAAGCGGCGAGCTTCACGATACACAGGCAGCCACAGATCCTGAAAAACAAGTTTAGAGATACATAAATACGCCACCATTATGTCTGCAAAACAATCAGCCACGTGGATCCTGGTTGCTGCTGTAACACTGGGCTTAGTGCTGCAGCTACACATCCTGGGAGGCCGCACCGCTCAGATTCACTGGTCGTGGTCATCTGATGTTTTCAGTTACAAGAAAAAACAGTAGCATAAAGAAACAAAGAAAGTGGCAGAACAGCAAAGGAATTTTAAACCAACAAAGAATTCATGGTGTTGGCATTTTAGTGTATACTATTGCCTTTCTCATGGATTTACCCAACTGCATTACATTATCTCTTGTTCTCAGTGTTTGATTACTATTCTAACTGAATAGGATTAGTTACAATGTTTATCTATTAAAGAACAAAGTGTGGAAAATGTTAACAAATCCACCCATGTGATTACAAAACATTAAATCACATGAGGCACTTCTTCTGAGTCGTCTCTATATACGTTCAGCACATATTTCAGGGGAAGGAAAACATTTACTGCCAGGCTTCAGACAGTGTTTCCTTTCTTAAAACATTTTAGTTGGCAGCTTTTCCCGTTGGCATATGACCAATACTCTGCATAAGTGGAAAAACAGTAGTGATATCTACAGGCCAGATTTTGCCACTTCTTATAATTAGTAATGCTATCTTATTTTCATATGTGCTGGCTATACCCTCTACACAGAGCACTACTAGAATCTCACTGATAGCTGCTCCCTACTTTCTCTGGACAAAATCCAAAGAGGAAGAAACCCCAGTCATTACATAAGCAAACCTCAGCAAAGCCTGAGGGTTGGCCTGTCAGGATAACCTTAAATAATGGTAACAAGATCTGGACGCCAGCTTATTCAAAGACGAACATATTTTGACATCCCCTCCAAATCCTTTGAGAAGCAGATATTTCAGTTTCCAACATACACTCGTCTCTGATGCACTCTCCAAAATCATTCAGCAATAGTTGAACCAATTTTTCATCAGTGCTCCTGTCTCTCCTAAGAAGTGACATTGCCACTGCTCATTCCATCTCGTGCATGGCCAAGCAAGAGTCATCAAATAAATGATTGGAGACATTGCTGGACAATGGATGAGTCAGTTACTGCTGAGGGATTGGGTTTTGTCTCTATTTACTGGCTGTATTTGGAAATACTTCAAGCCAAATTTCAATTACAGGGATAAAATAAAGGCTAGCCCAGTCCAGGAATTTTAAGAGATAATTGTACTTCAGTGAAGTAATAAGGCACGGTTGTTTTCAGACATCACTGCTCCCAGTTAATTGTGCTAATCCAAAATCTACCTGAGTTTTACTGCAAACAGCTTTGGAAAGCCTCCATGGGAGCATGAAGAAGTTAAAGAAGACAACGAGGTGTCTGGGTGCTTGAGGTACAGGACAGTGGAAAAATATTTCTGCAGGAAGCCGAGGTAGGTGAGTGCTGTACAGCTGTAATTATGGAATTGGGACAGCTACTCTTTCATCTTACGGAAAACAATGATAAGCAGTGCAAAATGGTACTAGGAAGGAAGGGAACTGGCAGCCCTGCCTGTCTCCAGGTAACACACCAGCCCTCCAGACGTTGGCAACTTCATCTTCAGAACGATGCTGCGGACACAGGACCTGGGAAAACTCAAACAAGGACTGAAAGTCCAAGACTTTTCAGGACAGGGAGAAGTAAGAGAAGACTTGACTTTCTGGAATGAATAGGACCAATACAGGAGATAGGAGCTTGGCAGCTTGGCTCTTCCCTGTCTTGATGTTTGAATACAGGGATACACAAGGAAATGAAAAGGGTGGAAACCTCAGATCTGAGTGAAGAAAGTACTTTCACATACAGAAATTTGAGGTGAGTCTAGAGAGAGCCTGGACATCCGTGGGAGTGGAAAGCAACCCAAGCGCTGTTCGTGCTTAACACGTTTTGACACCAACACATGCTGTTGTCAGCTCTGGACCGACTGGTTACCTTTTAATAATACAAGAACAAGATGACTTCAATACAGTTTGAAGGGCAACATTTTAAATTATAAAATCTGTTTCCCCACAGCACATGATTAACCTATGGAACTCAATCCCACAAAATTTAAATTGAGCAGAAACTCTTCTGAATCCAAAAAGGATTGCATGTGTATTTATAAACGGCCAATCCCACCTGGAGCAAGGGTAGTAAACCTTCAATTAGGTGTTTGTGAATGATTCTTTTAAATCCCTTGGAGCACGTGCCGGCCAGACAGCTTGATATGCCCGAGGGGCAGTGATTCAGGTGCGCTGCATCCCAACACCTGAGTGCTCTGCAACTCAAGCTGCAGCTGGAATTCCAGCTCCCTTGGGGCTGGCAGCAGCGCCCTGAGTCCTGCCCTGCCCTGGGGCTGCTGTGTGCGCGCAGGGAACGCACTGCTCGGCTCCTACACGCAGTGGGATGCTCTTACCCCTGGGATCTCACCGATGCTGGGATGCAGGGTGGTTGTGTTGTCCGGCAGCTCCGAGCAGAGCCAGGGGCTCTCTTGTGCCAGGCTCCTTACCAAGGTTACGACTAAAATCCTGGAAATATATAGATACGATTCAGGGGGGTGGGGCCGGGCGCGGGACACGCGCAGGCGGCATGGGGGCTCCCTGCAGCCCCGGTGCGGGTCCCTGCGGCCCCGGTGAGGGTGGGGCTCACGGAGCGGGGTGGGGCGGCCCGGGCGAGCTCCGCTCTCCGGTCCCGGCGCGGGCGGTGCCACCCTCGGGTCCCGCCGCGCCCCACCGCGCCCCCTGGCGGGCGAGACCGGCAGCGCCCCGGGGCCGCCGCGCCACCGTGGGACCGAACCGCTCGGTAACCGAGGGTACGGAACCACAGAGCGGTCTGGGTCGGAAGGGACCTCAAAGCCCATCCAGTCCCAGCGCCCTGGGCAGGGACACCTCCCACTGGATCAAACCATCCAACCCGGCTTTGAACACCTCCAGGGATGGGGCAGCCACGACTCCTCTGGGCAACCTGTGCCAGGGCCTCCAGACCCTCACAGGAAAACATTTCTGCCTAAGATCTCAACGCAATCTCCCCTCTTTCTGCTTAAAACCATTCCCTCTCGCCCTATCCCTCCACTCCCTCTTCAAGAGCCCCTCCCCAGCTTTCCTGAAACCCCTTTCAATGCTGGGAGGCTGCCCTGAGGTTTCTCTGGAGCCTTCTCTTCTCCGGGCTGTAAAGCCCAACTCTCTCAGACTGTCCCTATATGGGAGGTGCTCCAGACCTCAGATCATCTTCATGGCCTCCTCTGGACTCGCTCCAACAGTTTCATGTTCTTCCTGTGCCGAGGGCTCCAGAACTGGACATAGGATTCCAGGTGGGGTCTCAGGAGAGCAGAGCATAGGAACAGAATCTCCTACCTCACCCTTCTGGTCCCACTGCTTCGGATGCAGCCCAGGGCATGGTTGGCCTTCTGGGCTGCGAGTGCACATTGCCAGCTTATGTGGAGCTTCTCACCCACCAGCACCCCAGGACTTCTCTAAATCCATTCTCTACCCAGCCTGTCATTGTGCTTGGGATTGCCCTGACAATGGAGCTTTTTATTCCTCTGCTCAGCCAACACACAGAAGTCTTAACATGGAATCACCTAGACAGTGAGGTAAAATGCTCCAAACCAGCCCAAATGGCAAAACAACGTGAAGCATCCCAGAAAGCATCCTGGAAAGCATGCTCAGGACAAGGCAACTATTCAGTCTAGAAGCAGAGTGATTTTTCAGAGTACTCATTAAGCAGAGAGAAGACGACCGTGGAAGGTTCTCCCTTCCTAACAGAAACATTAACATGGTAAAGTACCACCCGAAAGGGTGCAGGTTCTGTGCTGTGCCCAACAGCCCAGCACCCCGGGATGGAGGCTCCTCTGTCTATGTGCCTTCAAATTAACATCTGTAACACCCAAACAGTCCAGGCACAGAGACACTGCAGGTTGTGCCAGCAGGACAACCACTCTCTGGTGAGCAGTCACTAACAGCCCAAGGCTCTGCTCTCTGGCCAACTGACCCTTTTCTTTAAACTGAAGCTGCAAACCAGTGCTCTGTACTGCATCTCCAGATCTACTAAGAAAGGAATTCCTCATGCCTGGGGTAAAACCAAGTTTCTGTTACCATGAAACACGGTACATCTACCCATTTGTTCCCTAAAAAGAGAGACATATGACATGTTCTTATAATATTGACAGGCTGAGACCATTGGGGTTGTCCAGCCTAGAGAAAAAAAGGCTCTGAGTAGACCTTATAGTGGCCTTCCAGTACCCAAAGGGGCTGGGGAGGGACTTTTTACAAAGGCAGGCAGTAATAGGATGAGAGGGAGCAGCTTTAAATTGGAAAGGGGAAGATTTAGATTAGGCATTAGGAAGAAATTCTTCACAATAAGGGTGGTGAGGCCCTGGCACAGTTTGCCCAGGGAAGTCGTGGCTGCCCCATCCCTGGAGGTGTTCAAGGCCAGGTTGGATGAGGCCTTGAGAAGCCTGGTCTGGTGGGAGGTGTGCTTGCCCATATCAGGAGGGATAGAACTGGACAATCTTTAAGGTCCCTTCCAACCTAAACCATTCTATGATTCTATGATTCTATGATTCTATTCAGGCTTCAGTAGCATCCATGGCCTTTCCCTCTGTCTCTATGTTTTCAATTCCACATGCTGCAGCCTTCCCTGGCCCAGACTCCATTCAACTGCCTTTAAGCTGACCTGCAGGTGGGGAGGCCAGGCTGGCTGCAGCACCCCTGCAGCGCCGCCCCAGTTTGCCTCGGTAGCTCACTGGAGGGGAAGGGGATGGGACTGGGCTTCAGGAGAGAAGGGACACCTCCTCTGGTAGCTTGGCCATGGGGCAGGGTAGCCTGAGAAATGGTTGAATTGCAATGGGAAACCGCTGGGAGCTGTGGGCTTGTCAGAGATGCGCAGCTCGGTTTCACCCATCAAAGGGGAAAGCCTTTAGGCCTTCTGGAGGGAGAGAGAGCGGTGCACGCTCACACCTCCTTGGAAGTGCGGTAACTGCAAAGGCAGCCTGAGCAGCCCCTGCTGGAAACAAAGCAGAGGATCAGCAGAGCATAGGTGACTGAGAAGAAGCAAAGAATACCTGAAAGCTGACATCACTCTTAAAAAAGGCAAAGCAGAGTCTAGACTGGAGGAGAAATGGGAACGCAGAAGGGAGAGGCAACATTCAAACAAGATAATTAAGGAGAAATACTGGAAAACAGGGGGATTCTACCATTTTTGCCTCTGCAATTCATCTCCACTTTTTAGGACACCCTGACTCTCCTGCACAAACCTACCAGGAAGGAGTTTCTCCACTTTATGCGGGCAGGTTCCTTTGCTTCTGGACAGGACTCATGTTCTCTTCACAAGGATGGAGGACTTAAAAACTGAGCTCCTCTCCTGAGGCCTCTCTTCCATGTCAATTTGCAGCCATGGCTGCTGGATCCTCACCACTCTAGCATCATGCTTGTCCCCTTCGGGTCTCCAAGGCAGGTCTGAGGCCAGGCCACGATGTCAGTCTGTGGGTTGGGGTCCAGGTCAGCAGGGCGCATGGACAGACACAGATGTGACCATAGCTGGAGACCAGCACTACTGTCACATAGGTCGGGTAGGGACTGACAGCTCTAGGATGAGCTGAAAGAGGCTCCTGTGCCACGGGCAGGGGTGAGGCTGTTGGGGCTGAACAGGGCCTGTTAGTGCCCTCAGGTCCCTGACACAAAAAGAGAGTGGCTTTGCTGGCTGCAAGTTTGTGGTGACTCCAGAGACCTCACTAACACGCAAGAAGGGATCAAACAGACAACTGTTGACAGAAGTGTGGGGAGAGATGGTGCTGATGCACAGTGCCACGGGTGCCATGAAACAGAGCTGAATCTTGGCCCCACCAGGCCTCAGCAGTAAAAGTCTGGCTTCCCTAAAACAGCACTTGTGAGGGCAATGGCTCCCTTCTGAAGGGACAAGGCAGAGGGCCGTCACCAATATCCGGGGATAAGATGAAGGAACATATTTTGAAAGTAACAGCAAAACTCAAACACATCATTTCAGTGTTTTACAATGCTGTCTGTGATCCCACAGTTAAGCCCAGTGTGGAGAAGCAGCTACAAGTTTCAACAGCTTTCAGTTCCTTTTCTAAACCAGTATGTGCTCCCAGCATTCACAGCCTGAAGTTTCAAGACAGATCAAGCTTCGCTGTGCTGGATTTCCTCAGTCCCTCTGGAAAACATTCCATGCGTACATTGCAGTTCTCCAGCTTTTATTCTCATTCCAAACCTGCAAGTACAAATATAGCAATGTTCCACTCCTGTAATGCACACTCACGAGATGTGCTGAAATGCCACTTGCTAGAAAGTCCAAAAAAAGCACTTTACCACATTCCTGTTGATGTGCAATGTAACGGAGAAGGCAGAAACTGCTTTAACATCTGTTGGTTTATGAGAGTTGAACATTCCCCTCCTTTCATCCGGCAGCAGCAGAGCTACTAACGCTGCAACATCTTCTTCCGAGCTTGCAGCCATGCACAGGAAAATACACTCCTTGAGAGCGATCTCATTTCTCCATGCTTTAGAACATGACTCCCTCTGTCCAAACCAGAGCTGCCAGAGCAGAGGGATGATAGGAAGGTGACCCCAGCAGAGGGGAGTGGACAAGCAGGTATTAGCCCTGCTGCCAGGAGGAAGCAGGGGTGAGGCTGGAAAGCTTCCTACCGCCGTAGCTATTGTCTCACCGCTTCCTCTGCCTCTCAGCTAGGGAAACCATGGATGACGCAGCTGGCGGGACTGAACTCACTCAGCAGCACTTGCAAACCTCTGCCAACCTGATTGGAATTGGGTCTTGACAATTAGTATTGCTGAGTCATTCACATGAAAGCGATGCAGGGTCATTCCCCATGGTTGGCATTGTTTCTCATGTTGCTAAAAACAGCCAGTTGGCAATAATCCTTCTGGACATTCGTATTACTCAGAAAATCCAACTGAGCCAAAATCTTGAGATAAGAAGATTCCCTCCTTCTGGATGGGAAACAGAATATTGAAACATATTAAGAGTCTTCAAAATGAAAAAAAAATCAAGGTTTTTTTTGATAAATGTGCATTTTCTCAGGGAGTGAAGGGCCAGGGAATCACTTTGTTAACTTTTCCCAGTTGTCTTGAATAATAAGGATATGACCTTGAAGAAGCCAGCTGTGACATGAACACTTTCTCATAACAGAAGATGCAATCACTACCTTACTGTGAGTCTTAAGCAATGTCAGTTGATAAATTGAATACCGTCCAAAGGAGAAAATGTATGTTAAAATGGCAAGATTTTGTCCAAAACCAGAACTCAGTGTAAAAGCAGCTCAGGTTGGAGCTCAGGTGTCCTTGCACCACCTGTGGTCCTGCCCTGCTTCAAGGTATCCAAGAAGGCAATTGGAGCATTCTGACAATTCAGGATGCGGCCTGCTTCCTCTTGGAGGAGAATTAAGGAGGGCAACAGCTGTCATGGGCTGCTGTGTTGTTACCGTGGGTTGCTGTGTGTTGGCTTTTGCAAAGGTGTCTGTAACATCCTCCAAACTGGCCCATTGCTCCCCTCCCTTCCAAGGGCACAGACACAGATCCGTTCTGCCCATTGATCAGTCAGCTACAGCGGCTGTCAAAACCCTTAGGCTGAAAAAACCCGTGAGCACAAACTCATTTATAATCAAATTAGAACTTCACCATGGGATAAGCTCAATCGCCTCAGAAGCATCCTTTAAACAAGCAATCCTCAGTTCTCCTCCACTGGCAGGAAGCCTCTTGACTGCAGCATATCATTTTACTCAAATACTCTCACATTTTCCTAATGTTGAGATTATAAACTGCCAAATCAGTTTAATATAGGAACAAAATAAACTAGCTATGTGAGAAAGAAAACCTTATTTTGTGTCTCTTTAGATTTTATTAGCAATATTTCTTTCCTTTTTCCAGACTTCCTTGCTGAGCTGGAAAAAAAAAAATCCTTGTTGCCAAATCTGTAGTTAATTTGATGTTTCTTTCTATATTTTTGTTACACAGTCTTTTTTTAGTCAAGTTTCCTCTGCAAATGCAAGTTCTTCACTCTCTCCTAGCTAAAATACAGGCATTATTAGTAGAAATTGACCTTTCTGGTGCTCCAGGAGTGAGTCTTCAGGGACTTTTCAGCAGCAGCAGGTCTGCAATACTATGAGCACTAAAAAATACTGCAATTGGTGACTCCTGGATTTTGTGTACAGAACTTCTCAATCCTGCATTTCTGGTTGTGATCTCCGTGGAGATGTCACTGACCATTTCACTCCCAAGAGAGGGAAGGGGGTGACTGCAGCTGGGACTTGCACAGCTCCTACAGCACACACATTCTTGATGCAGCCGAGCAGCCCCTTCTGCTGCTGGGATGTGGCACCTCACCCCACACACTGTGCTGCTGCCAAGCTGGAAGTGTGTCGGCTGATTGCTCCAAACAACCACTCACCTCAGTGAGCTTGGGATCAACCCTTCCATGTGCAGCATTGAACAAGTGGTGACCTGAAATTGGAGTACAGCACAAACAGTCCTGAAACATTTTTCTCCATCAGTGTTAAGCCCAGCCAACTTTTGCCATCTTCTTAAAATTAGGATGCTGTTTTATTTGTGCTTTACCAAACTCGAGGTATTAAATAATCTTTATATGTCATGCTGACACAGATATTGCAGGTGTCCCCATGAGAGCTCAGACAGTGATGGTGCTACACCCACCTCTGTCACTCACTTGAGGCTCTAAACTGAGGATATGACTCATTTTCTGCATTATGCAGTAATAACCACAATGCTATGCTGCATTCAGTTTACTGTTTATTTGCTATTCTCACAAAGATCATTAAGTTTGGAGTCTTTTGGAGGGCTTTTTAACCATTTCATCCCCAGTTCTCCAATGTTGTTTTGATTCTGCCTCAGATTCTGGAATCAGCTTTTATCTGGTTGTTTTGTTTTATTTTGTCTCCTTTATTTTATCTTCTTTTATTAAAAAAATCAGATTTTTTTTTCACCATCGATCCCTTTTACCAGAAGTTCCAGCTGCCACTTGTTTACTGTGTTTAGTGATGGCAGTCCTGATCTCCCGGGGCCTGAGGATGCCTAGCCCTTTACCCAGATGGGTTTCTAGGTCGTTATAGTACCCAGAGGCAGGTCAGGGATGAGGACAAGTTTGAGGAATACCCTAGAAATGGACAACGTAGAGGTCTCCAAAGAGGCCAAGAGTTGGAAAGCAACAATTCAGGAGGCACTATGGAATAGAAGAGGTGGAACACAAGTGCACACTGAAAATGACACCTCTGGAAAAGTCAAGATATGGTATTTCTTTCTCCCTAGCAAGCCCAAGTGTGCAGTGCTGAACTCAATATTAATTTGACGTTCACCTCACACTGGTAGATTCTGAGCCATTTTCGTCACCATCTTCACCAGAAATGCTCCCAAGGTACATAAGGCACCTTTGAGGGGGTTCTGACGAGATTTTCAACATTGCAGCCTGTTGAACTGCTCAGTACCAGAGCAGTGGTGCATTTCCCCTCAACTGAAACAGAAATCTCCTTCGCGGGAGAGCTGTGCTTTCCCGTGGACAGTGATCTCACTTCCTCCTGCTTTGTTTATAACTGTATGTGAGGTTTTTCCTCTTCCATTCCCTTTTCCAAAAGCAGTGAGACAATAAGACATTGTTAAGTGTTAAACATCCATGTTTCTGTTCCTTGTCTTCATAACAGGACTATTAGAATGATGAGAAATGAAACAGGGAAATTATGATAGAGAATGACAAAACATAACTCAGATTTTTATCCAAACACATTCAGAAATGATCCAGTGACTGTTGGAAGTCTTTTTTTTTTCTTTCCCAGAAAAACCACCGAATAACTATGTAACGTTACGTGAACCTGTGAAACCTTCTTAAATTGGAACACTTCATGCCCTAGCAAAGGGGATTTGAAAAATGGCAATTGTAACAGGGCACAGGAATGAAGTATACAGATGACTAACAAAATGCAGAGATGCCATTTCTAATGGCACCAGGAAATAAAGTATCCATCACCCAACTACAAACATATCGATCCCTGGAGAGGCAAGGGACAAATGCAGTCACTGGAAGACCTGAGGATACCTTCGAAGACAAAGAAGCTCTCCACAGTGTATGGAAGAATACTAAAGGAGTCTGACCCACCTCACACCCTGGGGAGAACTACTAGGGCAAGAAAAAAATGGAGTTGAATAACTCACACAACACTAGGAATCATTGCCAGCCCAGGAGCCTGCTGTACAGGTATACTCACCCACATAAACATCCAGCCACAAATCCATCACTGTGCAAGATGAGGAAATCCTCAACATACTGGGTGTGATGTGTGTGACAGTCCGACCTCAAGCAAGAGAAGAATGCACACCGGGACCATGGGCAGCTTTGAAATGAATCTTGGGATTGATTGGCTAAGAAGCTCCAGAAGATGTGTGTTCAGTTTAATGAGAAGGGTCAGCCCCGTGCACGGACAGGTAGATGGCAGGGAGGTTTGGCAGCACACCTGCTCCTGCAGGGAGTAGAAATTCCTTGGGATGCTCAGCTGTCTAGGGGAATGTGTGTCACACCAATCTGCCCGAGCCAGAAACCTCATCTGTTGCTCCTGCCTGCCCAAGACAGACTTCCTGGAGCTGGATGGGTGATCACATCCAATCCATTTTTGTTTGCCGAGGGTGATGTGCCTCATATAATAACAGAGCACAGGCCACCAGTGTCAATAGTCAAAGGTAAGTAGCTGGTGGTCCCAGTAGACCCAAAGCCAAAGGTAGACGATGATGTTAAAATAAGAAAGGGCCTATTTTATGGGAAGCAGATAGATTCTCATCAATATTTAACATTGTTAAACTATCAAATGGATAAAAAGATTCAAATATCAGTCAATGACTTTTTTAGCCAAAAACAGTTTGAAAAGTTATGCCATGTTAATAGCAGCTTGCATGTAGAGAGACAGACAAGGCAAAAGCAATTACCCTTCCTGTCCTGCAACTCAGTTGACAGTAAAAACCTTTGATTTGACAGTGAAACCTTTGCTGTGATTTGAATCAGCCAGTGCAAAATGAAAATGTTGCCATGAATATCAACACAAGGAAACAGTGATTGCAGCCACCAGTGGTATCCCAGCGGTCAGCCCCAAGGTTGTATCAGGTTGTTTTCTCCCCAAGGGCCACAGAACAGAAGAGCCAGAAACACCACATCCAGCTCCAAGAAGGCAGGACAGAAACAAACAGCAGACCAAACCAGAAAACCTTGGCTCACAGAGTGGCACGGAGGAAGGGCGTTACATGGCAGCATGGGGAAAACTGTGACACAGTGTGAGACCCTCAGAAAGACTGCAATTTCTATGTAATTTTAAAAATATAATTGTATATGCATATATATGATGCCGTCAAAGAAAGACCCTCCCACATATTTTCAATATGTATGTAGTAGCCTTTAGGTCTGCTCCAGGCTCTGATCTCCTAAAGTGAAAGCTGCCAGATTACACAATAAATGTCATTATTTTTTCTTGCTGCTCCCCTTCTCTTTCCTATCTCATATTCTTCCTTCATTTTTTTCTCTCTCCTTTTTCCGCTTCTTTCTTCCCTCCCTTCTATCCTTGGCTCTCCCTGACCCCTCTTATTAGCATTTCGTCTCCCACTCATTCTTGCTCTTTTCCTGCTGCTCCTGCTCTTCTCCCTCACTCCCAGTCACTCATTTCTTTCACACTGAATTAGCTCTGTCTCTGGTCTATGCACCCTGACAATCAATCTGTTTTTAATTGCTGCACTAAACTTAGCTGGACATTTCAGAGAGCCGTGTACATTTAAACTGAGGACCTTTTCAAAGTCTTCATAATTCAACTTGATTCCATGTATTTGATACAAGAGCCATATGTTTTTGTGGATCACATATTGTGTCACACATGTGGATACTTACAGAAGAGAACATGCATCTGGCTATCAATTGCTTTTGCTTTCTGCCCTGTCAGTTAATTTTGTGCTATGGAATAGCAATGACACTTTGAAATGCACTGAGGTTTTCTTCACACCTCCAAAAATACTCCATAAATGTGACGAATGAGGGCCCACAGTGCTGAGTGGACTTTGCTTGGAGTCCGTTCACAAGAGGAAAAGCACTCATAGGCAACTCTCCATGAGGGCTAATAGGGTGGTAGAGTTTGCGCAGCCTTGAGACCATGTTCCCTGTCCATCACCATCAGCCTTGCTAACAGCTTCTCCCAGACACCACCAGTATTTTTAATGTTCATTTGTTTGTCCCAACAAGCTCCGTAGAAATAATCAATTGATCCATTATGTCCTCAGAGCAGATCTAGCTGCCTTTGCTCAGACAAAACTTTCCTGCACCACCCCCTGGTGCTAAATCTGTAAAGAAGGGGAGAGAAGGGGGAGAAAATTATAGTGGATTCTAGCAAAGGTGTGTAAGAATTGGCATTTCCTCTCCAGCAGTTATAGCATTAACTGGAATGTTAAAATCCTCCCCTAGGTGTGGGTGTCCCTGACACATCTTTATATCAAATGTGTGTATCTGCAGGGAAAAGCGGACAGAGACGAGCGCTGATCTGAACGGAGAGGAAGAGTTCTCACACTGATTCAATTAGAGCAGCATATGCTGTAATATAGCTGCAAGGGATAACCGAAACTTTTGGAAGAGTGCTGCTTTTTCCCCTCCCTTTCCTTTGGCTGCTGCCACATGGAGCTGATTTCACATTTCGACCATAATGTAAGTGATATAGAAAAACAGTTCTCTCACTGTGACAGGTCCGTGGGTGCCAAATTCACAGGCATCCTCCTTCAAGCAGTCTGAGAATACAGCTGTGCATGGAGCAGTATCTTTTCTGCCCTGCCTGGGTTTCAAGTGGATGAGTTTTCTTTCTGACTGCCAGAAAACACTGGGGGACCACTAGCAAATGATCCACCTCACTCAGTTCTCTGGGACAAAGCACAGAAGTTAAATCATAGAATCACAGAATGATTTGGGTTGGGAGGAACCTTAAAGATCATCCAGTTCCAACCCCTCCTGTCATGGGCAGAGACACCTCCTACCAGACCAGGCTGCTCAAGGCCCCATCCAAACTGGCCCTGAACACCTCCAGGGATGAAGCATCCATGACTTCCCTGAGCAATCTGTGCCAGTGCCTCACCATCCTTATTGTGAAGAATTTCTTCTAATGTCTAATCTAAACCTTCCTCTTTACAATTTAAAGCCATTCCCTCTCATCTTATCACTACTTGCCCTTGTAAAAAGTCCCTCCCCAGCTTTCCTGGAACCCCGTTCAGTACTGGGAGGCTGCTCTAAGGTCTCCCTGAAGCCTGCTCTTCTCCAGGCTGAAGAAGCCTAAACCCTCTCAGCCTGTCCTCATAGAAGAGGTGTTCCAACCCTCTGATGAGGGTTGTTCTCTACTACAATGACAGTTGTTCTCGACTACAGTGACGTGATGCTCAGGTTAAAGAAAACAAGTTCCGTTAACTGAGCATGCCAATAGAAATAGAAATCCACACCTAACACGCAGTGGCTGCAAAGTGGCAATGTGCAGCACATTCCCTGCAAGCAGGGCGCCCTTCCACCGTGGGAGCCAAGAGTCTGGAAACATCATAGGAACAGTTGGGGGGGGCGGGGTGTCTTGCGAGCCGGGGCTGCTTCGTGTACTGTGCTTTTGCAGCAATGCCCCAATCATGTCTGAACAGTGAAAAAAAAAAAAAACAATAGCTATAAAGAGAAACTGGAAAAAAAAAACCCCAAACCCAGTCCCGGAATTCCCAGCTCGAGGACAGCACCTTCCTCCCAGAAACAGTCAGCATCCCATTCTCCTATTGTGCTGGCTTAAGCTGTGGGTGCTCAAAGGGACCAAAATTGAGCTCTGCTCTTTGTTGATCACAAGATAAAAGATCTAAAGTAAAAAACATCCCTGGAAAATTATGGATTGACGTTTTTTCACCGCAGAGAGCTCCCCTCAGTCATCCCTCTTTGCAAAGCGACGTCCTGCCCTCAGAGCTTGGATGGGTGGCTTCACGGCGTCAAGTCCAAGCAGCTGAAGACTCCAGGGATTCAGTTGTAGTCTGTGTTTCTGTGTCAGCGATGGAGACAATGATCCCACAGCTCATCCTCAGCTGGGATGGCCAGAGCCATCTCTGTGACATTTCTCAGCCAGTTCAGATGAGGGGAACGCAGGGAATCCCTGGCAGATGTGCTGCCAGCAGACAAATCCCACTGCCCAGCCCCCATGCAGAACCAAAATGGGAAGATCTGGAGTGAGGGAGCTCATGTCAGTGCAGATAAAACCAGGGCTTCTTTCTTGCTTCAGCATAAATTATTGCACTTTGCCTGTACTGCTCTAGAATCCGCAAACTCTGTTTCTCCTAACACTTTATAAATACTCTGTTCTTTTTCAAACAAAAGGCAATAGCTGATCGCGTTAAAATATCAGAATGCACAGAGGCTCTAATAACCTCTGAGCACCTCAAACCCTGCTGCACGAGCAACTGCAGCACTTGCTGATTTTGTTTCATGAATTACAAGCTGTATCCAGGCAGTAACAGGTGGAAAAATGGATGGAAAGCGATAGTCCCTTAACCTACATCCTTCTTTTTCTTTCTCATTTCACACTTTGCAATGATAAATGTGCTCATTTGCTCAAGATTAGTGGACCACACATTGGGTTTTGGGGGTCTAAAGAATAAAAAAATGAAAGATTATCGCCAAAAATGCCAGCCTGTGTGTACAAACCCATTTGTGATGGTTGCACTGCCTTGGAGGCCAAAGGAGGAATTTTTGCAGACATGTATTGCACCCTGCATGGATTTGGAGGAAAAGCTGGCAATGCTAATAACTGACACCTCCAACCCTCCTACCCACACTTTGCCCGTCATCTAAAGGGCTGCGCTCCAAAACGCAGAGGCTCGGAATGACACCTCACACAGAGGGGGTTTCCTTAGAGGAGAGTTGAGGGATGAAAGGTGTGAGAGGAGGGAAGAACAGCCAGCGGGAGGAGAGATGGGCAATTGCGCTTTTGTATTCTAGGAATCCCCGTATTTCCAGACGGACCAGAGACCGTCCTACGGCTGGGACCACCCCCTACCCACGGCTGTACCGGCACTCGGGCAAAGCGGGGCGGGGCGGGGCCGGCAGGGGGCAGCGGAGGGCCGGGGTTGTGCAGGGCAGCTGTTGCGATGCAGGGCGAAGCGGCGCGGGGCGGTGCGGGGCTGAGGCGTCCGGTGTGATGCCATGCGGGGCCAGTCGGTGCGGACTGTTGCGGTGCAGTGCGGGGCTGGGGTGGTATGGGCGATGCAGGGAGCAGCAGCGCGCCGGGGCCAGCCGGTGCGAGGTTCTGCAGAACCTGCAGGGGCAGCGGCGGGCAGGGCCAGGACGAGGTGTTGCGGTGCGATGCGAGGTCGGTCTGTGCGGGGCGGTACAGGGTCGGCAGGGGACAGCCGCGGGCTGTGAGGTTGCGGGGCGGTGCGTGGCCAGGCTGAGGTGGTGCAGGGTTATGCGGGGCGTGGCCGGAAGGAGGCAGCGGCGGGCCGGGATGGGGCGGGACGATGCAGCACGAGGTGTTGCGGGGCGGTACGGGGTGGTGTAGTGCAGGGTGTTGCGGGGCAGTGCGGTGTAGTGCCGACAGGGGGCGGCTGCGGGACAGGGTGTTGCGGTGCAGTGGGGGGGCTGGTTGGTCCGGTTCGGGACCGGCAGGGGGCAGCGCCGGGTCGGGAGCGGGAGCCGGGGACGCTTCCCGCACCGGGTAGCCTGCGGCTACCGGGAGGGATTCCTGCTTCCAGCTCCAACCGCGTCCCGCGGAACAGGAGGAAGGCGCGGTAGTGAACTCCCCGCCTCTAATGGGAAACAGTTCAGAGCTCCTCCAAAGCCGTCACTTTTAAATGAAAACATAAAAGAGAGCTGAGATAAAACAAAACAACAAAAAAAGTTGGAATAACGCACTTTGATTCAGATTCTGAAAAAAATTTCCTCAAGGAATGGAAAAACTTATGGGAAAAATAATAGTTAAAAAAAAAAAGAGGCAAACCGAAATCTGATGGTGCTCGCGGCAGCTTGAGCAGACATTCCTCCCTGTAATCCTCCCGGTCTATTCCCGCTCCGGGAAGGGGAGCTAAAAAATCCCCTATGTGCTGTCTCGCAGAGATGCTGAGACGCTGGGATGTTTAAACAAGTGGTTCCCATTTGTGTCCGGGGAGTCGGTGGCTGTCCCGGGCTGCTCGGGCTGAGGTCCCCAAAATCAAGTTGAGCTCCTTCCACAAATCGAGGGGTGGCTGCTCCCTGGGACTACAGCAGTCTGGGCGGGAGGCTCCGCTACGGGAGATGGGAGCGACCATGCGAGATTTAAAGGACCTTATGGGTCCTCCTCCTCACTTGAGGATCTCTCTGTTTCTTATGAATGTCCCGGTGTCCCGGGGGCAGCGCAGGAGCCAACACAGACACCGGTGAGGCCAGGGGATGGAGGAGCCACCCTTGCCCGCCTCGCTGCCCTGAGCTCGCTGCCCTGGCAAACCCTGGAGACAAGAATTGAAGTCCCGCGGCCTTTGTCTCCCACCGGCATTAGCGGGGATGCCGGTGGCCGTTTCCGGCCGGTGCGTGCCCCTGCTGCCTTGGCCGGGATGGTGGCCAATGATACGACTCGAGAGAATGGCAGGAAGATGTGCCAGGGGAGGGTTAGGTTGGACATTAATTAGGAAAAGATTCTTCACCCAGGGGGTGGTGGAGTACTGGAACAGCTCCCCAGGGAAGCAGTCAGGGCGCCAAACCTGGCAATATTCAAGATGCACTTGGACAACGCCCTCAGACACACGGTGCGATTGTTGGGGTTGTCATCTGGAGGAGCTGGACTCAATGATCCTTGTGGGTCCCTTCCAGCTCAGGTCATTCTATGATTCTATGGTTTAGAAGGCAGGAGCCGCCTGCCCGCTGACACGGGCTGGCAACAGCGGCGAGAACGAATTCCGGGGCAATTGGGGCTACCTCGGGAAACCCGCCTGTTCCGAGACCTCTGCCTGCCTTCCCCCGGCCCGGGGGGGCCGTGATGAGCCAGGCAATTGCCGGTGTGCGGGCGCTTGGGAGCCAGTACCGAGCGGCCGCCAGGAGCCTATCAGCCCCGCACCGGCTGCCCCCACCGCTGCCGAGCACAGAGGCAGGAAGCGGGGGAACCTCATCCCCTCGCCAACAGCACGGGCCTGGCTTTTTTCGTTTCTGAACACCTTGTTAAAAACAACATCTGACCAAAAAAAAAAAAAGATGTGTAGCGAGTGACTCCTTTTGGTATCTCTCCCCTTTCGATAACTTGGGACGTTATGCCTCACGCTGTGCTCAGCTTCGCCCTGTCCTTTATCAATTGTTTGGCTTTTCGCAGAACAGAACGATAGTAATTTTTTAAAAATCACAGTTATCACTGGGAAAAAAAGAAACAGGCGCCGTTTGTTAACCACGAGGTCGCCAGCTCTTCTCGGCGGCGGAACCCGAGGCTTCCCCCGCACCGCTTCCCCGGGCAACGGCAGCCGCCCCGTGAGCCTGGGACCCTTTCCCACCCTCCTCCCGAGCCCATTGAGCGCAGCCGGAGGGTGGAGGGGGGGGCACACACCAAGTGCCCGAGTTCCCCGCAGTTGGCAGTGAAAGCCCTCGCTGGGGCCAGATCCGCTCACCCCGTGCTACCTTCACGCCACCGAAAACAGTTGAGGAAACGACAAACGCCACATCTCGTCCCGTTACTCCGGAATTGCTCCGAATTAGCGATTTGTGTGGTCTGGGAGAGAGAATCCCACTGGAGAGAGAGAAAGATAGAAATTAAACGAATATAGGTGAGCAATTCGTGTGCCACCAAGCCTGTGGCATTTGTAGGGACCTGCCGGGCAGCCCGGAACCCCTGATGGTGCCAGAGGCCGCTCCTGTCCCGGGCAGGTGGGGAAAACCGAGCTCGGGCCCGGGACTGGGGGGTAGAGTGTGCTACCTCCCGGCGTGAGGCCGGGAGAGCCAGGGCTTCTCTCTCGGATCCCACCCGATGGGATTTCTCCCAGCGTGTCCTCGCTGTGCAACGAGAGGGAGAGCGAAGTCTTCCCACTCTGCTCCCCGAGCCCCTCTCCGTGTGCCAGGCAAGGACCGACACGGGGTGGGGTCGAGAGCCCAGTTACGCTTCACAGAATCATAGAATCACCTGGTTGGAAAAGACTTTTGAGTTCATCGAGTCCAACGGTACCTGACCACTACCAAAACATATTCCTAAGCCCTTCATCTGTCCATCTTTTGAACCCCTCCAGGGATGGTGACTCCACCATCTTCCTGGGCAGCTTGCGCCGGTGCCTGAGAACCATCTGAACCTTCCCTTGCGCAATTTGAGGCAACACGCTGCTGAGTTGAACGAATTCCCAGCAGCCCACCAAACCCTGCAGCTGCTGGTTTGGCTAATAAACTCCTGTGCGGTTTCTAAACTTATAGAGAGCAAAAGGAAAAATATGTCCATCCGAGTAAACTGTAAGTGAAATCTCATTGATTACCTCCGCCTCCCTGCCTCTGATTTGATTAATCATTTGCCATCGCGCTTTCCAAGTTACTTCTGTGTCGGGTTCCCTCTGAATCCTGTAGGACTCTTCCAGAAGGGGAGCTGTGCTGTCGGGACCCACGTACTGTAAACAACCACAAGAAGCGGGGCTGATGTTTTCAATACAGCTCAAGGACTAAAACAAACGCCTCGGAGGAGGCCAGCCCGAGCTGTTGTTCTGGTGAGCGCTTCCCAGGCCCGCTGCTGCGCTACCTGGGGCAGGAGGAACCCCCCCACTCCACATCCCTGCTGCGGGCAAGTGTTCCACCGCGCAGAGCAGAGCCCAGTCGAGCCGCGAGGGTGCCCGCAGGCCCCCCGCACAAGGAAGAGCCCCGCGGCTCCACCGCACAGAGCAAAGCCCCGCAGTGCCGCAGGGGTGTCTCGCACACCCACCGCACAGAGCAGAGCCCCTCTGAACCCCGCACAGTGCAGAGCCCCGCCGAGACGCGGAAGTGTCTGCAGACCCTTGGGACAGGCTCTTGCGGGGTGTGCACGAGCAGATGGAGAAGGCGCCCTCGCTGTGTATCTTGTCACCGTGTTCTATGAGAGAGGATACAAGAAATTTATGACCGGGCATTGCCTAACAAGATGAAAATTCCTTGGGATTTTCAAATAAGCACCACAGAAGGGCAATAAAAACAGTGTTCATCTGCACAAACCTTCCCACGCTTCACTTTTTAAATAATAACTATGTCTTGTTATGAAAGGACACGGACAGAGCTGGGATGAAGGATGGGACTGTGGTTAAAGTAAACATTGGATGCAGAAAACCTGACTTTCACTACCTTAGCCAGTTTCAATCAGTGGTGGTTCACTCCTGGCGTGCCTCAGTTTCCCTCCTCGTAAAAACATGTTGATTGTATGGCTATAGACACAGGGGTCGGCTGAGGTGGATATGAAGACCCCCTGAAGCTCCTCGCCGTCTCCCTGCGGCTGAGGATGGCCGGACCGAACACCTCAGGGCGGGGGAAGGAGTAGTTACCGGCCCCTGCCCCCCCCCCCCCCCCGGCTCTGGCCACCGGACTCACAGCGGTGCGGCCGCCCGGGGCCCGGGAGTCGCGACCGTCACACGCGCAGAGCGGAGATTTTTTAAGTAACAAATGTACCTTTTCTTATTTTTGAAACAAAAATATCGTTTTCTGCTTAACAATAGCCGGATCTCGCTGAATGAAGCTTTTGCATATTTTCCTGTTTTAATTGGTTGTATAATAAACAATCCTGACCCCGCACTCTCTTTTCAATGAGTTCAGGGTGAAACGCGGACCATGGGACTGGAAATGACTTTTTCACCACTTAAAACAGGGACAAGAATACCAGGAATCAGGCGGTGTTAAACAGCCGGGGCGGGAGGGGGACGCAAGGTGAGCGCTGTGTGTGTGTCCCCTCCCGCAGCCACTGGCATCACGAAAGGAGCCGGAGCTGCCCCGGGGTCCCGCAGCGCCCGTCCAGGGCTGCGCGAAGGAAGGAAAGACGCAAAACAGCCCCCCCCACTCCGGGCCTGGCACTGCCCCTGGGGTTGGCACTACCGGGGGGCGGCGGGAGCAAACCCTTCCCTCGCCCCGAGGGGCAGGGGGAGCTGCGGCCGTGGGCAGGCGCCCGTGCAGGGAGAAAACAGCCCTCGCTCCTCGGCTTTCACCTCTCGCCAGCGTCGCACAGTGCCGGGGCTCAGCCACACCGCGGACCCGAGAGTCAAGGCCACGGTCCTCGCAGCAGCCCCGGCCCCTGCAGCAGCAGCCCCGGCCCCGCAGCAGAAGCCTCGGACCGGGCCCCCGCACCAGCAACCACAGTCCCAGTCCCTGCACCAGCAGCCCCGGACGCGCAGCAGCAGCCTCGGCCTTGGCCCCTGCAGCATCCCCGGTCCCCGCAGCAGCAGCCTCGGCCACGGCCCCCGCAGCAACAGCTCCGCAGCAGCATTCTTTGCTCCGCAGCAGCAGCCCCGAAGCAGCTCTCATCTCCGCAGCAGCCCCACGTCCCGCTCCACTGAGCTTTCCTCCTGCCGTCATTTCTGTAACGTGGAGAGGCCTTTCACAAGCCAGAAACCAGCCCTAGCCCTTTCGGCGGGACGGCACGGGGCAGAGCTCCGGTTCGCGGTGCTGCGGGCACGGCGGGGCTGGGGTAGTGCGGAGCCGTGAGCGGCGCGGAGGACAGGGAGAGGGCAGCCCGGACACGATGGTTGTTCAACAAACCGCACGGGTTCACACTCAGAGCCGCCTCTATTTATAAAATACAGCGAAAGATCGTGAAAACACCGACTGCGGCGGCACCGGCTGCGCGGGGACGCTGTGCTTCAGGGGCGAGAGGAGCCCCGGCAGGGCACGGGGAGCGGGGCACACAGACAGGGCCCGGCGGGACAGGCGGCCTCCCCGGCCCTGCCCGCCCGCAGCCTGGCCCCGGTGGGTGCAGGAGGCCCGGCACCCCCAGACTGCCCCGCGCTCCCGCCCCGGGGCAGCGATTGCCCCGCTCCGCGCGGCTCCCCGCGATCGCTCGGCACGGGGAGCGCCCGGGGGACGCGGCGGGCTTCCCTCACGAGTCCCGGTGCGGCCAGAGGAGTCGAGAAGGAGAAGCAGAGGCAGAGCATACCGAACAGCCCAGGCCTCGAGCCCTGCGGGGCGAGGCTGCAGCCCGGGGCGGCTCGCCCTGCGCTCCGCGGGCTGTGGGAGCCGTGCCCCCTTGTCGCCCCGCCACCGACTTCCACCGAGGGCCCTGGACGGGTCAGAGACCCCCCCTCAGAGAGAGCCCCGCTCCCGGCAGAGCCCCCGGCTGCAGCGGGGCCCGTACCCCATGTGCCTCCTCGCTCCCTGCCCTCCCGTTGCACCGGTGCCTGCTGAGGAACTGAACTCGCTGCTCTCCCTCCCGACGCACCCGTTGCACCGGTGCAGTCGGAGGGGTTGGACTCGCTGCTTGCCCCCGGCGGCGGGGCAGCCTCTCGCCCCGCTGCTCCTGGGCCCGCAGCTCGCCGGCAGCTGGCAGCCCTTCTCCCCGGCAGCGCCCGCGGACGAGAGGTCCCCCACCACTGCTTCGTTCCGAGCGGGGAGCCCGCAGGAGACCCGGCGGTGCGTGAGAGTCGGGCAGCAACCCCGGTACCGCCTCGCCCCGCATCCCTCTCCGGGGCAGCGAGCTGCCCACGAGTCCGGGACACGAGGAGCCCCGCATCCCCGCTCCCCGCGCGGGTCAGTAGGGGAACCCAGGTAGGGGTCCAAGAGACCCGGAGCCCCCGGAGCCCGCCCTGTCCCGCTCCATCCCGCGCCGCAGCAACGGAGCGAAATTAAACGAGATGGAAATAAAGGAGGAAAGGCGTTTTATTGGAGACTTTACAACGCTAGAAAGTACAATAAAAGTGCTAGTTCAATCTAGAGGAGTTGGTCCCAAAATGGTACTACGCCACAGCATCTACCAGCTTACATAAACAGGTACAAAATCGCTAGGAACTGGCCCCTGTATTATAAACACTATTCTCTTTTTCTTTTTTTTTCTCTTCACATTAATCTATGTAAAATCGAAAGATCCAAACGTTTTAAGTAAAATGGCAAGCATTCAAAAGCAGAACCTATCGGAAAATCCATTTGGGGTCAGGCTCGGGGTCAAATAAAAGGAAGAAAGTTTAATCTTTCGTTATTATTAATAATATGCACACGGAAAAAAACCCAATTTATAGGAATTCGTCTTTTTTTATAACATCAAAATATTTTTTTTAGATCTTTATAAAATTACTTTTAAGACTTCAGAGGACATTGTCTCCGTTAAAAACTATATTTACTGCTGCCGAAACGTTTCACGAGTGACGCTGGCAGGCTTTGTTCGTTGTTTTTTAATAACCAGCAACATCGCACATCTCCTGCTGTCACAGCAGTCCCCACCTAAGTACTATTTTGACGACAAGCCACAAGCTCGGAAGAAGCGCAGTGCTTTGCAGATCGAGGAAGGAGAAAGAGAAGAGGAGGACGAGCAGTGGGGCACAAGGCAGCGCCCAGGCCCCGCACCGCCGTTAGCGACAGGCATTGCTTTGCTCTCGCCGAGCCCCAAAAGACAAGGGCCGCATTATAAATTATAAAGCCACGTTCTGAGGGCAAACCAGTCCGTTGTTAATGCCCTGTTTCCCCTAGTCCCTCGCAGACCGACACGCGAGCGGTGGAGCGAGCGGCAGCCCCGGCCTCGGGCTGAAGCCGGCGGGCCGGGGCCCCGCTCTGCACTCGCACCGCCTCTCCGCACCCCGGCACGGGTCCTACACTCACACAACGCGGAGCAGGGCGGCTGCTTCCCCGCCGCGACAGTCTAGGCACAGAGAGAGGCCAGTCCGCAGCCGGAGAGGAGGAAAGCCGGGAGGAGGCGGCGGGCCGGAGCCTCCCTAGATGTCAATGCGGGAGTGCAGGGCGCCGTGTTTGCTGTCGTGCTCCCAGTAGGAACAGTGCATCATGGACAGCTCGGCGGGCTGGCGGGCGCAGGCGAACTGCAGGCCGGCTCCGTTCGCCGCTGGGGCGGCGGGAGGCGCGGGGCTGGCCGGGCTGAGCTGCTGCGGGTGGTGGGCGTGCGGATGGTGGTGGTGGTGGCCCATGCCGTTGTAGGAGTTCACCATGCTGGGCAGCGCCATGCTCTGCACCCGCGAGTAGGGGCCATAGGAGGCCGGGCCCGAGAGTCCTTTCACATTGACGGGGCTGACGTTCCCGCCAGACACCTGGCAGGAGGCGTAGGGCATGGGCGCGGGGGGCTGCGGCAGCGGCCACGAGTTGTTCATGAAGGTGGACTGCAAGTACTTGGGCGGGGAGAGGTAGCCGTAGCCGTCGGGGCTGAAGAGGGTCTTGCCGGGCTGGAAGTGGGTCGGGGGCGGCCGGAAGGGCCGTTTCATCCTTCTTCTGCGGCGGTAGTTGCCCTTCTCGAACATGTCCTCGCAGGCGGGGTCCAGGGTCCAGTAGTTGCCCTTGCGCTCGCCGCCGCCCTCCCGGGGCACCTTGATGAAGCACTCGTTGAGGCTGAGGTTATGCCGGATGCTGTTCTGCCAGCCCTTCTTGTTCTTCTCGTAGAAAGGGAACTTGCTGATAATGTACTGGTAGATTCCGGACAGCGTGAGCCTCTTCTCCGCGCTCTCCCGGATGGCCATGGCGATCAGGGCCACGTAGGAGTAGGGGGGCTTCTGCGAGGGGTCCGGCTTCTCCGGGCCCTTGTCTGCGCTCAGCTCCTCCTTGACCCGCTCGGGCTCCTTGCTGCTGCCGCTGTCATGAGCCAGCAATGCCACCGTGTCCTCCTCGCTCCCCGGGTACCCGCTCATCATGGTGTGGTGCGGTGCGGAGCGCCCTGCCGGCGGTCGTCCCTCCCCGGGGGCCGGAGTGGAAGCCGGGACCGGGACGGAGATGGGGACGGAGACCGGGAGGCGCCTCTGGCGGCGCCGCGGGTCCGTGCAGCGCGGCGGCGTCCCTGCCCCGCGGGCTGCGCTGCGCTCTGCCGCGGCGGCCGGGCTCTTTTCTCATTTGTATGGGCCCGGCCGAGTTCCGCTTGCGTCAGGAGCCCGCTCCCCTATCGCCGCCGAGCCCGGCCGGGTTCAGCCCGCTGCGCTCAGCCCCGCGCACGCCGCCCGGCGTTGCCCCGCGGAGCCGCGCGGAGCCGCCGGGGGCGGGGGCGGAGAGGGGCGGGGGGGGGCCTGGGGGCGCTAAGCGAGCCCCACCGCCCGGCCGGGGAGCCCGGCGAGGGGGTGCCCTGCCCCGCCTGTCACACGTCCAGTCGCGTTTATACGTCTTGGCCCCGCGCCCGGGGGGCACGGGGAGGCCGGCAACGCTCCTCGCCGACCTCGTTTGCGGGAGGCAGAGAGCGAGAGGTGCGGGACGCTGCTCTCCCCCCCCCCCCCGCCCCTCCGCGCGAATCGCGCGCAGACAGCCGGCGTTGCGGGGCTCAAGACGCCCAGGGAAGCCGGGGTTGACACACTAGGCAACGTCTCTGCCCGCGCCCCGGAGGCTCGGGCTGCTTTCACACGGCTCCTGCGGCAGCGTGCGTGCCCCCGCGGTCCCCAGCCTCGGCCCCCTCCTGCCCGCTGTGTAAAGGCTCCCCGAGAACAGACGGGTGCGGTCGGCTGGCCCGAGCGCAAGTGCCGTGCAGTAACAAATGTGGAGCCCGAGGCTGCTCCAGCCGCGGGCACAGAAGCGGGCAGGGGATGTTTTGCATGGATGTCTAAGGGGAGCGGGGCGGTTGTGCCCCCAACCAGGCGTTGCCGCCGGTCCCGGGGGTTCGCTTGCACGGCCCTGCCTCTATTCCCGCACTCCAGCACAGTTCGGGGCTTCCCAGAGAGACCGTCGACCGCTCCTACCGCTCTCGAGCACTGCCGCGCGCTGCGTTGGTTTCCGTGACCGAATGCGATCCCGTGCTGGCAATGCTCGAACGGCGCGCCCGGTGCCGCCGGCCTCGCCCTCGGGGTGCCCGGGACTGCGGCAGCCCAGACACAGATCCTGAGCTCCTCTGCCCGGCCAGGGGCTCTCGGATCCCCTCTCCCCTCCCTGGGAGAGGCTGTTGGTGGGGGAAGGTGGTCGAAGATGTAGGCACGTATTTTAAACCTTCGGGGAGCTATTATATTTCTATATATCTTTACATTTTCCGGTTAAAAACCGTTTCTGCATCTTCGCCTTTAGCTCTATAACGAATCCCTGATCTCCCATCGGCGGAGAAACGCGTACCCCCAAACCCTGGGGTGCATCATTTCGGCGCCACAAACGAGGCCCCTGTGTTTCCATGCAGAGCAGCGCACACCGCCCCCAGGTCCCTCCCCAAGGCCCCAAACAGACACTGCGGGGGGTTCGGGCTCGGAGCTGAGCCTCTCGCCAGGGCTGTCCTCCCCAGGGGGGCTACCGGGATCCCCGGGATCGTTCCTTCTGCCGGGCTCCCGGGGCCGGTCCCTTCTGAGGAACTTGTGCAGGCTTTCCCTTAGCGAGGTGCAGGTGTGCCAGCACCACCGCGTGTGTCATCACCTCCGCCAAATGGCAGATTCCTCCCTTTCGGCTGGCTCGCTCGCAGAGAGCGTTTGACATCCGAGGGGCTCGCCAGGGCTTTGTGACAGCCCAGCCGAGCGGGATTTCGGATGAACGCCGGGACAGAGGCTGAGCCCAGCGCTGGAGGCGGCCGGGCAAAGGTGAGCGCGCAGCCTCGGGTGCGGCTGCTCGGCACGAGGGCAGGCGGGCACCGATGGGCCCTTCGCTCCCCCTCGGCGCAAATTACGCCCTTCTTGAGGCATTAAAGACCCCACTGAGAGCGCAGGGGCTACAACCGAGCCTGGGCGCTGCGGCAAAGCGGGGAGCCGAGGTCTGGCCAGCACTCAGGGGTGTCGCAGCGAGGGGGATGTGGGGCGGGCGGCGAGCGGAGGGGCGCGGCGAGCCCTGCCGGGGAGGGTCCCGCGGCGACCCCGGGAGTGGCCCGACTCACCGGGGCCAGTGAGCACTGGGCTGGGCAGGAGTCTAACGAACCCGGGCAAAAGAGTTGAGGAGCCGCTCTCTGGGCTGGGCAGGAGCCCAAAGTACTCGGGAAAAAAGGAGCCGGGGAGCCGTTCCCGGGACCGGGCTGGGTCCGCTTCCGGGGCCGGGCAGGAGCCCAGCGAACCCGGGCAAAGTCAGTGCAGCAGGAGCCATACCGGAGCGGCCCCGCAGCCGCCCTCTGGAAGGTGGAAGCGGAGCGGAGCTGGCAGCGGAGCGGGTTTGCCGGCCCGCGGCTGTGAGGGGCAGCTCCCACGGCTTCGCCCCGCTTATCCAGTACCGGGCCGGGCTGGGCCGGGCCCCGCTTCCCCAGCGGAGCACGGGCTCCCCGCCGCGGCTCCAAGCCCGGCGTTCCGGCTCGGCAGCGGCTGGGCCGGCCCCGCGGGTAGAACCGCCGTGCGGAGCGGGGCACGGCCGCACCAAGCTGCGGGCACCGACAGCCCGCCCGGGGTAGCCCGCGGCAGCCGAGCCCCGGAGCAGGAGCAGTCCGAGGGGTCTGTTCTACTCACCGCTGCTCTTTTACTCTACTCTGCCGGCCAGAGCTCCGCTCCCCGCTTCCCCGCAGCTCCCAGGCTCGGCTGTAGACCCTGCGATCTCGGGGGGTTCTTTAATGCCCCAATCTGCCAGCAGAGCCGATTTCTACCTGGAAGGTTTGGGGTCGGTTTGTTTGAAAATGTGGCAGGCTTCCTGTCTCCCAAACGCGTCTTTTATTTTTTTTCTTTCTTTGTTTTTCTTGGCGAGACAACGCGTCCCGGGCGGGGAGCGACCCGCGCCCGTTCGGCCTGTGTAGGAACGGTGCGGACACGGGGCTGGGAGCAGCCCCTAACCCGCTTCCCCGGGATTCGCAGCCCTTTCCCCCTCCACAGAGATGAGCTTCAGCTATTTCTAGTTTCCCCCCCGTTTTCTTCTCCCCCCATCGCTCCTCGTCCAGGACGCGCAGTGTTCCTTCCTGTAACGAACGCGGGAGATGAACGGGTTACGGCAAAGCCGGGTATGTCCCGCACCCCGGCGCTGCTGCCAGTGAACACAGAGGGAAATGAAATATTCTGCCCTCGATGAAAGTTCGTCAGGTTTGATCTATCAGAAAGCCGGGAGCCGGAGGCGTTTTCCCGCGTTCCCGCGACGCAGAGAGGGTCCCTGTCCCAGCGGCTCCAGCCCGGTACCCGCTCGTTCCGTTCCCGCACGGCACCCGGAGTGTGTGCAGGGCTCGATCCCGGGGTGCTCGCTCGAGGTTATTCCTGCCTGCCAGCAATAACCATTTGTGCAACCACGACACATCCATGGTGGGAGAGGGAACGGCGTGAGTGCCGCTTCCCCCGGCCCCTACGCTCCGGCTGGAAACGGCTCTCGTGCCAGAACGTCGCGGCTATCCCGGCCCACGCAGCCTCGCTCGGTCAGGGACGCCGGCAACAGCCCGCTTTTCCCGGCTATCCAGGATTCTCAGCAGCGGCCCCGAACCCTCCACAAACGCTCTTTAATTACGTTACTAGGCGGGTGATGCCAGAACAAGGGAATATTCACCTGGAAAGTGTATTCTTCTGCATGAATGAGTCTCATTGTCAAAACCTCGAGCATATGTAGGTGCGTATGTTTTGCAGTGGAGAATTTAGTTTCTCGTTTATACTGTAAAGCTAAAAATTCTGGTAGCTTCAGGCTTGTTTTTACAAGCTCCCAGCCGTACAAGGATTTCTGTTTTTCCATGAAAAGCTGAGCAGTCCCCAGCCCGTGATGGCTGTCTATCCATCATGTGAGCTTCATGAGGAACAGAGAAACTTTATTATGATCTGGACTGAAATCACATTGAATAAAAGCCCATGTAACAGGGCCTGAGGGAAACATCACAAACGGGCTCAATTCTATACCCGCTCCAATGGGAATTTTAGAGGAAAAGGTTTTAGGATTAAGAGAGTAGATTTCCCCCTTCAGCTGACATGATGAAGATACTTTTCACTGTCCTATCTCTTTTTAAGCCTGCCTCGATATCAAAGAAATCTTTCTCATGAGAAAAGGGAGCCCCAGCCTTTCCCCCCTCTGTTATTCCTACTTCCCACCTCTTCTCTACTCCGTCTCTTTTCTGTAGCCTGAGCCAGAGCCTTCACTACCGTATATTTGTTTATGCTTAGAGGACAGGCCTACAGGAAAACAAACGATATATTTCACTCTGCCGTTTGGTAGTTCCTTTCTTTCATCTGAAAACACAGTCTGATCCAGGGAAGGTTCTTGAATTGACACAACCGGTTACATGATGAAATGCAAACAGTTTCTTGTGGTATTAAATGGCAGCCCGCAGCAGAGTTCAGGTTGGCTGTTATGGATTTACTAGTTACGGCTCCGCAGGATAATCCTGTGTTGCTGCCATCCTGCAGTCAGTGGCCTACAGCAACGCTGCCGAATGCTGCAAATAAAAACAAACAAGCCAGCCTCTCCTCTTTAGACAGGGCAGAAATGATGTCTCTTTAGGAAGCTCGAAGCAAAGATCGTTTATATCAGCTTGACAACTTCCAAAGCAAGCTGCTCTTTCTAGCACTTCGAAATTGATGCTTATTTTTTCTACAAAGCATGGGTGGGAAGAAAAAAAAAGAACAAAAACCCCTAAACTGTACAAGTCTGCTCATGTTCAGATCACCCTGAAGTTGCAAATTAATAGCATTGTACAACAAAATCAGAGCCAAAGCAGGCTTCTCCCGTAGTTCCTACAGAGATACACTGTTTAACAGATCATTTTCAGGTAGTAAAAGCTTGCATGCTTGTTTAGACTGTTTCGAAAACTGCACTGTTAAAAGATCCAAGCAGGGGAAATGATACAAATTTCAGATTATTTGAAAAAAAAAAAAAAGAGGCTTGGAGAAAAATTCTTCCAGCCAACACAGGGACATCAAAGGGAATTGATGTCTTCTGTTACTTCTCTGAGAACACGGGTCCCAAACTATAGCCGTGTTTCTCTCTGAACTCATGTAATCTACTCAAGTCTGTTTGCATCCACCGCCAGGACGTTACTGCTTTGAGGAAACAATATTCAAAAGGGTTATCCAGGTTACAAGTTGAAACTCCTAAATTTAGAAGATCTAGATCTGCCAACACAATATAGCAACGTAACTGCAGCGTCAGTGACTGGGAGCAGAGCAATTCCTCACCTGATAGAACTTTGCTAACAAAACCTCTTTTGGGGAGACAGTAACTGTGGCAAGGCTCTTTCGATCTGGAGAGCACGGCCAGCAGCCTGGAGGCTGAAGGGAGCTCTAGCAGCGGGCACTGTTAGTTGTGTCCGTGCCGGGAGTGCTTTGCTGTGGCAGCGTCTGGGGACACACACGCTCATTCTCGTGCTCGGGGCTTCCCCTCCCACAACCGACCTGGCCAGCTGGGGACATGTTTGCACACGTTTGCAGCTACGCCAGTTTTAGTCTGAGCGAGTAGCCTGTGGAGACTCACTCAGACACTGAATTTGGGCAGCACATCTGTGTACTGTGAATTCAAGTTTTGTCTTTAGCAGCTTCTTGAGAATTTGTGCTGGCCATGTTCAGTGCTCTCTGCTCACTTGCCGCAGGCTCTGGCAAGAACGTGCTGCCCCGGGAGCAAAGCTATACAGATATAGCAACACACTTTAAAATCCACACCTGTACTCCAGGTTTGCTATCCGTGCTGTGACCATGTAAGTCATCCTTCTTTTCTGTTTCTGACCAACTAGAAGCAGTTGGACTTGGTTAAAGCTAAGCAGTCATGTCCCAGGGTGTTCCAGAACTCATAGAAGAGATGAGGTTAGCTAGGAACAGGGTGCTTGTGTTTTAAAATACTGTCCACATCTGGAGTTTATGTACAATAAACAATTTGTGAACAACTACATATACACACAAGCTTCGCTCCCATATCCTTATTGAACAGAAGCCCTGGCTGAAACACTGGGAGAATATCCCACCAGACCCAGAGGGCAGAGTTAAGGTGAGAGATGGCTACCACATCCCTACAAACTGCATCCACCTCCTCTGAACAACTGAAAGCGCAGCCCGTGTTCTGGAGGAATACATGGCACCACCACACTGATGTCTGGGCAGCCTGCATGGAATGGAACAGTAAAGCCACTGCTGCTTGAATTGGTGCAGGGCACAATCTATTGCAACTCCCCCAACTCCAGCTGTGACTCTCTTGAGTACAGGCTGCACTTCAAAACAATTAGAAGCATACGTTTGTTTCCTTTTAAATGTAATTATTACATTTCTAGAAAGATGATAAGATTCCAAATTATATAACTAGGTTTGATCTGAGAAGAAATCTGTTTTGTTGGATCAAACCACATACAACCTCTAGAGGATCAGGTTAAAAGTGATGTGATGGAAGTGATTTTCTTCCTTTTGGAGGAAAAGCGCTAAGTTTCAGCCAAAGTCAACTTCAGATTACCTACAGACCCCCCAAAACTTGGAAGCATGCACTCATTGCAGACATAGGTTGTGGTGCTGGTGGAAGGCGGATTAGACCCTCAGACACCTTTTAAGTTCCTACACTGTCCCAACCAACCAGTGGGCTTGGAAGCACAATACAATCCCAAAATATTAAATTATCCTTCAGAGCAAGAACAGAAACCTTGAAGAAGTCGAATAGTTCGGTTTAAGCTCAACCACCTAAAATCTGGAAGTTGATTTTTGTCTGTACGATCACCCTGAGGTCCTTTTGTTTCACTCAGCCTTATTCCAGGCTTCTGAGTATGCAAACCTGAACTGGAAATCTACCAAACATTGGAGTTTGCGTGACATTTCCAGCCTGTCCTACAGTTGACCTGGCCAGAAACATCAGCATATTGGACTTGCTCGCAGTTTTCCAGCATTTCTACTCTTGGTCGCAATGAGAGCAAGGAAATGCAGAGCAGACCAAACAAAAAAAATAATTAACCAGACTTTCTTAGACTCTCAGAAGGGGCTTGGTTCAAATCCAGTTGAGATGTAGATGAAAGTTCAGCATGTTCATTTTATTACAGTTTGTTTGCTTACGTATAATTTCATTTTAACTTGTTTTCCTTTTTTGTAATCCATTTTGTAGCTATCCCTTGCACCAAATAAAAGAGACACACCCATTTAAAGCATAACTGTCTGAAAAAGTTATCCCCACAGGTGAGTCCAGCCTGTGCTAGGCAGAAATAATAACATCTTGTGACTCAAGGGTTCAAGTCAAAGGTTCTTTCAGAGCCAGCCAGCCCAGCCTGGTCAGACTGCGACAGCTCCATGAGCAGGTCAGGTCACACTAACCTCTTCCCAATGGGGTGATGCAGGACTGGCCAGCATGGCCCACAGAGATGATGCTGGATGGAAAGGGGAAGGGGGAGGGAGACCATTGCCAGAGCTGCTTCTGCAGAACTCTGGTCACAAGCATGGGTGTGATGGGGGATAAGTACCCCCAGGGCTTATATGAATCACAGTGATGCCCACAGTGGGGTTCAGAATTTAAATATCACTGATATTCTTTAACAACAAAATGCAGTGATTTGCAAAATAAACCTCTCTCCCACATCTTCCTTGTCCCATCAGGCACCTCATTAGGTCCATACCAGCCATATTCATCCTCCTGGTGCCATAGGTGTCTCATATTAAGCATGAAATAATATTTGCATAGGAGGGCTACTAGCCAGTGTGCCACGCAGTTGTGTTCAATGCCTCATGTTTGGCTTAGCTCTTGTAATGCCCATTAAACACGGAAGCAGGTACTACACTGAATAAGTGCTAAAATCTTCAGCAGGTATTGGAATAATAGTTCAAAAACTTGAAATTTGTTCTCCTCCTGTGGTTCATTTTTAATAGGCAGGGCAAAAGGCTAGATTTTTTTAATCTTGATTTTATCTGACTTAAATAAACAGGAGAGGAAATGAAGGGGTTTGGCAGGTTTTGGGGATTTTTTTTTTAAACCAAAAAAGATTTTTGCCTTGAGCAGTTTGTTAGCTTTTATTGCTTCGTGTATCCCAGCATCAGAGAGAGCAGCTCAGAAAATGTGCAGTGTGTATCAAGGAACAACTGCAGCCCTAGACATGGTTTACATTGCAACGAGGAGAAATAGGCTCAGCTTCACCTGATAAGCAATTCCAACTCTCCTTGAAGCATGAGTCTCTGCTACTTGATGTTATGATCAGACAAGATACAGCATTTAAGCAGCATTCACATTTTGGGCACTTCAACTATTTTACAAATGGTGTCATTGCTGGAAGGCATAAAGTGAAGCTTTACTTGCTGTTGGATCCTCCACTAGTCATGTAATTCACAATTTTGTCCGTGCAGTTTCTCAGAATTAGGTAACACAGAGTATCTTCAAATGCACCTGGGAAATCGCGAGTCTAAGTACTGATCATGATTGTTAATGTCAGACATCTCAGTTTGAAAATGTGGTATTCAGAGCTCAGCCATAAGAGATATTAAAAGGCACCCTTATATCTGAAGGGTGCTTCAGCATAGATTTTTAAGGAAAATATCGCTCCCACTGAAACCAAAAAAAAGAGAGAAAGTCAGCAATCATTTAATGCTACATGCCCTTGAAGTACCTGAGTTCCTGAGTACCACCCCAGGTGCAAGCTGGCTACTGACCTGTACAACTGATTTAAGGATGTAAAGTGCTGCATGACTGTGTAAAGATATAAGAAGTTGCATCTACTTTCCCTGCTTGTGGGAAGGCTGCAAAGTGATAGAAACACCAGGGCTTTTAAACAGGATTTCAGAATAATACAAAACTAAATTTTGGTTCTTTTGAAGCTAAAAAGGAATTTCCCTCTTGATCTCAAGGGGAGCAGGATTTCCCCTACTGTTTAAGATTCCTCAGAGTAAGAAGGTACTTTTCTGTGTCAGTTCTTTCTGCTGGGCGAGGTGCTAATCTAGCTCCGTTATGGCCTTGCAGCCATTTTGCACATTTGTAGGAATTAACAAAAGAAGAAACTACATTTTATGGCACATTTGAAGCCTAGTTTTTCTAGTAAACATATACATTTACAAAACATTTTTTTTACAGTCAGCTTTGGGATAGAAAAGAGAAGCAGTAAGACCATCTGTCTGCATGGTTTGAGTGTCTGTGCACAGGACCTTGCCTACACTACAGATTTATCACCTCAGCATTACCCATAGAAGGGCTAATGTGAGGGACAGCCTTGTAACTCACTGATGCATGGAGCTGGCATAAGCCTATATTTTGAGGATCCATCTGTTAGGAGGCTCTCCCCTTTCCAGAGAAACTGGTAGATTTTCTGTCTCAGCTGTAAAAGAGATTCTTCCTTGAAGCTAGTAAAATACTTAGTTTCTGATAAAAAGTGTGTTTTTATACACAGTAGTTTTCAGCTAAACAATGTAACCAAAAATCCCAGCTTGGCTTCAGCTTTTCATTAGAAACATCATCAATTTTTGACAAAAAGCAAACCCGCTTAACTATTCCTTTGGGCAAGGGTCAGTTTCTCATTTAAAATCATTTTGATGAAAGATTTTTGATGAGTACTGCCCTCAGTCTCTGAAATGCCCAGCTGAAACGTATCCTGGCCGTGCACAGCCGTCTGTGGCTTCCCCTCCAGCCAGCAGGCAGCACTGATGTCACTGTCCCTCACTACTGGAACACCTTTGCTGCCCACACCCCCGCCAGAAACCCATCACCAGGTGAAAAGTTTCAGGGAAGTTTTAGAGCAGCAGCATGTTTTGCTGCTATCTGACTGGAGGAGTATTTTCACAGTTTGGTCCAGTATTTAAAAAGTGATGCTGCCTTGCAGCAGGTCCTGCTACAGTGCCTACAATGATTTGCTGGTGGGTTAGTGGCTGCTCCCACCTCGCAGACCATCTGTAACTGATACAGTGCTTGTTGTGCAGATAGTGGGGAGGTTCAGCTACGCTGTTTCCTCTCAATTTTAGTAGTTTTGAAAACTGGCAGAAAAGCTATTTATCAGGATCGTATGCCCATCACAACAGGACCATTACATCACCACAACCCCAATTAGACTGAAAAAAGGAAAAACTGGGCTAGTGTAGTTTTTCTAAACACTGTCAACTATCGTCAATTAATAGAACTGCTGTTTGCATGACCAAAATCAGCTCACTTTGTGCCATTTCTTCCAATAAAACAATCATAATATGAGACCCTTCAGGGCAGGGAGGGTTGCTCCCTTTTACCTCCTTGTACCAGCAGTGAGCCTCCGGGTTGCCCCACTCTCCTTCCCTCCTTTCTTAACTGTTTTTCTCGAGTCCCATTATGTGTAGGCTGCGAGGCTTACTTTGGCTCTTCAGTGGCTGCATTAGTCAAACACACAGCAGATGTCAGTGCATTACAAAACTTGGTTTGAGAGTACTAAGAGAAGTCACAAATGAGAAAGCTAAAGAAGAAAGCAAAAATTTGTGGACCTGCAAAGCTCTGACACTAGTGAGGTCACCCCTCATGTCTGGCACTGTCTCTGTAACCACTGGCACTGGCAGCACTACTGCAGCCTACAGCTTCTCCTGCTGAACCCTTGTAAAGCTCTTAAACCCCTTACCCATCCAGGCTTTTTGGGAATTGTAGCACACGCTTTCCAGCTGGCATGGGAAAGTGGTGCCTGGACATTCTTCCCCCTTTTGCACAACTCAGCCTGTGGAAGTGCTGGAGAGAGTGGAGCAAACTGAAAGCACCGCTGCTGCGCGCTTCGCTCTGTAACCAGAGATCCTCTCCCTGCTCTAGGAAAGACGGCCTAAGCAAAATATTTCGCTGGCCCGGGTGTCACGGCTGAAACAGAGGTGGGTCAGTTAGAGTCAAGCTGCTCATACCCCAAACCAGACCCGGGTCCTGCTCCTGCTCCTCCTGATTTCAGCGAAGCCGCAGCAATCCCGGAACAAAAGCGAGATCCAATTAAAGGCCTCCCTTGTTTCCCCCAGAAGAGAGAGCACCCTGAAAAAACAAACAGCTGCTCTCCTGCCCCGGGAGCCGCGCGGATCAGGCTGTGTGAGTGCATCGGGACCCTTGGGCGATAAGGCACATTCTCAGGAAGCCAAGGACACACACACCACAGTCTGGGGGCTTCCTCACTTTGTACACCCCGCTTCCCCGCCCGCCACACATCAGTGTCCGGCGCTGGAAAGCCTCAGCCCCAGAAAGCAGCTCACATCCAACCGCCTCGCAGGAAACTGCAGAGGGGTGTTTGTCCTTCTTGGAGAAGCAAAGCAGAATGTTTATCTTTCTTATCTCAGAAAGGAAACCTATGGGAAACGCTATGCCATATTCTCCGCTGTTAGCCTGTCATATAATTATAATGCATTACAGAGGCACAATCTTCTGGAAAATCAGCAGGGCTATGGAGAAGACAATCTCTTACTAGAAGGAGCTTTCCTTTTCTTTCCAAATCCTACAAGCCTCATCTGAGCAGCCATTGGTAGAAAAACAAAGATGAGCTAAATATTTGTGTGAGGCAAACGCAATGCACCCTGAGCATCCTGTGGCATTGGGAGAAGAATTGTTTCACAAGGCAAATCGCTTTTCCCCAAACAACAAACCTAGGCCAGATTTTTTTTTTGACTTCAAAGCAAGAACACAGTAGGGCCCTTCCACTGCCAAATTGCTAAGTGGAATAAAAAAATTGTGAATTTGCCATTAAATACTTGGTATAAATTCAAGAGGTTGGGTTTTTTTTATTTTTTTGGGGGTTTTTTTTTGCATTCTATAGTGGAAAAGGATAAATGAGAATTCCAAAGGCTCTAAGCAGTCACTGGAGAAGAAACTCTGCACACAAGATTTCTGCACTGCGATACACAGCTTACAGTGATCCCAAACTGCACTAAGCCATGCTCTATGTATTGTTAAGGTCAGCACAGACAATACCAAAGCAGCGTCTAATGCCAGTGATCAGTATGTGCCTTATGTTCTGCCAACAGGATTTTCCCTGGAAGATTAATTCCAAAGCTCACAGTATTTCTCTAAATTCCACTGCATGAGACTATAAAAAGATCCAGAAATAGCTGGGAAAGCTGACATGAACAACATCTCTAATGAACTTTAATTTTCTTATTTATGAGAATACATAAGAAGTGTTTAATACATAAGAAATATTTAATGAAAATCTGATGCAGAGGATACTGAGGCTGTGTAAGAGGATAGTAACAAACCCAGCTCTCCACTGCAGAGCTTGCAGAGCTCAGGACTAGATTTTAAAGAGTTAAGCACACACAGATAGCCACAATTACATACTTTAAGAAGTGCTTACTGCTCAGTTGATACCACTGTGACTCTAAGAAACAGATCTTTAGAAAAAAAAATCTAAACTGCTGAGCTCTTTTCAAATGTAGTTCCTTGTTACCAGACCTGGATGGAAAACAAAGACCTTTGAAAGAAAGCACTATCCACACCAGTTTCCGTTTCTCAGCCTGTACTCTTCAGTATTGTCTGCAGAGACACATTCAGGAAATTATACTGAATTAATTTTTAAAGTGGATTAATTAATTTGCCTCAGTCTCCAACTTATTCACAAGCAAGAGGCTTTCAAGTTAACTAAGTTAAAGGCAGTTCAGAGCACTCAAATTCTAAAAAGAATTCCTACACAGCATTTTAATGCTGTTTGAGTAATTTGTTTCAAATTCACATCTTCACTTAATTTTTTTTAAGCCTTCTTATGTAAGTGGGCACAAAGACAACACAGACAAAGGAGTCTGGATAAGTGAACTTGTCAATTTTTAAGTACACAAAGAAAAATTTAATATTAGCCAATGTTCCTGGATCATTTCTTGAGGGCTCTCTGAGACAGCTCTGAAAATATTTCATTTTTTTAAGTCCAACAGAAAGTACCTTGTCAAACCAGGATGCCCCCTGCAGGGGTTTGGCCTCCACTGTAACACACACAAGCACCCCAATGTGTTCGCAGGGGTGCCAGGCTTCACAGCAGTGTCAGTAAAACTGAATGTTGGCACCCAAAGAATCACATAAAACCAGCTGTCACCAGCCACCACGGGACACCAGAGTGGGAGAAGTGCTGAGAGGGGCTCTTGGCCCTGCAGTGGTGGGATGGGGAGTGGGGAGAGCTGGCAGCTCAGCCTGGCACTCAGCAAGACACGGGCTCTCCAGCACCCGTGGAGAGCTGAGCTGGAGGGTGATGAGGGTTGCACTGCCCTTCCCCCAGCTCTCCAGTGAGCTGAGCTGAAGAATAACCCTGGCCCTGCTGCCCTGTCCTCCAGCTCTCTGTCCCCAAGCCGTGCTGGTGGCCCACAGCATCCTCCAGCTGTCTGGGACGGGTGCATTGACCAGCCTGAGATTGTAACACTGCTGAAAGAATATGGAAAACAGAAGCAGTGAGTTTGTGTGCTATCGAAACTGCACTCCTACTCAAAGCAGGGACTTTGTTACACCCCTGTCTTCAGTGGGCATTCTTGAGTGGAAGCAAGTAAACGCTCCTGTTTATGTTGCACTCCCATAGTAGCACAAAACAGCACAGGAGGGGAGAAGGCTGGAGAATCACTTGCAGCTCCAAAGCCCTTACACCAATCCAAGCTCGAGGTTAAACGTGCTTTGCTGCAGAATCCACTTTGGAAAATGGCTTTTAAGCGTTCCGCAGGCCCACGGCTCTTGCCTAGACACGCAGGCAGAGTCGGGCAGCACTGACTGCTTTGGAAATGTCGCCCCTTGTGTGAACTGCAAGTGCTTTTTAAGGACTGAAATAATTCAGGATGTGGGTAGTTCCTGATCATGCGGATTTTCTGATAAGGACAGAAACTAAAGAATAAGCTTCCTTTCCTCACACCCAGTTTCTCCAGGTCCCTCACACACAGATGAGTCAAGCCGGGACCGCAGTTCACTCGCTTTTGCTTTGAACTCCTCTGACAGATCACTTGTTGCCTCTGGCTTGCAAACAGGGCTGAAAGAGAAGTTTCTCTTTCCACTGAGAATCAGAAATCTCAGCTTCACTAAAGTAAGGGGAGGTTTATTGCTGACTTTACAAGGTTCAGGTTTACGTGAGTCTTAACAGCAACGAAAATGACAAGAAATTACTATTTCTCCAAAAGTCAAAGCTCATAACAATTCACTGCAGTACAGCAGTTCCACGTAGGTAAGAGCCTATTCAGACACTTACAAGGATGTGTGACAACTGCTGGATAAAGGCTATTTTTTTTTTAATAAATATTAATGCCACAAAACTGTTCCCTTCTCAAGAATGTCTTTAAAAAAATTAAATAATTTTGGAGCAAAACACCATTTGAAGTAATTTAATTGATGCATGGTATATGAAGGGGACATTTAAAAAAACAATTAGTCCATATTACCAATTGAATAATACAACACATAACACTAAATGAAGTATCTAACATTCATATACCTATAATAAAGGTATGCAGCATAAGTTTCCCCAAGTACATTATTGTCAGACAGAAAAACACATCATTCTCCACTTTTGAAGTAAAACGTTTATCCCCTATATAGCTTTTAAAAAGCCACACAAAAGGGGCTCTCAAAGCAAACAGAGCACTTGGAACACTCACTGAGGTGGGACAGTGTATTATTGGAGTTCTGTAGCATTTTCTATCTGCCCATGGGTTTGGGTTTCCTCACACACTGTCTCCAGCTGCCTTCTCCTGCTCTGGTGTTTCCCAAAGCCACCCAACTATCATCACCCAATTAGTGTCGGAGGAAAAAAAAGGGCTTCTGTCAGACCAAACTCCTTAAACAATTTCATACAGGTCCTTAAAAACACAAACTGGCGTTTACACCCTCTTGTAAGATTCATGCATCAAATATATTAAAATATGTGAGACAAAAGGAGTGGAAAATGAGTTGCAATTATTTACCACTGAATACAGTGAGGCTTGTGAAAATATTGGCAGTAGAAGCGTATAGTAGAGCTCCATATCGCAGCAGTTCCATCATAGGTCTTTCCCCATATTGCTGGATTATTCTTATCCAGAATAAATATTGAATGTTAGCACTAACAAAGAAAATCTGTAGCTACACAGCAGTTGCTGTGTGTTTAAAGCTCAGGGATGATTATCCTCCTTAAAATCAATTGAATAGTAAGTACTAAACAATTTTACACCACACAGGTTTTGAAAACGTGAAGAAAAAGCTTCCAGTCCCAGAGACACCTCTTCACATGCTGAAACTCAGTTCTCCCTGCTGGGACACATCCCGTTCAGAGCAATGCTCTTTAGCTGCCTTGACTGTTTTTTTTCCCCTCAGAAGTCTTCAGTTTGCACAAGTGATGCATTAATGTAATGCATCCACTCCCTGCAACGGAGGACAGGGTTCCTGACAGCAGTTTGTCACTTGTACTTTTCAGGAGGCTGCATTTCAACTTGCAGACTTTTCTCCTGCTTTGTCAATCCCCTCCGCTTAGCAGTTCAGCACAAATTGCCCTCTGGTGTCAATAGTGGCACAGAACCAAGCGGGGAGGATTTAAAGGAACCATTTGAGGGAACCACTAGTGATTTGTACTGGATGACTTGTGAGTTAAGGTCTGGTCTTGCCAGAGTGGGAGCAGGGAAGGCGCAGAAGACCCCCAAGCCCTACACCCTTTCTGTCAGTGACAAAGCTTTGGGTTTTTTGGAGAGGGGTGTCCAAGGATCCTCCTTGCTATGTTAGAAGTCCCCAGAGTATTAGAGAGATGGAGGGGTTGGATGGTGCTATGCTCCTACCAAGAAAAGTTTAAAGCCCACATTTGTGAAATAAAAAATACTAGGAAAGGATTCTGGGGGAGTTTCATCTGTCCAAGGAACTCAGATCCTAGTGCAGCCAGTGGGATGTGTAGCACAGGGGATGCTGAAAACATCTCACAGGGTTCACTGGATGAAATGAGAGAATGGGTTTTCTGCATAACCTTGCCTGAGTTGGCATATGAGTGCAAAGTGGATTTTAGCATTTTCAAGCAGCTTAGATACTTCCAGTGTTAAATACCTGAATATTCTCAACACTCACCAAAAGACAAATACAGCTCGCATACAAATGTCCTACCTTTTTCCTAATTCTCAGAAGAACAGCAAAGAAAGAAAGGGTAGCAGAAACACAGGCTGTTACTGCAAAAAACCTCTGCTTTTCTTCATTTTCTACCTTTCAAATCTCTTCATAGCCTGTTCATTTCCCTAATTTTAATGTATTTCTTATGAGTTTCTTCTGACAGGTCTTTCATCAGCAGTATATTCAGGCTTGACTTTCCACCTCCTCTCTCCTCTTTCTATATCCTGCGCCTTTCACATCCCACCATTCTCACAGCAAACCCACTCTGTGTAAATGCCTTCCCACCCTTCACTGAGCACAGACACATCTCCCTCTTTTCCTCTCTCAATCTCTCCTACCTTCTATTCTTATGAATTACTAAGTCTGCAAGTTCTACTGACCTCTTCCCCTGTATTCGATCTTCTTTTTACATTATTCTGTCTCAAAATTTTATGAGTGGCTTGAGAAAGAGGAAAGATCATCCCTCTCACTGGAATAACTTTGTTAGGGAAATTAAGGAAGTGGAAGACTACAGGCTATCAACTCATAAGCCACATGTAGTATACCAGGGTCTCCCAGGATGCATTTGCTCCACCCTGGTACATCTCATGCTCTTCCAACCTTCCTTTCCTTGGTTTCTGCTCCCACTGTTTCCTCTCTCCTAATAAATCCCATCCTCTCCTTTCTAACCAAGCAACTCTTCTCCCTCTCTTCACTGCTGGAAAAACAGATCACAAGTTGTTTTCTTTTTGCCTTTCCTTTTTCAAAGCTAAACTACATCTGCTTGGATTGGGTTGTTTCTAACGGCATTTTCTTCCTTTTTTTAATGTTTTGAGAAGAAAAAGACGAAAATGTCTCATGTCTTTCACACTATTTTGACAAGAAATTTTAGGAAATCAAGGTAAAAATCAAGAAAATAAAGTTTGTTTAGCAGAAGATCATTCTTTACAAGTGTTTTCTTTCAAGTGGCCTGCATTAATCTACCAGGGGAGAAAAGAGTGGTCAAGAGTCTGAGGAGGTGGAGGGGAGGGATGCCTTCATGAGGAAATCCGGCATGGTTGTGTCCTCCTGCTGAGTACAACTCAAGAGCTGGGTCCGCTCTAGATTAATATAAGCAGCAACACAGGGCATGAAACGAGGAGAATACTGCATCAGAACCCCCTCCTGTAGGCTCTTTCAGTAGCAAGAGTTTCTTTTGAATATAAACACTTTATCTTGTGGTTTTAAATCCAAGCCTGCCTCCAAATAGCAGAAATCTGTATGAGATAATTGCTTTTGGCTAGAAGCAATTGGTAAAGATGACTGATAATGGTTGTGTAATCATTGTTTAAATGATTACTTTTACTTAACAACCACCAATACACCCTCTGTATCACTTCTTACCTACACAGTTGCACTGTTTTTAGGCTTTACTTTTCACGATGCTCCTTGTGTGGATGCACAGAGTGTGCAGCTCATCCACTGCTACAACACAGCCTGTGCAGAAGAGGCAAAGCTTAAGGGAGCTCCGTTGGTGCTACTGACCTTCACTCTGTGCGAGGCACTGCTCTGCTGCGTGGCTCAGCCCTCTGACCAGTGTTCTCCAGTTGCTGCCCATTGCACTTTCCTTCCCACACCTGCATCCACCTACAGCCTCTTGGATTCAGCTCAGGGGCTTGGGACACTATTGGGTGCATGGGTGAGCACAAGGTCCCCACTGCAGGCGTGAGGCTCCCGTTATCACAAAGCAAACAGGGCTGGAACCCATCTGCAGCACAGCCCCAATGGCCTGTGCTCTCATGGGGCTGCAGTGGCCCTTGGGGTTTGCAAGGCAAGGAAAGCGGGTATCCATGCTCTGCATGGCAGACACTTAGCACCGAGGGTGCCCAGGGAGACCAGGCTACCTGCCCTCCTTGCTGCCCTGCAGGGACCTTGGGGACCAGCCTGCACTCGGCTGGGCAAGATTAGAGTGGACAGAGCCAGGCGAATTGCTTCCATACGCAGCCCAGGCATTGTTAGCCAGCCAAATCTGTTATTCTTAATTGGAATTATTTACAAATGCATTGGATTTCTTTTTCTCTTGTTTTAGTTAGTTCCAGGAGCTATGGACTAGATTCCAAAAAAAAAAGCTGGGGTTTTTTGGTTGGTTGGATCTTTTTTCTTTGGATAAGACAGACAGGGAGATCCAAGCTTTCTGTATACTCATGGGAAGAGCAATCTCTATTAACACAATCAGTGAAATTGCCTAATGGAATCAAAACTGTTTATACAAGCAGCAGTTAGAGTACTGGTATGATACTACAAAGGTGAAATAAATAGTGCTAAATTCAGTCTGCTTTTCCGTAAGCACAATATTATATGATTTTCTTACACTTAAGATCAAAAACCCACTTTGTTTTCATGCATGGCACAATCCTGTTGTGTTAAAAAAAAAAGTATAAGGGAAAAAGTACTTGTCCCTACTGCCTCACTATACCTGTGTGGTCGGGTACGGTAGGAGTCTCCTTCCAAAGTCTCGCACAAGCACCGATGTAAAGCTGTGCCTTATTTGTGCTAAGGAATGCAGCATTAAAACCAGACTTCTCTGTGGGACAGCTCTGGGGGACCCAGAGGAAACCTCGTGCAAAGTGCTTCCTGCATTTTCCTGCTTCTCCTGGGAGGGGATTAAGGTTAGGGACCTAATTCCACTGAACATCCTCAGTTTTTTTAGCTGTCCACAGAACTGGCTTCCTGCGAAGAACCTCATCTAATTACCTTAAACTCATGACTGACTACCGCGTGCTGTGTTATGAAATACAGATATGATGGCATGTTTTCATAGTGCATAGCTGACCTGTCCTTCCCACAGTGCCATCAGGATGGCACTGCGAGCAATATGTTTAATGCAGGCATGCTGCCAGCAAACAGAGAGGTTTCCTGCCCTTTCATGGGTCCCTTGTACTGCCTTGCCTGAAAGACTGAACATATTCCACAGTTCTAATAACAAACATTGTAACCTTGCAAATAGTGACACTTAGAGTTTTCTTTAACATTTGTATTTTTTGACCCCAAAAGGGAAAAGAATTTACCATGCATAGACTGGAAAAACAGTGTGCTAATTTCCCTTATCAAAGGCGTTCAAACCAAAGACCCTGCCACTAATAACAGCGTGTTCAAAAGTATTCTTGAACGCAACACGCGTTACTGTGTTTTAGTACATGCTGGTACCTAGCTCTAAATATCAGTATTTTCACAGTGTAATTCATGTCAGGTCCCAGCTCTTCTGCCATCAGAGGTTGAGTTCAAAGGAATGCAGTTTTCCGCTTTATAAAAACAGTTTAACAAAAAAACCCCAGTTTCAACTTAAAAAAAAGATAAATTGAACTCATGAAGCATCACATTGGCCAGACAGTTCTGTGAAAGGCAAATGCCAACCAAAAGAAGATGACTGAATTTTACAGTGAAACCATATTGGTATAAGTGATCAACTGCTCTTGCTTAGTGCCTTAACAACACCCAGCATCTTTCCCACTAAGTCCCACAGCTGAGGAAGTGATAAAAATCAGATCAGCTATTGAACGGAGAAGGCTGACACAGAATCGTCCTCTTTTACATCATTGGGCAATGGTTAATACGTGAATCTGCTACCAATAAGCCAGCTTTGCCGTCTGTGTGAGTAGGCAGGAAAGAGAAGAGAAAGTGACAGAGTATTATTTTCTATATTTATAATTAAAACAAATAAATATCAATCACATGGCTTTAAGCATTTAGTTTTCTGTAGATCTTTAAAGCCTTTTCTGCTCCAGAACTTGGTGCTCTGGAGCTTATCAATGACACCAGGGGTCAAAAGTGTTAGTGCGACTAAAATTACTTGGACAAAGGCAGACCTGGGTCAGTTCACCATGGGATAGTCCCACAAGGCCTCCCGTAGGCTGCTGCCACCAAGGAGTTCTAAGGAAGAGAAAGGAAAGACCATGAATCAAACATCCCAGAAAATTCACAAGCAAATGTGTTATTAATCAAGGAAAATAAAAACAAAGTTTATTAAAATGCCTTGTAATAGTACATTTCAAAACAACACAAAGACATCTTATGTGATGACCATTTTATCACCGAGGCTCATTCCAACTGAGTTACATTCTTCAAACCCAAAGAGCCACAAGTGTGCCAGGAAAGAAAATAAACAGGGGAACGATGTGTGTAGTCACACATCTAATTTGACGATTGATCTCACAATTTAAATAGACATTTTCCTCCCCAAATAAATGCAGAAGTCTGTATCGATGGCACTGCTGCAAACTAAAGCTGACAGCCGGACTGGTACAATTGACACATTTCTTTCCATATTTAGTCAAGAAGTTCCAATTAGGACTTGGAAGAAGCCAGAGGATCAGAAAGGAAGGCAGAAGGGATCTACTGTATTCTGTCTCATTTGGAACACCACATTGAAATATTTTTTCAAATTACTATAATTTCTATATATTCTATATATTCTACTACATTCTCATTTATTAAATAAATATTTATGAAAGGGATGGATATTTATGAATAAATACATACAGCATAAACTGCCTTAAAGTCATTGGTTTCAGTAAGTCAGATTCAAGTACGTTACAAAAGTTTACATCAGCCATGAATTTGCCCCAGCATATTTACACAGGAATTTTGAATCAAATTCTCTATTGTTCCATTTCCCGGGAATTGATAGAACTGTGACAGCACATGATTTGGTCTTCTATGCTCTAACCCAACGTCAAAAGCTGGAGCCTGCTTCTCCCCTGCCCCAAGCTGTGGTTTACAGCAATATTGGTGCAGTGACTCCAGGGAGGAGGGCCTGCACTTTCAGGCCTCTTTTGTGCTAACCAGGCTAACGCAGAGGGATATTTGAACTGTATCAAGTTTTTAAGCTAAGATGGGGGTCAAAGTTACAATTTAATCGGTTACATTTTGGAGCCCTTCACTTGATCACGACAATACCATGTTCATAACACAATTATTGTAATCATATTTCTAGAACTGCCTGCCTTCAGTGGAAACAGATTGTGTTAAACTCCAAAGCCGCCCGAGCTGGTATGCACATTTCAGAGCCAGCTAAAGGTTATGGAACAGGACCTCTGAATTCATATGCAGTGTATGATCATGAGAGGCATTGCTGAAGCTTTCTTAGCTATCAGTGCTCAAACCAGGAATTATATGAGGGGAGATGGAATAGTTCATAGGTAATAAGCAGCTCTGTGAATTTACAGACTTCAGTAAGCTAAGGAGAGAGCTGAGGGCTCTATATGATACCTGCACTGTCAGAATTTATTCATACACACAATTTATTTGCTTGAAATTTACACCAGAGCGTGGCTTATGTCCCAGTTGCTGCAGCAGAGACCTTTCAAAGTCTTCCTTGCTCATTGGGTGATGCAGTCAATGCACCCATGCCGCTTGCAGTGCCCCTCCTGCCTGGGCAGAGCCTGTTTGACCTGGAGTTTCTGTCCAAATCTCTATTTTATTAACATTTATTAATGAAAAGAATTGGAAAAAAAGGGGGTTTTGTGTGTTCTTTCTATCCTTGCTTTCTGAATAACTTTACCTGTTAGTCTGTGCAATTGTTAATAATTGCCAGTCACTAACAAATAATTACATTAGATATAGTTGCCTCAGTCTTATAAATACTGAGGTAGCATTATGAGGAAATGAAGCTTTCATATTACCAGGAAGCGTAATATACAGGAAATGTCTTAATTATTTGTCTAGAAACTGGATGAATATTTACCACTTTTTTCAGCTCTCAGAAATTATTCTTTTTTCAGAGTTTTTTTTTTCTGGGTTAACTAAATAATTTTATCTGACCCAAAATGAAGCTTTGATTCAATTTTGTAGTTTTTGCCAGTCTACAGATTTACCCAAATTAAAATTTTGTATTTAAAAGGAAAATCGTATTTTCAAATAACAAATGTAAACTCTACTTAAATATTGCAATAAATGATTTTTTTTCCAAAAAATCGATCTCCTCATTCATTAGAAGCTTTAAATTTACTAAAGGAACTTGCATTTTTGGTGAATAACAGTAGCAAGCTGCACAGCACCCCCCACCTCTCATTCTGACAGTGCCCATATAATGGGGGCAGAAACCATAGACATCTCTCCAAGCACAGACAAAGCACCGAGGGTGAAGCCAGACAGAATATAGAGTTTATGTGGGGAACAATTTGGTTTATGAGAAGGTTTTGTTGTTGTTTTGGATTGTTCGGTTTTCATTTTTACGAGCGAACAATTACCCAGCTGCGGGGGCAGCTCGGGGGCCGAGGCGAAAGGCGACCTGGGTACGGAGTCTCCTCCACGGCTCGCTCCGCGCTCTCGCCTTCTCCTCCCTGCCATATGTCTTACATCCACGCAGCGCAGCGCAGCGCTTCGAACGGCTCCGCAGCCAGTTGCTCCCGGCGCCTGCCAGCGCTTACACAAAAGCTGAACTTGGTGCTCCCAGGCAGTTCCAGGGATTTTTCTCAGACTCTGCACATGGAATTAACAGGGAGTGCGGGAGCGTTAGAGACCTGAGCCCAATCAGAGACGAAGTGAAATGGGAGACCGGAGCAGCAGGGAGGATAACAGATCCCTACAAGTGGCCTACGTATATTCCAGTCTGTCGTGCACATACTGCTAACAGCCCTGGTAATTTATTTAGTTTTTATTGATTGTCAGGTGATCACGTAACATGTAGTCTGACTTCCTAAATAACACCGGCCAAAATAACCTCACCCACTCTTTCCCTCTCCATTAGTACAGACTGTCTTCACCTTGGAAAATATCAGTAATGCGAACATGCAGAAGAATGAGCAGAATGCTGTTTCCAGCACGGCGCCGCGGCCAGAGCGTGCTGGCTCCTGCCGAAGCCAATGCAGCCCTTGTGCGTGCAGAGGGCAGATCCCAGCTCTCACTGCCTAAAAGGAAGATTTGCAGAGTGTCAGGTTACTTCTGAATCAAGAGCTTGGGGGTTATTTTCAGAAAGCCCCAGCTAGGGCCCAGAGGCATTTAGTGTCCCCAGCTGGTGGCAGTTCAGCACCAGCTACCTTAAGGAATCTGGCTCCGACACTCTACAGTCCTGATCTCAGGAAGAAGAGGCTGTGCTCCGCGGGCAGTACAAGCACAGAGCCCTCAGAGGCCTGGTGGAAGTTTGCAACAACCTGATCACGGGACCAGTATATTGGATTGCAGCTGCTTCAGGGCAAGAAGCATGGTTTTGTATTTGCTTGAGAGATATAGAGCTCCATAGTGCTCAGTCTCTGGCAGGATGCAAACACCAGGCAAGCTGGAAGCGGGTCTAGCTAGTTTAAAGGAATTTCAGTACTTCTTTCATGTCTCTGGTTTGCAGGCTCACACCATCAAATCCTATTCCAGCAGGTAGACTTGATGGGAAAGATAAAATACTGAGGACCTCCAGTAAGCAAGCTTGGCTGTGTACCCCTTTCAGAAATCCTGACTGGGACAGCCTGACTGCAGCCTTTGTCGAAGGACAAGCCCTGGGAAGCTGTCTGTGAAAATCCCACTGCAGGTTCCCTCTCAACAGAACAGCCGTGAGCTGGGTGCTCTGTAGTGCTGGAGGGTTTTGCCGGTACCTGCTGCAGATGCCAGCTCTGCCTGGAATCCAATAATGCACTGGGAATTTTCCCAGCCCATAGAGATCGTGGCTAAGCTATCAAAATAGAAAGTGACGAGTTCCTAGATATTCTGAAATGCTAATTATTAACACTGTGATTTTTTTTTTATAGCAGATGTAAAGAGGACTTTCTTTTAAAGTTTGCTTTTTTTTGTCACTGGTTTTCAGATAAGAGACTTAAAAGAAAGAGATTAAATAGTGTCTGAACTCAGTAAACGTTTTCCACAAGTGCAAAGATTAAAGCACAAATGAGTGGTGGTCTGTACTGCAACCTGAACCCCACTAAATAAACCAAAATATTCGCTTACTTGAACATTTAATGAAGGTTAAATATAACCCTTAAAGCATGAAAACAATGGTTTCAAAAGTTTCCAAGAGCCTCTTAAACCCCCCGCACTCCCCTTAGATTTTGGAGCAGTGATGAGTGATATCTCTTAGCTGCTTCAGCTATTGCCGATTCTCTAAGTAGAGGTTTAGGAGGGAAGTTTTCTGCAATTCCCCTACTTCACTAATGACTCAAGCTGGGGTTTCCAGCACTGGCTGGGAGAAATATTCTCCCTGGAGCTTATACAGGTGTCATTTGTATGAGCCTCCAGTGGTTTTATACAAATGTTCGCCCCAGGATTCTTAACAAAACCAGCCAAATAGCCTCCTTCCTTTAATACATTATTGAAGCAATAACCTCGCTCTAGCCTCAGGCTCGCAGCGCAGTAATTGCAACCAAACTAGCACTTACCCGCAGAGACGCAAACAGTGTATTTAAATATAATGGCAGTATGTAAGTTAATTCTAATTCAGAGAAGAAGCAATTGAAGTATCTCAAGAAACCATTAAAGAGATGTTAAGGACTTGTATCCTTCATCAGGAAGTTAGATTGGCATATATTACAGCTAATAACATAAATGATGTAATGGCAGAGGAACAACTGTTCACATCAACCATTGCAATGCTCGCAATAATAAAAGATAACAGGAAGAGGACCGTACTTTGACAGTTACTGAAATAAAACAAACTATTCTGATAAAGCTAGCTAGCCTGTTGCAGCAAAAACTCGATTACTATGGGCAAAACAGACCTCGCTTTACCACTCAGACCTACTTGATGATCCCTTTATTCTCTCCCCTGGCAGCTGCACAGTTTTTCTTCCTCATTTAAAAATTTATTAAGATAAAGTTTCCATTTAAGAATGAGATGACATTCCTGTTTCTAGGAGGAATTTGGTAATAAAATACTACATGCTATCAAAAAAACCCCACATAAGTGATGAAATAAAGATTTACAAGGTAGGCCTGAGCTCCAGTCTGTATTTGAGGTCTCCCAGAAGGACAGGGTTGATGCAGTACCACCCTCAGCCTGGGCCCGGGGGGCCCTTTCCCAGGAGGAAGGGCATGAGGTAACAATGGCAGAAAGGGGCACCCTGCTAGCGGAGCTGTGTGTCTGCAGCAGCTCTGCTAAGTGGCCTAAGGGGAAAGTTGCGGCTCTGTCAACAGTCGTGAAAAAATTTCCTACCTGTTGTGCACTTGTACAGTGAGAAATACAGAACTTGCTCAAAGTTACAAGTCCTATTTTACCAATTTGCCCTACCTTGTGCAACACTTCCCAGGCGAGGTGTGCTCACCTCTGTGTGCTCACACAAAGCAGTTCTGCATGCATGGAAAGCAAATCTTAACCAGCCTCACTAACAGATACAAGAGCTTACATGACTTGCCTACAGAGTCTGTCTGGCAGTTTCTGGTCAAGCTACATCACAATTATTTCCTGATTTTAACCATTGCTGCAGCCTTACCAAAGACAGCAGCTGCTTCAGTCTCTTTAGTTCTTTAAAGTTAACAACCCCCTTTAGAAAAACAGCAACTGATTTGTATTAAGCTCAAGTCTTTTGGAATACTTTAGTGAGTCATCTAAACCATCTTTTTCCTAATGAAGACAAGATCTATATATCTAGCTCCAAGCACAGCAATCTCTTGAGCTTCACTGGGGACAGTAGGCATCAAATCATAACTAATAAGCATCAGAGGTGTTTCTAGTTAGAAAGAGGCTGCTGCAGCCAACTTGCCTTGCTAATTGGAAGCAGGGTGTTGCCTTCCCTCAGCACACAGGAAGAAGGTGCTCAAGGCTGGTTAGGATGAACATTCACAAGAAAAGCAACAAGGAGAAGTGGGAAAAAACACATGAAGTTCCAAGGAAAGTGGGCCCTTAAGAAAGAAATGAAGACAGTAAGTCAGGAAAAATGATGCTGGACACATGCATTGGGGATGACTTCTGATCCCCAGTATATGTTTCTCTCCTTTCCCCTTCTGCCCCAAGGGCATTACCACAGACTTCGATAGAAACAGTTCTCAAACACTTCTTGCCCACCACATTCATTTCAGTAAAACTACCTTTAGCTGTGCTGAAGCCTGAAATTCTGTCCTCTGCTGCCTTGTCTCTGGTACTGCTGTGTCCACTACCAGGTTACTTAATGGGAAATATTTCATGTGGGAACTAAACTGGAAAGTGCCTGCAGTGATGCACCAGGGAGAACTTCACTGCTGTAGACCAGTGGGTTTAAAGCAATGATAGTGTTAGATTTCAGCAGTACAGAACTGTGAACTCATACCAGGTCAGTCCTTCCAATCACCCTGTGCTTGGTGGGTATTATTTAACTTGATTTCTACTTCAACAGCTCTCTCTGTCCTTCCCACCCACTAACACACACTTATTCTTAAACCATTATTAAGAACCAGGAGATGATGGGAACCATCAGAGGAAAAAAAAAATCAACGTACAAATCTGTTTTATTTGCATAGATGCTCTCTGTATTTTTTGTACTGTGCTATCTGCCAGGCAGCAGAGGTAATTTGTTAAGTTCTTATTTTATTCTTGTTACGTCTCAGATTAAAAAATAACCAATATGGATAATGTGTGTGGGGTCCTTCTCCTGTTTGTTTTTGGTGGCCAACCTTTTTCCTTTAGGAGGGTTAGAGAAATAATTATTGAACCCTCTTTGTGTAACAGCCAGAGGTTGTTTTCCTTAAGCTGCTCCAGATTGTTACAAGGCAAGGTTGAAACTCTAGGCTTTTGCATGGCATTTGGAAGGTAGGTGGTGAGTCAGAAAGGCAGCAAGACACAGGAAGGCTGCTCCAGGTGGCAGAAGAAACGGGGTCAGAGAGAAGGCCACTGTGAGCTGAACAGCAAGCAAAGAGGGGAGCAAGCAAAGAGCAAGGCTGGAGTTAGCTCAAGAAATCCTGGGGAGCAGTCTACGAACAAAAAAAGGCAGTTTTAAACAGTGTCAGGGAATAACAGAGTTATTTGGAGCTGGGGATTTGAGTCTGTGCTTCATTATCCAGGAGGTCCCAGGTGGGAAAGTTGCACTTGCCCTGTGACTGTAAAGGAAGAAGCAGCATGGATCTGAAACATGCGACAAGCCATCAGCACATCTGCGGATCCTGGCAATGTGTGGGACCAACAAGCTTCAGGCCTCTGATGTGGAATGCCAATTGCCTTGGTGTCAGCACAGTCAGCACACAAATCCAAAGTAGCTCTTCCAGAGAGTTGCTGTAGCTGAATAGAAATGAAGTCTAAACTCCAGATGCCTAGGTAGATGAGAGGAGTATCCTGCTCTGAAAAGGGAGATGGAGAGATGAGGCTGGAGAGCAGGGAGGGCAACAGAAGATGTTCTTATTTGCTCATAAAAATAATTCCTTCTTTCAGGTCTTTCTGCTCAACTTCTGTGCTGACACCACAGGTTTGCTTTGCCAAGAATGGCAGAGAAGGTCAGAAGGAAGGATTTCAACCAGTGTTTCGCAGCTCAGTATCAGCCTGAGGATATCTGAAGAAATGACACTTAAAAGGCCTAACCCAAAGAAGAGAATCCCTGTGTAGGTGTGGAAAAGAAGCAAAGCAGGCAGTTGGACAGGCAGGGGTGAGGATGCCTGTCCAAGAGAAGGCAGCATTGGATGTGGCCAGGCAGAAGCCCAGCTGTAGGTACCCCGTACACACTGTGTGCCTCAGGCTTCTGGATGGCCACAGCTGCAGACACTGGTGTAAATGATGCATTGTTTTATGCTGAGGTACTTCCGTGGTCTCAGAAAATCTGACATACATTAAATACAAGCAATGAGAAGAGACCTAAGGGCTTTTTTTTTTTTTTTTAAAACAGACCATGTTAAAATTCACATAATAGTATCAAGAAACTCAAATGTTTATAAGCATGGAAAAACTAAAGGCAGTTTTCAGTTTACAGCAGGGACATTCTGAGAGCATTTCATTAGACATCACCAGAAACAGTGTATAAAAAAGAAGCAGAGAAAACCTGAGGAATTCCAGGTAACCCACTAGCCCATATGACTGATGCTCTAGCACAGTTAATTTACATTTTAGAATTTTATAAAGAAAAAAAATAGGTTTTCTTCCCTTGACTGATATTCAGGGTACACTTTCCTAGCAAGCACCTTTCCGAGTGTGCAAGCGGGGAGGGAAATTCAGTGTTTTTGTTATTCAGCAGGATTAGCAGCCTAGATTTAGGTTAAGGTGATACAGAAAGGCATTAACTAGTTCTAAATGACTTAATTTCATGAAAACAGTATTTTTTAATGTGCGGCTAATTAAAGTATTTAAGAACTCACTGTAACAACATTTTGAAAACAAACCAGAAGAACCAATGTAAACAAAATATCATTTTACAAACCAAATGGAATCACTTAAAATCCAATGTAATTCTATGTTCCAATAAAAATAAATACATATACAGGTGTCAAGTTAAGATTGTCAAGCGCGCTCCCAAGATACCATCTAAGAATGAGCCAAGAAGTTAAAATTAACCCCTCTTGGACTCGTTTTTCCTTTTTGGGACGGGCAGTATAGTTTCCTGTGGAGCACCTACTTCTGAAGCCCTGACACTGCCCAAGAGCACACTAAATGGAGGAGCAGGAGACACACCAAGAAATGCTTTTGGTGGAAGCTCACCAGCAGCGTTTCTGCAGGACTGCAGCTCACTAGTGCCAGGGTACTATATTTTCAGCTTTTTACTCAACACTCCTAAAAGCTAGAAGATTTTCTTCGCAGTGTTTTTCTTGTATTGTGATAGAAATCTCAGTGTGGTAGATGGAGCTTTAAAGAATGTGTGCTGTGTGACATGATATAGCTCAGCAGCCTTGGGCCTCTGAATGACTAGCTTTCTTGACAAAAGATTATCCTTCCTCTTCCTCAATACACAGTATTGACAAACATTACACAAAGATTCTATGATTTACAGGCTACAACCTTTTGCCCTTCAAGTTCTAATTCATTTTTCCATGTTCATCTATCTCTTAGCCCTGAGAATGTGGTGTGGGCAGGATAGCAGCCTAACACTGAGCATTCGCCATTCAAGGCCAGCTGTATGAAACAAACCTTGTCCCTCCGAAGAGACTGATGCCTCCACCTGGCAAGAGTTTCTTTATAGAATCTGGCATTTGCACTTTCAGGTCTGTGTCTTTTCTTGCATTCAGCTCCTTCAACACAACTAACTCTAACTTCAGCAGAAAGGGAGAGGAAAACAGCTCTTTTAATTTACTAGTATTTCCCTGTCATTTTTGAGTCTTCAGTTTTAATGCAGGGAGACACGTCCTTGGCCATAATTTTGTGGGAGCACAACTTTGTGACTCCGTGCATCAGCTAGAATATCATTCTTTGTGTTCAGTCCAGACTTAACCCTTCCCTAGTATTCCCTGTGCTGTATTAGTGGTCCCAGTATGTTGTTCAGGATATAATGGACATATACTGGACTGCATGGCATTATTGTCTAAGACAACACCTTACAACCATCCAGTGCAAAGAATTCCTCAGCATCTAGATGACAGACAACTGGGGAGCATCACATCGTAGATGCAGTGTTTCACTCCAGCCACTTTAGAAAGCCATTGCTTTCTGTGCACAAGCCAACATCAGGTTACTTGCAGGATAGCCAAGAAGTTCTTCCTCCAGGATTTTGGTTCCAAATTTAAAAAAGCCAACACAGGTTAGATGCTATTTCGCAACTGAAAAGAAAATATTACATCAGAAATCTATGTTATCCATTGCTAGAATGCAGGTAGTACCTTCAGGACAGGAAAAAAAGAAAAAGATGTCTTTCCCAAATAATCAGGTCAGCAGGTTTCCCACCTTCAGCATGTCAGTAAGGACCAGTGCTAGCACAGAAGATGAGAATCTTTCCCAGGTGATCTAATAAAGCTAGAAAAAAACCTCATATCAATCAGCAATATGGGGATATTGTTGATAAGCTTTTGCCATAAGCTCTGAACTCTCTCAAATGTCTCATCTTCCAGAGGTCAATTTTTCATCTGTCAGCCCTTAAAACCCAAAATATCTTGGCCAAGTCATCCATAATACGGTTAAACTCAATACTGAGTTACATCAGGCTGGCACCCAGTCACTAGTGGGGTCCCACAGGGATCCATCCTGGGGCCAGTGCTCTTCAATATCTTCATAAATGAACTGGATGAAGGATGTGAAGGTTTATTGACAAAGTTTGCTGATGACACAAAACTGGGGGAGTCATCAACACTGCAAAAGGGCTCTGCATAGGGATCTTGACAGATTGGAGAGCTGGACAATCACCAACAGCACAAAATTTAACAAGGGCAAGTGCCGGGTTCTGCACCTGGGACACAGCAACCCTGGACACACGGACAGACTGGGGTGTGAGAGGCTGGATTGCAGCCCTGCGGAGAGTGACCTGGGCGTGCTGGTCGACAGCAAGTTGAACATGAGCCAACTGTGAGCCCTGGCACCCAAGAGGGCAACTGTGTCCTGGGGTGCATCCAGCACAGCATTGCCAGCTGGGTGAGGGAGGTGACTGTTCTGCTCTGCTCCGCACTGACACGGCCCCACCTTGAGCACTGAATGCAGTTTGGGGCACCACAGTATAAAAAGGACATCAAACTGCTGGAGAGTGTCCAGAGGAGGCCACAAGGCTGGTGAAGAGTCTGAAGGGGAAGTCGTATGAGGAATGGTTGAAGTCACTTGGTCTGTTCAGCCTGGAGAAGAGGAGACTGAGAGGGGATCTCATAGTTATTTACTGCCTTCTCACAAGGGAGGGAGGTGAAAGATGTGCTGATTTCTCTCTGGTAACCTACGATAAGACTAGAGGAAATGGCAGGAAAATGTGCCAGGGGAGGTTTAGGTTGGCTATTAGGAATAGGTTCTTCACCTCGTGGGTGGTGGAGTACTGGAACAGCTCCCCAGGGAAGTAGCCACTTCATCAAGTCTGCCAGCATTCAAGAAGTGTTTGGACAATGCCCTCAGTCACACAGTGTGAATGCTGGGAGTGTCCTGTGGAGATATAAGAGTTGGTCTCGGTGATTCTTTTGGGTCCCTTCCAACTTGGGTAATTCTATGATTCTATATTTCAAAATGCCTTAAATTTGACAAATTTAAGGTGGCAAAGGAGAAGATCCTTTCAGTTACTTGCCTCTTCTGTACATACAGTTCATAACAATTGTGCCTCTTGACTGAAAAGCCCAGACAGCCACTAGCTCCTAGGAAGTTCTGTCTGCTCCTGGCAATGGAAGTAAGAATCTCTCAGAGCACAGCAATGGAGGGAGTCAACACCCACTGCTTCCTCGCTGGAGTTTTTCAGAGATATACCAAGGTGAAAGGGTGAGTAAGCAGGTGTAGCCTGGATTCCTTCTTCGGTTTCCCCCACCTCTACTTGCAGGGACCTACAAAAAGAGATAGGAAGGATGCTACCAGAGCAAGATTGTGCAGTCATTCTGACTGTGAAACTGTTGAAGAGAAAGCACAAAACTGTCTATTCCACTACTTTCCTCAACCAAATCAACTCATCATGGTTTTTAAAGCAGGAAATTTGTCACAAATTTCTTTGCAGTCCTTACATTCATTGACCATTCTCACCCAGGTACAAGACGCTCTGTTGATCAAAGATCAAACTGAAGGGTCAGCATGAAATAATATATTACCTTCATGGAAGGATCTTGAAGATCTCCTCAAAAGAAAATTAATCCCAAATATTATTTTATGTTTCTTCAACTGAATGCCAGCTCTTAACCAGAAAGCCAGGGACACAAGAGGGTGTCAGATGGAATTTAGGCCAGACAGGCAGGGAACACCAAGAGAAAACACCAGCAGCAGCTGTAGAAGCAAAAGAATAGGCAGAAGCTCTAAGACAAATAATAACAGGAGAGCAGCAGCAGTAGCAGATGTCAGACTAATACTTTCTAGAGGGGGATGGGGTGGCACTTGGGAAGAAAGAGAATTTTTTCTTTATTTAAATCACTTTGCACTAATTATCTGAAAAGGGATTCTCCTCCCAACCCCTTTGGAATATTATTATTTTGGATTAGTGTGTGAGGAAAGAGACTCAACCAAGCACCTGCTCAACATGTGTGATGCCCAGAACAGGCACTGCTGTTGATCCTTGTTTTGTGTAAGGGTTTGCATTCTCACAGTGGCTTTGGAGAGGGTTAAAATCATTCTAGAAATAACTTGGGCAGAGGGATCCCTTATTTCCAGAGTGGTTTTACTGAGTGGTTTTCTGGACTTCCTTTAGGGTTCTACAAAATAGAACCATCAAGGAGGAGGAGGAAGTTCGGCTCTTCCAAAAGATGCTGTGATGCCGCTTTTGTCAGGACTGTAATTTATAGGCTAGTTGATATATTTTAAATGCGTCGATCACATCCATCAGTTGATTGAATCACTAGCTAATGAGAAGCAGCACTTGCACCATCACACACTGTGTCACGGTGATGTCCATCATTGAGTTCTGTCATTCCTGAGAAACTTGTCCTCTTCCACACAAGAGGTGCTTTGCAGAGAGGATGCTATACTCACTCAACCACATTTATCTAATGCTATATTCGAGATGCGGCAGATGAAAGAAGAGCAAATCAGCCATTCTCCTCAAACATCATCAGAAGAGGAAGAGCCACTTGCACAACTTGAAACAGACAGAGCACCAATTTCATCAGGAACTCGAGAATGCAACTGGAGAGCTCGAGGAAATAAAAAAATGTGGAGACAGAAATCTAAACAAAAGTCACCTACACTAATGTTATCTTTGTTTCACTCAAAAAGCAGTGCCATGGTCCAAATAAAGACAGAAGAAGTTATAACTCAAATAGTGCATTTAAAGAAGGGGAAGCAGCTTTGGAAAGCAAGTGATAACCAATGGGAGGTACCAAAGCCATACGTTAAAAACACTGACCCAGTGGCCCCTCACTCACATGTACACATTATAATCAAGCTAAAATGTAACTTCATGAACACAGGTTTGCTAACTACTTGTGTTACCATGAATATAAAATCAAATTCTCCTCCAGGTTAAGTCAATGACACTAGTGTTAACTATAAATACATTTTCAGGAAGAAAGAAGTAGAATAAGTGTTAATAATTATTCTCATAATTCTTGATACATGTTACTATGGCTGACAGAAATATGTAAATCAGAAATTCAGGTCAATTTAAGGATATGACATCTACATTATGAAGTATATACCTAAGGCATCTTAAGTCCTGCATGATTTAAGTTTTCTTGAAGGTCTTACTAGCCACCAGTCTGGCAAGAGTTACCATAGTGTACTTTTGATAATGTAATCCTACCAGTGCTCTATGGTGCTTAATTTATGCATAACGTATTATTCAGTTTTCACAAGAGTGGCTACCAGGGATCACGTTGGGCTGGGGTACTACAGAGACAGAACTACAGAAAATATTTTGCTTAGCATGGTGATTTGTAGTGTGACTAATTCCTCTAAGGAATCCTCCATGGAAGTACAATTAGGTTAATGTCACAATTTACAGCTTTTTACCCCCCCCCCCAAGATTTTTTCATTTGTAATGATTTACACTTGAACGTGGGTATTTTAATGGCATGTCTTCAATCTTGTGTCTATTCTGTAAACAAGACCAAATAAAACACATTAGCACTCATGATGCCCTTGTACACTGACTGATGGTGAAGTACCTGACAAACATAAGGAACCCCAGGTAACTCTGCTACGTAAAGAATTCCATTTCCTACAGAAGTGTGAAACGAGTTCAGCATAATCCCATGTGTATCAGACCTTGGGGAGTCTTAGCTTTATGAATTTAGACAGGCTAAGTGAAACCAATGTTTGAAGTATCTCATCTATAACTTGCCAGCAATGATTTCCTTCATTTGGAGAGGTTACAGGCAATCGTGTTTAATGCATAGAGGTCAACAGTCAATGTGAGGTAGGCTATAGGCAGTTAAAAGAAATAAGAACATGGTATAGGAACTGCTGATCCTCAACCATGCAAGCATTATTGACTCAGACACGAAAGAAAACAACAAATGAAGCATTCTGCTTCCCAGATAGTCCTCCCTCTCTCCACTCAGGAGAGAAAACCAATCATTCTGGCTCTAGAATGGATGAAACACTCCCAGCATTCTAAGTGTTTTGGAGAATTACCTCACAAAGCACAAACTGAGTATAAAGCTTCCCTTTTATACTGGCTGATATGATTTGCAACTGACAAAACAGCCTTATTCTCAGGAGCCAGTGACATAGACTTAGTGCTGAGTTGTCACGAGGGAGAAGGAAAAAGGTTGCTCTCCCTTTAAGATGTAGTTTGAGTCCAGGTGGCTGGACTGGCATGTCTAGCACAGCTGTACTCCCAGAGCGAGAAGGCTGTGGTGTGTTCGAGAGCAGCCCGAATCTCTAGTTACAGGCGAGCGCTGAGTTTTTATCTTACCTCACTCTGGTGAGATGAAAGCACCACACTGATAATGCTCTTGTCTGTTTGTACGTAGGATTAACAATATGAAGTACTTTGATTCTACTCTGTAGGAATAGCAAATATTGCACTTTTTAAAAGATGTTGCCCATGGGGGAAAGCAGTTGCGATAAGAGATGAAAGCAATACAACTGCGCAGGATTTGAGCAGGCAGAGGCCTAGAGAATTGAGTTTGAAACCCAGCTGTGCAGTGCAGCATCCTGCACAGGGCTAGGAGGCCAATGGAGGCAGCACCCATAGCTCAGAACTGGCTACCTTCCTCCACACAGTTGGTGACCAACACCAACAACTGCCAAACGGCTTCCCCAATTCTTTCATTTTGGAGGATTTCTAAGATGAGAACTTATTTCAAGGCAATGACTCTATGAGAGATACCCTGAATGACTTTTTGTCATTTTTTTTTACCCTCCATTTCCTGTACAGTATGCAATTACTAGAAGGGGGGAAACTTCTGAACTCCCTAGGAGAGTTTGCTGTGTCTCTCATTTCAGCTTAATAAAATATAATCTGAACTGCAGCATCTGCAAGAGAGTTGTTCCCTATCCAGCTGTTCTAACCCAGGTTATTCACAGGATGAGGAAGAAAAGAGATTTGCCAGAGGGATGCTGAATTCATTTGATAAGAAAAGCATTGCTAGATCATCAGTATTCTGGAATGTTTTCCCTTGTCAGAGGAGTCAGATTAGAAGGAATTGCCACTATTGTGCTGACCCAATTTATCTTTTTTAGACTGTCTGCATTTTTATGTGCATTACGACTTTTTATTGATACATTCTCTGTGTTCATTATCTCTCTAGGCTACCTCAGAGTTCCCGTAACGCTAAATCTAATGGTAGAAGCAGCTCTATCAGAATTCAGATGCTGTGGGGCGTGCCCCTGGTAAGTTTGCTGCTACGTATTGGCCTTTGCACACAAACCTGAGCAGCTGGAATTCACCAGAGCAGTGCTACTCACCATTGCTGGCCATGCAGGAGCCAGAGACACAGGCAGACATAACCTAGGTGCCTCCGAGGTGATGGGTGGAGCAGTGGTCAGAACAGGCTGACAAGTGCCTGTCAACAAAGGGTTTGAAAGCGTGCAGAATTCAATGCAATAGATTTGGAGGTGTTGGGCATTGTGTCTCATTTTTGCCATTGTACCAACTGGTAATAAACCCTGCTGATATTTTGCAAAATGTGGTACTTCTACAGCATTTATTTCAGTTGCTGGGAAAAGGGCAGATCTCTGGAGCAGAAGTGCGACCAGTCAGGGGTGAGGAGTTATTGCCAGGAAGCAAAGAGGGACAGGATACTCTTACTCTTGCCTATGCTGAATTCTCCTTTACCTCTCTTAAAAAGACAGAAGTTTCTTATAGTCAGCACAAAAGTAATGAAAACAGTCCAGCCAATTAACAGGCTCACTTAACTAGAGCTTTCAATGTGAAAGAAAGGGCAAAACCAGGGACATAAAAGTGGGCAAACTCGAGAAAGTTTGAGTAAAGTGATTGTTAGTCCCAGAGCTTTTCCTTTCCTTGTTAAGGCCCCAAATTATTTGCTGTTGATTACTGACATCAAGTAAGCTGATGCAGCCCTGGACAGAGATGCTTCGAGTTGAGTCCACCCTGAAGAACTGAAGTTCAGCTGGAAGACTTCTTAAATGATAAACCACAGTTTCCTATCAGGCACTTTAAACCAGGGCTGAATACACACTTACGTCAAAGAGTGGAACACTGGAGGGGTCTTCCCTGTTAGCTAACAACTCCAGCAACAGGGAGGGGAAGCCTTGCTTATTCTGCCTGAATGCAGAGGCACACAGAGAAATTTCTCTATTAATTCTCATCCAAAAACAAAAATCCATTTAAGTTTCTATTAAAAAAAAAAAGAAAAAAGCTAAGAAACTAAATCCAGCCTGTTGGATTTCCACAGCAATATGATGCTTTACTACATGAGATTGTTATGGGGGTGATTCGAACCTTGAGCAATCAAAGAGTGCAAATGAGCAATCAAATTTTGCTTCAGCAAGGAGTTCTTTCTGTTCCACATTTACTTTTCAAGTGTTCTTTGTTAAACCTATGTAGATTTACCCTGCTTACAATAAAAAAGAGGGAGGATCATCTGGCACACAATGTATTTTCAGGAAAAAATATGTGATGGGATAGGAGGGAGTTACATGTTTGTATTTCCTGAATGACATTAAAAGCAGCAACTAGGGAATGGCTTCTTCATTGCTGATAATTCCACCTTGCTCTAATCCAGATATAAGACTGGAATAATACATTTATGAAATGGATAGTATTTATATATTTTACTTATATTTATTTACTTCTAATTTTAGCCTTTGCAACTCCCTGAATTTCACATAACCTGTTCATAAACTATAAATGCTCCTACACATGCCACAGTGGGCTTTCTTCTCCTGCTATTGCAGGATGACACAAGTGCGTTAGTCCCAAAGCAGCGCTTGCACTCAGGAAATGTCTCTCAACTGCACAGGGTAAAAGAAAGGTCTTCGAGGCAACACAGAAATGGCTGCGGATTATGAGACAGGGACTCCTTTCTTTATTTCCTGCTTTATGCTTCCTAAAGGCATTTGCTGACAAGGAATTTGCAAATCTTGTCTTGTTAACGACTGTAATGCTCCTTGGTGTACCTCAGATATAATCATCTATGTACCTGTCCAAATACAGCTTAGCAACTGCCAGTCGGTGGAGCCCAGAGCTCCCTCCCCGTCTTTTCACCAGCGATCAAATATCAGAGTTTGCCTGCAGTAACCTTCTCCCCAGTATCCTTGCAGATGTTGCCCGCCCCCTCCTCCCAAAGGTTGTCCTGGAGAGAACATGTAGTTCCAGGGTGACTCATACCCACACACAATCCCTTACTCATCCAAATAGTTTCATTAAAGGCACTGGGCCACAACAGATAAGTCCTCATTATATTGTGAGTCTGCTTCAGGTCGAACATCCTGGAGAAGGGAATAAGACGAGCACAGGGCATCTCCATGGATAAAGGGCACAACTCAGCCGGGATACTTCTGAGGAAGTAAGAACACATTTGGTCACAGAACCCCCTGTTCAAGCATTTACAAGGGTTCATTAATTTCTACATCACAGACCTAGTGCAAGTATCTACAGCCCACTTCTCCCCAGTGATGCTGCAGTCTGCTAGCTTGCTTATTTAACTCCTCAGTTCTTTAAGAAAGCGAGAACTGCACACATCTCCCCCAGTGCATCCCTTCTTTGGGAAGACAGCTAAATGCATGGAGTGCTGCGAGCTCTCTGCTGACTGCCTGGGACTCTGAAGCCCACAAAGCACGAATGGGATTTATGACCAAAACTTTATCCTGTGTTTCAACTCATCTATAAATGATTTTGAAAGCAGAGGCGGTACTGTGCATGCTTCAGTTACCTGAGAGCGCAATGTGGTCCTGCTTCTCAGAGGATAAACTGCAAAACCACAGAAGGTAAAGGCCATGAAGTGTGTAAAAAAAAGTTGAGCAAACAATCGGCAACCACTGAACCTCCTGTGAGCCAAAAGCTGGTTAAGAAATATCACAGAATAGAGAGAAGCAGCAGCAGCAAAGGATGTAGAGAACGAGATAGTATGGTGGCAAGCCTGGTAAAAGAAAGATTAAGATGACTACTTGAGAGCTATTCTGGGCAGAGAACACCACCATCATGCTGGGAAGAGAGGTACAGCATCTCCAATACAAAGCCTGAAGGCCTCAAAGCTAACAGTGATTCAATGCATCAAGCAGATTCATGTGGGTTTTGTATGTTTGGTTTTTGTTTGGGGTTTTTTTTGTTAATTCTCTGCAAAAAAGAGCCAGAAAATGCAGGAGAACATTTTAATCAAATATTGATGAATATATCTGAGTTTTTCAGGGGACTCATTCATCAGGGACCCTGTAAGAGTCATCCTGATCTCATCAGGAGAGGGAAGTGCAGGGTGCCTAGCCCAGCAAGCGGGCAGTTCTTACAAAGATCTTCTTGGCTAAGTCATGAAAGCACAGTTCATATTGGTGGGAGTTATAAGATAACCCCAAAACAAAGCAGATAAATTAATGGAAAAGAATTTGCTTTGATTTGCTGAGAATTTTGCTCTTGCCAGCTTCCAGAGTGCTGCAAGATCCAGAGCCACCCACAATAAGTTCCTTTCTCTAAACAAACCTGCTGTATGGCTGCTGGGGATCCAGGCTCCTGTCCCCACCTTTGGATTCACAGGCAAAGCTGCCAGAGTTTCTTGCACTGTTCCGCTGGTTTCTAGACAGGCGGATACAGTGTTTGAAGCCATAAGAAAACTGAAATAGCATGACAAGCCTTTTCTAACCCTGGGAGTTTTAATTTCCTAATAAGCTCATTTGATTAAAGAAGGGAGCCCAGTAGACATGCTGACTTTGTCTTGTTTGTCCTCCCCCAGATGCATTTTTACAGAACTCCAGTAGAGCCCTAACCAAAACAATGTGCTGATGGGAGAAGCTGTCTGCATTCCTCTTTTGCAATTCACCTTACGCTCTACATGTTACTTGAAGATAAGCTCTTCTAGATGCCAAAAAAACTCCAGCAAGAGGTGAAGGCTTCTTTGCAGTGGGCAGAGCACTGCACAATTTTGTCAAATTATTCATTGCATTCTTGTTGGTGGATCCCCACCCTTAGTAAAATCCCTGCAGCCGCTCCTCTTCCAAGTGACTCCAGTAATATTTCGGGGTGGGAACAGCCCATTTCAAACTTGGCTATTAGATAATCAACATTAGATACTGATTTTACATCTTTATTTGCAAGCTCATCCTTCTTGATGGACAGCAGCAGCCCATTGACTTGACATCTGTGATAGGCCTGCTACTTTTCCCCTACAGGAGGCAATATCCAAGGGGCTTTACTCATTTCCAGGGGATTACCTGCATGACCTGGCATCTTTTGAGTGGGAAAGGGAGAAATAACATTTCTATTTTTATTATTTCAGCTTTGTTCTAGAGAGATGTTCTCCATAAATTGCAGATAAAAAACATTTTAATAGTAGAAGAATGTTTTCTCCCAAACACATATGTGCACACACACAGAGAGGAGAATAACTACAAAAAGAACACCCAGGTGCAGTGAAATATGCACTGCCTAATAGGTGCTAAGAAGCAACAAATGCTGTAAAAATCCAAGGTATGCATGGAGGAGCTAACATGGAGGAAGCTGGTGTTTTCTGACACCATCCAACCTTCCTTTTCACACGCTCATTTTATGCTTTCTTTTCCACAAGAGACAGGTTCCCATCATCACCCTCATCTCATAGCTGGTGGCATCACCAAACAGCATTCAGTTTCCAGAACTGGAGCCAAACTCAGGACTGGTAAAAAAAAGAAGAGATCCATGGATCTCGGAAGAAAATCTGAAGAAGTACTAGGGGAACTACATTTAGTCCTAAAGCAACAGTCTGGTATCTCCAAAAGGAGGTCCCCTGGGGTCTGGGTGAAGACAGAAAAAGCAAAATTACTTCAGCCCTTTTGAAATTCCCAGCTCAAGCATTACTGTAAGTTTTTTCAGGGGAAGGATGACAATATGTGCATACAGGGACTTGAACAGTTGGATTCTGAGCCTATTCTGGAGATTATTGCTATGTTTATAATTAAATATTGCTAGTGGAATTAACTGTTCATCTCTCAAGTGTTCCTCTGGCCCAAGAAATGGAGGTCTTACGTGCTTCATATTTAGAAATGGTAATTAGCAGAAAACCAGCTTGGGAGAAGATAAAGATGAGATGAAAACATCAGTGGATGGACAGATAATAAAGAAATCACATGGATGAGACTGCCTTGTGAAATGCAAATCCTTTAAATGCTAAAATAAAATAGATTAAATTCCTGTTTCTACCTTTTTTCAGTGAGTGTACATAACTGACACACGAAGTTGATCACATTTCCGAAGAAGCCATCTGATTCTGAATTACGACACAAATAACTGTAGCTGGTTAACTGTGAAAAATACCAGTTAATGACTCTGATCTAAGTTGTGCAAATCTGACATATGGAAATGAAACATATCCTACACTAAATTCAATGAAATACTAATGCTTTTTAAGTCTACAGCAATATTTCTCCTACCCACTTCAAACCAACATTAATTTGTAAAATCAGAGGCAAGTAAAGGCCAAAACAACCAAGTCTGTAGTGGATTCCAAAAGCAGCTAAGAGCACAAAGCAATGCTACAAACCAGTTTCATTTTTTTTTTTGTTGTTAAATAGTGCTAATTTTTTAGCTACCTTTAATCTAATTATTTCGTTGTTTTCTCTAGGAAAAGCTTAAAATTTCTCCAAGCCACATTAAGATTAGGAAATAACTCTAAGTCAACTAATTTCTTTCAGGCCAGTTCAAGGAGAGCTGAGTAGCAGAGTCTGAAACTGCATTTGCTCATTTCCTCCTTTATTAACTCATGAAGTCACCCTGAAAGTATTACAAATTCTGGGTAGCAGTTTAACCCCCCCTACTTTTCACTTTTGTCCATGTTCTCTGAGTGTACAGAGCTTCTCCTCAAGAAGTATTTAGACATACATACTACACAAGAGAAATCCATCTACACATCCTAAAGTTGTGTTGGGCAAGCTAATATTTTCCCCTGTGTTTCTTGGGAACAAAAGTCACAAGGATACAAGAGACCAAATATTTATTAGTTAAAGAGCCTGAATATCACACTTTTTTTAAATAAAAGAAACAATGTGACATTGATCATTTAATCTGGGCTCTGCTAATTGGTCTATTGCACAAGGAATAAATCTTTGGGAGGCCTTCTGGGAATGTCTCACATCATTCCCTATCAGCTGTTGACATACAAATACTCTGGTAATGAAAATATTTTCATTCCTTCATAACAGCATTCCCTGTGCTGTTTAATCTTATTTTCTCTCTTTCTAAAAACAAGCTTCTGTGTGGGGTTTCTGAAGTAACGGACCTGATGCCGTATATCAAAAACGTCCCAGGCTCCTGTCAAACTTGCTAGGAGTCCACCCAAAAGAGAGCAAAAGGGAAAAAACCCCAAGGATTTACAGCAACAACACAAGATTTTAAGCACCATTTGAAATTTATCTCTGGTCAGCATCATTTCAGAGGTCTGTGAATGCAGCTGGGCTCGAACTGAGCAGTACTCGCACTGTGTCAGTTGCCATCAGCACCAACAGCGCACCTGGCACAGGTTCTACTATGTGCAGGAAAGAGGCAGGGTTACAAGTTTGCAGAAACATTGCAAAGCAGAATATTTCAGCCATTTTTTACAACTCTATCATTGTAACAAAAAAGAACACTGAGGAACAAAGAGCTGGGAATCCAGGGTGCCAGGCTCCTCTAAAGCATGAGTCCAGGGTCACCAGCTATGGGGTCATCAGGGGTGTACTACCGGAGATGAATAAAGTGGTGTGGAAGAGACTTCCAGCAGCTCCTCCCATGCACTCTCCTCTGTCTCTGAGAGGGTGTCAGTATCTTCATGGCAGCCCCCTCGGCAGAGGCTGGGTGCTATTCTCTAACCTAGCAGCAAATCGTGCCTGGGACAGTTTTTATTTCCTATGTACTACTTATAAGCAGTTGGAGCCCCAGTTGTGCTCAGGCATTATCTTGGGAGATAAGATCACATTCTGCTGTGCCTGAAATGCATGCAGCAGTCACCACTATTATCTCAGAGCAATCACTTTTGGAAATTGAAGTATTTAAAAAGATGCTACACTCCCACCGTGCTGGTAAACACATCTCTCACCCTGGTAAACCCCATACCTAAATTCTGCTCTGAAATGATTTGACTTTGTCATATATTTGCCTTCAATACCACAGTTCTTCCAAATTCAAGGTCTGAAATATGATGCGAGCTTCTGCTTCTCCCTCCCCCACCCATCTCCCCCATGGGCCTTGTGCTTCCACCCACATCCTGCTGCCCAGGTTGTAGCATTCCTTTCTGCACCCTATCACTGTCACAGTCCCTCCTGGAAACAGGTGCCAGAAGATTAAAAACCCACTCATTCAGCTGGGATTTTCATCTGTTTGCACCTTCCTCTCTGCTACTCCTATGTGTCAACATCTCTTGAGCAGAGCTGGTGGGAAGGCACGCTCTGTCTGTTCATGTTTGCTGTTTACAGCAAGAAGCAGTTGTCTTCTGAGGGACAGCTATATCAGGAGATGGAGAAAACTTGAGATAAAGGCTTTGCTTCAGTTTGGTTGGATTTTTTTTTTTCTTAGAAAGCACATCCGTGTTTTGATAAAACTGAAGTTTAATTTGAAATGTTAGTGTTAACAGATCCCAAGGATGGTTATTTTAACAAATTTTTCAAACACACATTAATTCTGTGTTATGCTTTTTAATTCCTAGATTGTTCAATGACGTGAGGATTGAAAAATTGTCCCACTTTTTGTTTAAGTCATTGAGTAATTTTATGTCTAACTGTTGTTGCAGCACAGACAGCAGACTGTGACCAAGATCATTCCATGCTAAGTGTTAACTGCACTTAATATTTTAAAAACACAGACAGTGACAGAAACCTCCTTCCGCAGCAGAACTGCATCACTGCAACTGATGTCGGGAAACCGTGTTACAATCTTTACAGTACATCTGAAAAATGACCACATTTTTGCAGACATATTTTTTCCTAAAACTGAGGAAATGCTTTGAGTCTCCCCTCCTTTATTCTCTCATCCCCATCTTGAACTGACAAAGTCTCCTGCAGAGATTCTCGGTTTTTTTTGGTTACCCAACCACCTGCACTCTTTGGACTCATGGCCTGCGATAGAGAAGCTTCCACCTTTGTGCCAGATCCCAGTTTTCTATACAGAAGGAGATTTCTGGTATTTCTCAGAGGGAGGACAGGCCATGCCAGAAGAGGACTTGGCTGTATGGGGGTGTTTCCAGGACAGCTTCACTTCCCAAAGAGTCCCTGGTGTACTATGTGAAATCCACACAAGGATTTCTAGCAGAAGGGCCATTTCTGAACAGGTTCCTAAGGGCAAGCAAAGCTTCTGATTTGAAGTTGTTCAGTGCTAAGGTCACATCCCGAAACCAATTAAACCACCTTGTGAAAACTGACAGTTTCAGTCTAGCAAAATGTAGGCTGCATAAATGCAATGAACTGGAACTGAGCCCTCGGGGGCAGCACTGGCAAAGGACATGGATCTGGGTCACTTTTGCATCTGTGTAACCAGATCTCTCTGGCAAGAGTGCAGAAATGCATCCTGGAGCTGGGACTTTCCCTTTCACTGTCTTCCACAGGAGAAGGGTGGCATGGAGACAGGTCAGAAGCTCCCAGAGCGAGAAGGGAATATGCACCCTGGTATCACATTAAAGGCTGTGTTGGAGAGGGAAGGACTATTGCAGAATCATAGACTCTCTAGGTTGGAAAAGACCTTTGAGATCATTGAGTGCAGTCGTACCTGTCCACTGCTGAATCATATCCCTAAGTGCTTCACCTGCCCCTGTGTTAAATCCTTCCAGGGATTGTGACTCCACCACCTCCCTGGGCAGCCTCTGTCAGTGACTGAGAACTCTTTTGGTGAACAAATTTTTCCTGATGTCTAATCTGAGCAAGCAGAGCCACGGAGATTGGCCCTAATTTTTCAAAGGTACCCTCTTATTTATTTATTTATTTTTTTTGCAAGGAGGAGCTTATTTCTGATGTGATACTTGGGTTAAAAATGCACAGGTGATGACACAACAAAAAAACGAGTGTAGCCAAATACGCTTTTCAGAGCTGTAACAGAGTCAGTCACTCACTCACAAGGATTTCTAACAGATGAATCACACCTCCTTCCTTCGGAGTATTTCTCCTGCATTCACAGGGTTTCTATGTGCCGAAAGTGCTAACGAAGGGCTCCCAACACAAAAGCAGTCCGGAGGGAACTGCCCCACAACACACTCGGCAGTGCTCAAGCCAGGTATGCTGTGCGATGTCTGGAACTCGTTTTTTTCCCCTGATGTGAGGCGAGGAGGGCAGAAGGGGGCATCAGAGAAACGGTGAGCGCTGGGAGAGGCAGAACTGCAGCCTAGCGACGGCGAAGCGAGGCGTTTCTGTAGGGTCCTGAACTTTCCCGGGCTCTTCCCAAGAAACTCTCCATAAACAAAGAGAAAGCACTAAGAAAAGGCCAAACTCAGACACGGCAGTTCCTCTTCCAAATAGAAAAAGGATCATTACAGCTAGAAAATCTACCAGCATGCAACAAGGAAATCTCATAATGAATAAGAAAGATTTTGCATGGCTCTCTCAGCGAAGCCCATGATGAGGGAAGAAGCATATATTCTTTTCCTTGTCTACTCAGATATGCCAGGAAAAAAACAAATCCAAATTTCTATTTAAAAGGAAATTATTGCTTCAAGATTCAGTCTTTGAAAAGTAAGCTAAGAAATCTGGCAAGTGTAAAATATTTCTTTGAGCAGATATCAATTCACACAAAGTTCTGTCTTTGTTAAATACAAGAGAGTGAGAAAATGTAACTGATGGGCTTCCCATTGCACATGCAAGATTTAAAATACCACCAGGGAAAACCTAAAGTTAAAAAAAACCTGCAGTACTGCCACATTTCCAGCTCTTGGTAGGGACCGGACCACAGTAGTAAGCAAATAGTTTAAAATACATGTGTTCACAGGCATTTATTGTCACCTCTGCTTCAGGTTCTGCTGAGGACCATGAAAAGCCGAACCTGTACTCCTTGCCCATGCTCTTCCAAGCCCCTTGCGGAATTTCTACCTTGAAATACCGTAGCCCACCAGATCAGGGACTTAAGGACATAGTCTCACTAGGTCAGGAAGAAAAATAGGAGAGATTCCCCTCTTTCACTTTAGTCCCACTCCTGCACGGGACCCTTCAATCCATGTTTTAACTTGGTATTACAGAAGAGCTATGTGTATCTGCAAGAGGGGAGGATTTTCAGAAGCTGGGTAGCTCATCAGGGTAGAAAATGGTACTCGTTCTAATAAGAGGTGTGCACCATTGAAGCTTCCACAGTCTGAAATTCTGCTCCTGCTTGAAAAGTCACGTTTTCCCTTTAAAGGAAAAAGGAAAAAAATGTGTCCTTCAGAATCCTTAGATGTTTTCACTGATCTTTTGTTGACCATTTTGTGAACCCAGAAGGCTGATGTCAGTTACTCTATAGAAAGGATACAGGCTGTTCTACCATAACTGGAAGTATTTTTAAACACTTCCCCCTGACAAACTAAATCCTTGGAGGCTAAGCGGGAAGGCAGACCAAGAGAGTTTGTAGTGAGGACGGAACAACTTAGAAGAATTTAGTGCAGGAAAAAATAAGGAAAGCATGGTGGAAAAACCCAGGTTATATGTACTCATTATGGAGGTGCCATGGGAAACAATCATCAACTTATTTCTGGATACAGAAGCTCAGGTCAGGCATTATAATCAATGCATGTGTATTTACTGCCCAAACTATTGGCAAATTGATTCTTCCTCATGATTATTAATAATGATGTCTTTGCTTTAACTATCACAGCTGGTTGAAATATTTACACAAACTCTCACTGTTGGAAGTTTCTCCCCTTTACACACATACAGAAATTCTCCCTTCCTTTGAAATCCTAGGCAGAGCAGCTCAGGAAGAAAACAAAATAAAACCAAGCAAATGAGTGTGTTTGAACATCTCAGCCACAACAAAGGACAGGGGAAGAACATTTACTGGAATGGCTTGGGACTAATTGCAAAGGGCACCCAGTCTGTAACTTCTGCACAGAATATTCACGGCACTATAAAAAACTAAAGTAGCTGAAACAAGTTTGGTAAGATTTCTTTTTAAATTGAAAAACAGATTTCCTTTTCATCTGTGTTCCCCCTCCCCTTGCAGACTTCAATTTCAGATTGCTTTCAACCTCTTGGATTGAGCAGAAAGGTGACCGTAGGCCTGTCTGTGGGGCTTTTGGGGAGAAGCAGCTGAAGCTAAGCAGAACTTATGATCAGTGATAAAATACTAGAAACAGCAAAAGAATAATGCTTTCCTTTAATTCACTTTCAAAACAATCATAAGCAAAACATAATACCAAACAAACCCCTCCAGCATCTGTAACCAGCTGTATTCCCAATGTCAGGTTGCAGATAGTTGTTTTTAAAAAGATCCTCTCTCACTGGTCTCTCCTGAGGACGCAGTCGGAACAGCAAAGCTGGAATTGGTTTTTAATGTACTGATGACCAAGTCGCATTCCTGTCCTCTCTTGCACACATCTGTACCTTCTACCCTCTTTCCAAACTGAGCACTCCTACTGCCAGCTTAACACCACTGCAGTGATTGCCTAATTCTTCCAGTTTTACTGAAGTACACTAGTCTGAACTCTACTAAACTCAGAGTTTCTTTGTTTTTGCAATTTCCAGTACTTTTGAGAAAAGCTTGTGCAGCTGCAGAAGGCTGCAACTCCTACATTGCAAACCGTGAACTATTTCACTTAAAGGGTGAGAGGTTTTAGCTCTTGTGGCTGCAGATAAAAGTGAGAAGTACAAAAATTATATAAAAAAATATGCGCAGCGAAATATGTTGCACTGAGAAACATTGCAGGTGAATCTCATGATTTCAGGGTTTTTTTGAAAAACTTCTGGCTAACTCCACAGAATAGAAATACGAGTATAGAACTACAACAACACACACACTCATTTTAAATTTATAGCTAGAAAGGACGAGGCCACGCGGATGGCACCTACCTTGGAAAGCAGAGGAGGGGTATAATTTCAGGATAGATGCCACATCTCTGGCCTATTAAATTTTTCTTTCAGATTTTGAAAAATAGAACTTTGTAATGCTTCAGCATTGTCAAGTGATAATGAAAATATAACTTAAGTCTTCTGTGCTGCCCACTGTAGCACAGACAAGTTAACTCCTGGTACAGGCAAAACTGAACATTTGCTATTTTTATCAAGTCACCTGAAATGTGCTACAAACCTCAACAACACCAAACGTGACGCGGTACCTGGCAGGGTCCCTGGGTCACTGGAAGCAGGCCATCCACCAGATGTCCCATCTTGCAGAACTTTGTCACATCCTTCCTCAGGACCCTTCCGAAGTGGTGTGCTCTCCAAGAGTTTTCTCAGCTCCACTGAAGATAACTGCTCAAGAAAAAGACACACTTTGTTCAGAAAAGAAGTGTTATGTCATTAGTAAATAATTTGTCTTCAGATATTGAATAATAGTATTTGTATAGTGGGAAATGTGGCAAAGGTTATATGTTTTTTCTATTAATAGTACAGATTTAGTTATTATCACTTGCAATATGGAATACTGTCTAGAAAGTATTCCTTGCTGAAGCTGACAGAATTTATCAGACATACTATAGAACTGTTGGAGTTTTAAATTTTATTTTTATTCTCAGATACATTACTCTTTTAGTGCAACTCAACTAGATTGATAAGAATGACATCTCTAAAATTACCATGGGCTTTTGAAGAAATTTAGGTTTACCATTTATACACTTAAATGAATAAAATAATATTTCACATAAATTTAAGCAAGTACAGACATTCTTTAGCGAATGCATAAACGTATTTTCATTTTTCTGGCATTGAGAAAAAGACAAGAAAAATTCAGGAGATAAACACATCAAAAGCATTACGAAGATTTATGTCATTGTCTGATGCATTTTAGCTATCTGATAGTGTTCGATCCTTGAAGCTGAATGGGGACGATGTGCATTTCCTCCCACTGTCCCAGCGTCTGGATGCAGAAGCCTTGCTGCAGCCTCCCTGCACCGAAGCGCAGCGCAGAGCTGGCGAGCGAGGGGTGGCTGTCCAGCTGCTGTGCAGTGAGCAGGGCGAGCTTATGGAGATGGGCACTGCCCTGAACTGAACTCAAGCCTGTGTTGCTCACTCACTGGCACTCACACAGAGTGAAGTTCTTCCCATTCGTCTCAGTGTCTTGAGGATCAAAAGTAATAAAGCCCATTTACTCACAGACCAAAAGTAGTAAATTAGGTGTTAATGCTACGTGGGGTAAGACAAGACAAAGATAATCTCAATTCCACTTACGCTTTTCATGCGTATTGTAAAACAGGCTTCATTTGAACTTAAACTGGTTCATCCCTAAAGGCTTGTCAGGTTCCAACAAGGGTCCTGAGGTCACAGTCCAGCCTGTCTGTACAGAGCTAACCCCACAGCCGTGGCCTTGAAAGCATTTCCATTACATTAACATGTAATTTAAAGGAAACACCCGATTTATTAATTCTTCAAATTGCATTTAGAGCTTTTAGGGTTCCTACTGATATGAGGTCTATGGGGATGTGATCAGCTTGCTTAGACCTTCACTGTCAGAGGAACACACTTGGGCTCGTGGTCTGGCCTGCTGAACTATCTTCTCTTTTTAGCTTAGGAATTACAGAGAGATTAACTAGAACAGGAAATTTCTCCCTCCCCCCTGATTCTTAAATGATTTCCTGCCAGCCCTTAGAAAAAGCACCTCCTTGCTCAAAGCCTTAAGAAGAAGTTGTGAGGGGCTCATGCCTGTGCTAGGAACAACAGGAAGGGAAGGACAAGGAGAGCTAATTGGCCTTTTTACACTTTGCCAGGGTAGCCAGCATGCCACAGATAAGCTTTCTTCACTAGTGGTACCCCGTCGGTCCCTTCCTCTCTTTCATTCCGCCTTGTCTTTAAACATGATCGTGTCAGATGTGATCCTGGCCAACACCCACGGGTGACTTCATGACCTTCCCTGCATACCAGCGCTCAGGGAAGCTACAGCTAAATCGGGTCTCTCCACCATTTCCCATACACAATAGAAACAAGCCTTTTTCCAGCGACCTCATTCAATATTTAAAACCCACACCAGCACTAGTAAGATCACCCAACAACTGGCTGTTTGACTCAGTCAATAAGCAACACATCTCACTGATAGAATTCATCACTTGAATTCTAGACTGATAGAAGTCATTTGTCTAAAGGCACACTTTAAGTGATATTTCTAAAACTATATCAAAGGTTTGCGTTTATTTTTTTCCTGAAATAAGTCCATTTCCAACAGCAGCTTGGCAAGACGATCCCATAGACAAAGAGCTTGGCACCTCGACAACCCCCTAGCTGGTACTGTACGTCAGGTTCTGGTAGTCCCAGTCACATCCAGCACCGTGCTATGCCAGTACAGTCACGACATGTGGGCACATTTTTTCTGATGTAGGCCCTAAATATTCACACTCCTTTAACTGTGACTGCATAGCAACCATTCCTTTCTGGTTTCACGTGCTGCTGCTAACCTGCAAGCATAATAAAAAACTGTGAAAATTATATTAATATATACCTGATCTACCGACAACTCCACATGTCTAAAGTGCTAGACAAAGCCCATTTAAAACAAAAAAACATCTTGCCTTTATCAAGTTCTAGGAATAATTTGTAACAAGTTAATGAGCATTATTGGCAACTCAACTTGGGTGCCAAGAGCCATTTTCAGAGCTCCAAACATCCTTACTGTTCAGCGCTGAATTGTGCCCATTGTCCACTGCAGGAGCTGGGACGTCTTTAAGTAGATCAGGTTGCTCAAAGCCCCATCCAACCTGACCTTGAATGTTTCCAGGGATGGGGCATCCACAACTTCTCTGAGCAACTTCTGCCAGTGTTTCACCACCTTTGCTGCAAAAAATTTCTTCCTTATATTGAAGTCTAAATCTCCCCTCCCTTAGTTCAAAACCATTGCTCCTTGTTCTGTCACAACAGGCCTTATTAATAAGTCCTCAGCTTTCCTGTAGCCACCTCTAAGTGCTGAAAGGCTGCTACAAGGCCTCCCTACAGCCTTCTGTTTCCAGGCTGAATCATTGATAACTGTTCAAGTATAGGTTTCCACTATGCTTTTCACACACGTGCAGTGGCAGTTTCATAAAGATCTGAATATTCTAGCCTTTCCAACATATAAAAAAACCTCATGAGAACATAAAAAACCCCAGAACACCAATCTCCCATCAGAATACCACGAAACCCCAAAACTTTCTTCTCCCCCAGCTGAACATAATACTTTTCCTTGTGAAAGAAACAATGCCAGCAAATTCAAGATCAAGGTGCAACTCATACTCTTTCCTCAGCTTTTACTCGGGTTCAGATGTTTGCAGCATTTGTATTTCCTGTTCTGTGCTGTGTTTAGAGAAAAAGTTGATGGCACATCCTGGAAGCACATACTCTTGGAGGTGACAACAATACTGTCATCATTTATGGCGAACAACAAGATCTCAGTAGAATTTAAACCACCCACCTTTATTTTAGATATAGAATATAAAAATAAAATGCGATGAACACAGGGTTTTTTTACCTTTGACACATCACACTTAGTCTCTAGTTCTTTTAAAAAACATGTTTGTTGTAAACTATCGCAAGTTTGGCCACCCTGAAGAAACAATTGGTGCAATGTCTACAAACCAGAAGGGAGAGGGGAAACAAAAAGTGCAGAGAAAATCCACATTTCTCTACTGATAACCAAACTTTCCAAGTAAAACGCTCCGATGGTTGTACTTCATCCAACAGTTAAAGATGGTTCATTCTGCACTGAAGACAGGCGTTTTTTTTTGTCTCCTAAAATATGTTTCTAATTTAAGTTTGAAAAAATTATTTCCATTGTGCCATACAGGCGGTAACTCAAAACCAAAATGAAAGGATTAAAATCAGGGCTGCGCAGAATGGTTTAAATTAAATTCAGGTAGTGGGGACGACTGCCGTATCTGGCAAGCTCCCACTGCCTGAGCTCTCTGGCCAAGAGGCAAGATGAAGCATAACAACCCTTACCTGCCAAGTCTAGAGGAAGTTTGAGGCTTTTATTCATCTCTTAAAATAAAATGTTAATGCTCTTGGAAGCTTGCCTACTCATACAGTAGATCTCACCTGTCTTTTCTTTACCCCCACACAAACAGGCTCTAATACGCTTCAGTAATGACTGAAAATGTTGTCAATCTTTTTTTTTTCTTCTAAATACATGGTATTTAACCTTAGCGCCCATTACACCTCAATGGAAAATGTGACTAAAGCCTACAGGTATTTTGACAATCTCAGCGAATCAGTTACAAATTATTGCTAGCAACGCTGTATGAAGAACTGAAATTTGCCCCGTGGATTGCCCTTTTCCCATCTGTCACTATTCTCACACCTATAACATCCCTGCTATCTCTAGTCTTCCTAATCAAATCTGCACCCCTCGAGTAGCTCAGTTTATGATAGTGTAAACAGATTTATTTATGAATTATATTATTACTACAGCCATCGTGAAATCAGCCTTGAGGCTTCCCCAAATACACAGTTATGGCCCCGAATGGATTACTCTTGGCTAAGGAAATAAAAGCACAGAGCACTGTTTTTCAGAAAGGGGCTGTTGTTGAAGTTTTCCTGAGCTTAGGAGATTCTTCAAAATAGTAATATTAAATTGTTTTTACAACCATTTGGGAAGAAATGAAGTATGTAAATAATAGGCAGATCTCTCTGTAGCTTCCTCCTAGTTTTGTACGAGCCTTAAGGATTTTCAGATGGTACCAGTACCAACATAATTTAGTAACAGCCTGGACTAATAAGGCCACAGTTGATCTGTACAGACCATCTACCTTCAGGGAGCAACTTATTCTAAGCCAGGGAGTTCCCAGCTTTTTTCTGCCACACATAAAACCATCACCAACAGCAAATACGTTTGCGGCATCATCAGCTCCCATTTGTTTGCCAGGCTGTGTGCCATTCTGAAGTGGTGTGTGCCCCTTGCTATAGTACACACATCCCATTATCTAAGCTGTTGCATTCTACAGCAACCTGAAAATCATCCGCTGTAAAATCTGGAAAATTTACAGCAAGAGCACATGAAGTTATAGGCATGGCTTATTTGAGAAGCTACTACCAAGTCTAGTGTTTTAATGCTATTTTCCATGTTCAAGACTTCTTTTTTAGGATGCATTGACCAGGTAATTTTGACAACTTTGTTAAAAAGAAAATTTCACATATTGCTGGCTGGGACTTGGTGCACTGGAATAGGTTAAAACCAGAAGAATCCTTTTGTTTTGCTTTATTATACGTCATGACGATATCTGGTGAGATGCCCTGAGTTCTGAGCACTTTGGGGTGGACTGACAGCAAATAACAGAACTACTCCTAGTACTCTGCAATCTGCAAAACAGTAGTTTAAGAAAAAAATTAGAATCATTTAGGTTGGAATGGATTTTTAAAATCATCGAGTTGGGTAGTTTTGTTCTTTATAATTTGTCAGAAAAAAAATGAAAGGAGTGACTAAGCAAGTTTGTAATAAATGCTTCTTTCGTTAATAATTTTTTCTTTCTTTGACCACATTTCATGAAATGGGGTAGTAGTTCTTGGAAACTAAAGCTCACTGCTTGCCACTGAAAGAGAAGGCAGGCAAGGATGCTTCAAGGCATCCTTGATACCCAGCTGGCCCTTCTGCAAAGTGCTCTCAGACTGATGCGCACTCTAAAATGTGCAGAGCTCCATGTTGAAGGTCCTGCAGAGAGGAATCTGCCTGATACGTGGTCTGCAGAACTGAGGAGTTAATATGGAACTTGCAACTCTGACCAGGGCTTAGAAAACAGGGAAAGAAAACTGCACTGTCAAACAGGAGGTAAGTTTTCAGTTTTGCTTAAACTCATGTCCCAAGTGACTTATTTCACCATGATTTCAACCGCCACATCAGTGACCTTTGTGTTCAGAATGTGTTTCCAGTACTGGCGCATGCAGAAAGCTTTCTTCTTAAGTTACAGAGAGTTCAAATAAGTATAATCCTAAACGGCATCTCAGCTTCAGAACAGAATCAGAGTCACTCCTGCCATTATCAGATCATCTTCTCAGACAACCCGAGGTCAGGCCAACCTAGGCAATTATTTATAGTCATTTGTGTGGAACTCATGGCATTTGAAAGCCTCATGAAAGCTCATCAGGCTGCACAGAACGCCAGAGGTCATTTCTGTTCCCTCTTATTATACCAGCTCTTAGCAGTGAGGAGATTAGAAACACTCCAATTCTAGATGGCGATATTTGGCTTACAAAGGAAAACTGATGTACTGCAGCCCACACTGGAGAGTGAGCCTCACGCCTGAACTCACGTGGCAAGGCTGTTCCATAACATGCGACACTGCAGTGAGAACAACCTCTGCATGATCTCAGGAGAAGTCATGGAAGCACTCTGCATCAGCACAGGCTGTGACTGAAAACATGGACACCTAGGTAGGAAAACCAGAGGTTTTGAGTTTGCCCGCAGTTGTTTCTTTCAAAGGTCTTAAAAGTGAGGTGGACTTTAAATGTCATTAGTAGTACAGACAGGGTGCTGTTGGGAAAACACCCCTCAGAACCAGGTTCCTGCAGATCCCATCCTCTGATGGCTCAAGGCAGACAAACCTAGCTGGGTAGGGCACTGTAAGGTCTGATAGAAAGCTGAGACTTCTCACCACTGCTCTCATCTCCATGCAGTTCTCTCTTATTTTCCCAGACCTCACTCTGGTTTGCAACGAAACCCACAGAAATCAGATAAATACAATCATACTACATTTGGAAAGCATAATCGGCCTCCTCCCAGTTACTGAAATACCACTAATTTTTCTGATACAAAGATACTAAAGGGCAGCTGCAGAAGCAGAAGATATCCTTCACATCAAACAGAGGGAAAATTATTGCTGAGTTCATTATGCAAATGAAATTCAGGAAAATTAAGCAATCTCCTCTTTTAGTAAGTACCGTGAACTGGATGCAATGGGCTTTCTCTGCTGATATGAAAAAAATCAGTTGTATTGTTGCTCATCTATCAGAGAGCAGGCACCCAGTGCCTCAGTGAGCAGATGCAGAGCTTTTACCTCAAAGCATGTTCTGAATATCTTCAGTACAAATACTAGAACTGAATGGAGCCACGTGCCTAGGCAGGGGACAGGAACACCCTGAAGCAGGATACAGCAGGAAAGCATCATTGGCAGTACAAACCAAAAACTGTAGGACAGGGATCCTGTCTCACTCTCCCATGTCCAACTTCCACATTTATTTTGACCTGTCACAGGAATTACAATTCTGTACTTCACACATCTAGTTTTATATGTATTTTTATCTTTCTATATTTACATAAAAACAGCGTAAAGAGGAGTTTAATTGTATTTAGTAGCTATCTTTCCACTCCCCTTATCCAGTTACTGGGAGCCAACTCCATTGCTGAATAGACTTCATTCTTAATTTCTATTCTGACTTGTATCACTCACTTCTCTGAAAATCAGTCTCTCTATTCATATGCATGTGTTGATTCTTTTGGGCTACTGCTCTTAATTATTACATTGGTACTGTGTAAAAGAAAAAAGAATCAGTATGATCTCTCCACTCTCCTCCCCCACAGAATTTAGAGATGATCTAATATTAACTTCTGTTGATAAAGTTAAGCCTCTGACAGTGGAGTGGCTGCTTTATTATTTTCATTTAGAGAATCTCTCTTTAAAAACAATTATTGCATTCCTTGCACTAATATCGTTTTATGTGAGCACTTATCAATATGACAAAGGAGAAAGTATGCATACTGTGTGCAGCACGTGTGCTGCATGGCAGGTTCATGCTATTATTTATTATAGGGAGAAAGAAGCAGTAGTAAAAAATTCTGACTGAACTGATTTAGTGTTGTACTACCTTGAGTGTGCAACGTTTTGACAAACCCAATGTATTAAAATGTGATGGCTGTTCTTGTTAAAGAGCATAAGAGCCTGAAGATGTTCCAGGCTGGATGCAATCTCCTTGCACTGTGTCACTCAAAGCTGACACCTCCCAGCTTCTAGTGCAGGCTTACGGTATGTAAAAATGAGAGACATCCAATAGATTTGAGATAAAAAAGCATTTCCCCAGGGGCTGTCTGTTCTGTTTCTGGGACAGTAAATAGCTGGGCTTTTCCCTGCTCAAGGACAAGGTCTCTGTTGGATTTCCACCACCTTCACAAGAGGTTCATCTGAAGATACACCTGTATGTACTTATAAGATACCCAACGCAAAAATCACATGTGACACACATTGCCTCACACTGCAGCAATAGCTTGGGTGCACAGCTCACAGCAGTTCTTGAAAGGGCAAGGTTTTAGTCTCCTGCAAGGTATAATCAACCTTGGTAAATACTGGCAACAGAAGACAGACTTCAGCCTTCTGGAAGTCTATTCAGGGCTGTTGCATATAGGTACCAATAAAGATCAGAACTCTCTCAGACAACAGATAAACGGGTGGTTAGAAATCAAATACCACATATAGGAAAGGAATTCATCTCTGAACTGATGCTCTGACCACTGAATACATCTGCCTGCAGCTTACTTCTCCACAGCCTAAACACCAGCAGAGGAACGGTATGCTATAACTTTTTGGACCGTGCAATGGAAACGGCATGACAAACTGACGGCAAGAATTAAACTCCTTCAGCATGATAGATTTATCCCAAAAGTTGTATTTTTTTTGGTAATTAATCCCAAAACAATGATCATAGCTTCCCTTCTCTCAGTCCAGGACTATCAACTGTGAAGCTGATCAAACCGTGTAGTAGGAAGTCGAGCTCCTAAAATTCACTATGATCCACAAGTCAGTCTCAAGAAAGAAGATACTTTCTGGGGTATGTTCCCCACCCTGAGAAATGGAGGGAGTGAATATGTCTGCTGCAATGTAGAAAATTGACTCCTCCACACACAGCACAGGTTTTGAAGCCAACCGGAGACGTCAAAGTCACATGGAAGTGACCCATTTAAAAATAAACACGCATCAGAGAAAGGTTTTCCCAGGACTGGAGCCTGAGAAAATTGAAGACCTGTGAGGGTGCTGAAGGTAAGGGATGATTAGAAACCCACGATGCAGTTCAACTTAACATAGAGACAGTCCTCTTGCTCTAGCTCAGCCAAGCAGTTGAGAGAAATAAGGAGAGATGTATTCATTGCCTCTTTTCTGCCATACGCAGAACGTGCAGGGACTGCACAGCTCTGCAAAGCTGCTGGTCAGCCCCTACTCTCCCTTGTGTGGGCCAGGAATGAGTTCAGAGCCAGCCCTTGTAGAAGAAACATCTGAGTTGAAAAACTGCAAAGCCATTGGGTATGCGCCTTTAAACGCAGCTGTCTGCTATTAGGATTTCATTACTGCACACTGCTCATGATTTTGGCAAGACTGTGTGACAATTAACATGAATTCTTCTGGGAGGGTTGCAGCACATGACATCATGTAGTAAATCTTCTGATATTGGAACCTTTCATTCGTGCCCTACTGTACTTTGAGGGTAACAAACTCAAAATGAAAAATGTAATTACCCAACAGAGCTTTCAATTGTATCATATATTAACTTCTAATAGTCTTAAGTATTCATTCTCAAATCCAAATCTGGCACAAAACACACTGGAAAATGAAACTTGACAGATCTAATCAGACATTAATCTGCTTCTTTGACAGACACTGATTTAAGAGCATTTTACGGGGGAAATCTCAGGTAAGATTCTAACAACAGTTGAAGAACAATTACCCTTGTCTGACTTGGTGCTGGACTCTGAAAACTCACATGCTAACAAATGCTAGATAAGATGTAAGAAGCTCTCGGAATGAGCAGCATTTTGCAGCCAAATCTTCCTGGAAACTGCTTTCTGAAAATATTGATAATATTGGAAATGAGCAGTTTACAAACTTCAATTTGACTCAGAAGCTCCACTTGGAAAATTTAGTCTAACTTTACAGGTAAGTAGTTTAGACAGAGATTAATAACATATTTTTCAACAGTAGTGACCAAATATAGATATAAAATGTGCAGGATATGACATAGGCTGTAATTAATGAAACAACAGGGAACACATCTCGGATTTACTCCGATTATTAGGACAACCCCACCTTCATCCTCCCTCTCTGCTCTATCAGTGTGGTGAATTATTTGATGGGAAAAAAGATCGGCTATTCTGTATTACCTCTAGGTTAAGTTACCAGGTTTTAGGACTTGATGACTTTTATAAGACAACTCTCAATAGTAGATGATTTAACCCAATCACACAGGCCAGGCCTCCCCACCAGTTATCAAGACACTGGTATCAACTACTCCTTTTTTCTGTGATCTTCCACTTTTGGTTAACTGAGTAAACAGGACTCCACATGTCTCCTTTTTATTTCTGACAGTCTTTATATCAATGACTATAGCTAGGAAAGGTCACAGTGCAGACTGTCCTGAGGTCACTAACACAGCATTCATTTATAAGGCTCTGATGCTATCCTAGTACAAATATTAGCATCTTCCTTTTGAGATGCAATTTCCAAAGATACCATGCAAGAACACAACTCAGCAGCGTGCCAGATCTTTGCTTTACTTGGGGAACACTTAAAACTTCAAGAGAATAGATGAGGTGCTGCTGGTATGAATCGTTCCAGTTTCACCAGTTTCAAAAACACAAAGACAGTGAGCCTTGGAGAACCTGGCACAAATTTCACTAGACTCCTGATGCAATTCTGTTTTCTTTCTTAAGCAAAGATAGAAACTCCCAAAACAAATTGGAGATCTATAATCTTCTAATGTTACAGGCACTTTTCTATCCTTTCACTGTAAATATTTTCTACTTATTCGTATGCAATACAACATTGTCCTAGAATTAGCAGCAATGAGAAAAATCAAAAGCATACTTACTTTTTCTTTACTAATTCAACATAAGGCAACGCTGTTTTAAAGACTTTCAGTCCTATGTGTTGTTTTTTGAATGATTCCACCACAAGTTTGCAGAAAAAGCAGAAAGTAATTGGAATTTCCATAAAGATTGAGAGCATGCCTTGTTTTAACTTCTATGTATTCTGCCAATGTTATCTCTACTGTCATGGGAGGATAAAAGCCAAAAAGACTCAAAGCCACTACATAATATACTGAAGGTGAAACAGTAAAATAGATCAAGGTGTGATGAATCCAAAAGATCTTGACTACAGAGGTGAAAAATATGGTAGAGAATTATAATGAAGCAGGTTTCAAAATGCCCAGAGCATTGTATTTGTGGTATTATACTAGAACCACAAGATCTGTCTAGGTGATCTTCTGTGCCTCTTTAATTTTCCCTAACAACCTCATGTTTTACCTTCCACTCTTTTGGTCTGATTCATTTGTTTACTGTCCTTAGAGCACACACATCTTCAAGCTCCAAGGATAAATGAGATCTATGTCAGTGCTTGTCTCCACAGTTGCCTTTTAGCACTTGCCTCAAAACACCCCCAATCTTCAAGCTAAGGGGATGGCTGATTGCCTGTGATAACTCCTCACAAACAAGTACAGTAAAGAGCAGTTCCAGTCCATAACTTGATCTACCTCTCCTGTACACCTTTCAGTAGAACTTTTTTTGTGAATAGTAGACTACACAATTAAAACCCTCCTTTATTTACGTCTACTCTTCCTCTAGAAACAACAGTTAGCTGAGCTGCCTATATCTCATATTCAAAACACGGAATTCTGATTATTATAAACTTTTCAAGAACCCTCTGCTTCCTAGCCTTTTACCTTCTCATTGCAGTCAGCCTTAGCTAGAGGCATTCTCTCTGTAAGATGCAAATGTTCTCTAATTTTTCTCATCAACATAAACACTATAGTCCTCAGGTGCAGATGTAATGTTAAATCCTTTTGTGTAGTACAGAGCTGAAAACAGCATGGAAGTGCATGCTCCAACAAACGGGGAAAGGACCTGGATCACTTTCTCAGCTGTGTCCTTGATCTGCTGTGGGAGTCCTTCGCCCCTCTGTGCCCGTCTCCCTTCTCAGCTTTGCCTGCGATCTTACTCAGGCTGAGAGCCGTTTGCTTCCCAAGAGGTAGGTTACAAAAAGAGATGTAGGTATATAACACTAAAGGCACTCTGATTTTGTGAGGAGACAGATGTTTATTATAATATCTACAAATAGTAAGTGACAGCCCACTGTCTGGCTCCTTGAATGAGGATAAGCTTGTGCAGCATTTTGCACAAGTTTGCTGGCATGGAGTTCTGCAGGAATGGCTCAAATCCTTCAAGAAGTTGATCCTCTACTACAGGTTTGCTGACCAGTTTTACACCATCCTCAATACACTGCTTTGTAGGTCAATTGTTTTCAGTATTAAGTTTATGTTTTGCTCACCAACACATAGGGTATCAGAGTTAGATGTACAAAAGTTGACTGCAACTAGCATGCAACAGAAGCTAAACTAGCTGACTTGTAACCAATGCACTCGTCAAGAGGAATAAAAGGCCAGACAGAAAAGATCTTTACAACTGGGCTTGCTGAGTTTTATTTTTGCATTTTTCTTTCATTTAGCCAAGCAGGGTATTGGCAGTCCTTGTCATAAAACACAAAACTATAATACGTGCTGATGTTTGTCACTTAACACAAAAAAAAATGATAGCAGAGACTTCAGAAGAGGGACACAGACCTGCCCAGACCCACCCCAACTGGTGTTTTCGTAGCAGTTACACAATAGTAAAATACAATATTCATGAATCATTTGCTGTATGTGCAATGTTAGGCACTTGTTAACTTTAGAACCACTTTCTGTGTAGGGAAAAAAAGAAAGTTGATTTGGTTATCTAACTCTGTCCCTTCTCCTTTGGGCATAAACAGTCTTTTCAGGTAATATAGATGCTAAGGGTAAACAGCAGCTGTGGGATGTGGCTGAATTTGGAAGAAAGGGCTAGCCTTGTGCTTCAGGTGCTGGTGGCGCGCTCTCTGGGCATGGTGTGCAGATACACCAGTCTGGATTGCAGGCTGGTACAGCCCTGCAAGGACATGGCTAATTGGGACAGATCAAGAACTACAATTAGACAACTATACCTCCTTATTTTCTGAGTTAGCTCAGACATTTCTGAATGGCACTGACATGAATCCATGAAAATACACCTGAAAACTAATCTCGGAGTATCAAAGTTAAAATTAGTTCAGCACTGTGAGATCTTGGTTAAGTCACTTCCATTTCTGACTTTCAGTTTTCCATTCAAAAGATGGAAACAACATTTCATTTCCTCCCACTCTTCAAGCATTTACTTGCCTGGAAGGGCACATACAATTCCTGATAATGGAGTGCATTGCTTATCAGCTTCTGCAGTGGAAACCAATTGGAGTGTCCATATACTAAACACAGAAAACATGTTGGTTCCGAGTTGACCTGGGTCCTTTGGCAAATCTCACAAACTTGAACTGGTAATGCCAGAATGTTCCTCACTACCACTAAAGCAATAAGTTATAGGAAAACATATTCTACAGCAACAAACACGTGAATTTTAAAATTGTCTTGAAATGGATAATGAAATAATGAATTATTTTCTCCTTCCCCATGAAAAAAATCAAAGCAATGCAACAAACGAGGCAAGAAATGTGATTGCGATATTGAAGACTAACATGGTTTGGGAACATAGGGGCTACAGTTAAAAGTTATATGAGCTATTTTGAATATGAACACTTTGCTGTAATGCCTCTGTATTTCCTGTCACCCTTAAGCTATATCTACATCTGCAAGTTTTGTTGTACCACAGGAACAGATCCGCAGGGTGAAGAAGCTGATGCACAGGACCCAATCTCAACACTACACTCGGCCTGAGGGTGTTACTTCTGCCAGGCTCTAACGTGGTCCTCACGTCTGAACACCCAGTAATGGCTCAAGTATTTTCACTGTGCTTCTGAAGCACATTTGCCACGTTTGTTTGTGATCTCCAAGACTGGCCTGTGCATTGAATCAATGAACAGTAAGTAAGGATGATCAAGATACTTCAGAAACATACTTCTGATTCATAGTGAAATGTGAGTGTGGACACATCCTTCTGTGCACTGTAGATCACCTCTCTGCAGGGCTGTCCCCTGGACTCCTAGCCTGGAGGAAGATACCAATCAACATTTGTAAAGATGCCAGTATACGTCTTACTACGAGGACTACTTCCTTAACATACACTGAAACTACACTGCAATACATGATGAAATAAGTCAATGGGATGATTACAGGATGAGTTTTAAGACATGGAAGTAGCAGGCATCTCTCTTATGAGTCATTCTTTAATAAAAAGATTCTTTTGCTTTTTTAAAAACATCAGAAGTTAAATTAGACAACTTTATTTCAGATTGTATGTATGTAGCCCTATGGCTTCTGAAATTTTTATTTTAAAAGTAATCCACCCAAAATGAGATTCGGTTTATGTGTTTTCTTATAGTGGTTACTATCTGGGATTATTGTACTGTGAACCAATTGTTATTTATGTTACCAGTGGATACAAGGATTTTGTTAGTGGAATTTAGCTTCCAGATTCATTTCATAATCCCTATGCCTATTACTTAGAGAAGAAAAAAGCACAAATCAAGATGACATTTAAAAAAAAGGAGCCTAGACTGGTCTTGTAGGAACATCTAAATCCCTTCCCTTATTAAATACCTTATCTCAACAGCAGTGCACCAGCCATTTAGGAAAATTAAAGAGGGAGATAGCAAAAAGAGAGAGCAGATGATAAAGTGCAGTAGTTTCTAGTCATGTAGATAATGACGGGATTCAGCACATGGCCTTTTCAGTTTATCCCTGCTTCTGCTTATCCTTCATCTGCTTAAATTCAAATGGAACAGTCATTATTAAAATGATTTGGAAATGAGCTACTCCAGTTTCATGTGACTTTTGTGTATCCTATAAAACTTGGTACGTCTTTGGGAAGACAGGTGCCGTACACTTTCACTGGTTTAATTCAGTTTGGGACTTGATCTTTAAGCGGCAGTTGAGATAAAGCTTAAATAAGTTAGATTTTTACTCCCTAAAACACATATCCATCTGTGGACCTTTTATGCTTTCCAACACTTTTGGTTGTGACCCAAAAACATGTAGACTTCCTTGCTGAAAAATAGTGCATATTTTGTGCAAGATGCTGTGGGCTTAAAATTCTAAAGGATATTGGATCTAGACAAGATTTCTTTTCTTTATTATTAGATAAATATTCTTCTGTCATGCTTGGAATATTTGACTTGCTAATTCTGAGAAATACTGTACAAGTAAGAGTATAGATGAAGCAACGATTAGTCACGTCACTAAACATTTCATGTCTATTTCAAATAAGTGTTCTGTTTTATGCAGTGCTCATACAGACACTGATCAGCCTTATGTTAGCACCCACCAATACAGCTGGATTCACCAGGTGTGTCTCCCCAGTACATGAGCACAAACTACAGAGAACTTTGCTTAGACTAAGCCTTATTTGATCTTAAGTGTACATGACTTCTCTGCTTATATCAGAAAACACCTCTTACAGAAACGCACCTTGTATTTGGACAGGAGGGAGAAGGGAGAGGTTATTGGAAAAGGATACTTCTGCTCCTGCTTTTTGAAGGATTAGTACTAAAAGCAGGAGAGAGCACTCCTGTCCATTTCTCTAGGAGTAAACAAACATTTTAATAGTATATACAGAATGACTCTTCACATGATCAAAAAGCACCTGAGTGCTTTTTGATTTTTATGCCACCCTAAAACGTTTCACAAGCCAAATTCCTCTGAATTGTACATCTCCTTCTTCCCACCCAAATGAAGATCTTCTGACAGGGACCACTTAGGAGATGTCTGCCAATCTTAAGCACTTGAAGAAACCAGTGATGTTTTTAACCTTTGCCTTAGGCAACACAGTACTGCTGTACCTCTCCTTCTACGTTTCATGGAATATTAATAACACTCACATCATGCATGAACATACCATATTGAAGCAGCTGACTGGTCCCAGCACCTCTCAGGAGATGGCTTATGACTTGACTTTGGTTTAAAGTACAAATGAATTAGAACATCACTATGTGAACTGTAAAAATATTTGCAAAAGTTAGCTTTCTAGCTGAGTTAACTCAAGTGCAGTCTTACCTTTCATCAGTCAGATTGCCTCTTTGTTATTCTTTGCACCAAGATGAAATGGATAGCTTCAACATCAAAACAACACAGCCTTACATTCTGCTTACATGCCTCTAACAATGCTTCTTCCCACCTGTAGGTCACCAGTTCAGAGGTGAACGGGTCATTTCTGTCAGTTCTTCAAATCCAAGACTAGGAATCCACAGTGCTTAAAAGTTTTTCAGATCAGGCTCAAAAGTTCCTCACCACAGGTGCATGCCTCTATTGTCACTAATTGCTATAAAGACTGCTGACTTTTTCTTCAAGTGACAGCCTTTTGAAGTCGGCCTGTGCACTTTTCTGCTGCCTTCCTGTAAGCAGAGGCTGTGGATTAGACAGTGACAACAGCGCTCCTACGAATCATGGGTATCAACAGATGGGGATATGGAAAGAACACAGCTGAAGTTACTGTGAATAATCACTGCCTAAAGCACTCAATAGTAAAGATGAAATTGCAGGAGTTGTCTGCTTGTGGAGGGAAACAAGTATGAAGGAGATTATTCCATTGTTAATTAGAAATGTGTGTACTTCAGAGAGCTTTGTCAATTTTTACATACTCACAGGCTAAATGAAATTCTTGTAAGGCACTTGACTAGAACAGGGGTTACCTTAATGAAGCTTATAAAGGTTCAAAGCTACAGCTCCTCTGCCGTAGGGCAAGACTGAGCTTTTTTGGCTCAGCCTTATGTAAGAGGTGGTACACAGCTGTGCTGCCCCAGGAGGAGCCTTCAGAAAGGGCTGTGGCTCCGGGAATGCCTGTCTTATTTCCAGGGAAAGGAAGATGAAGCATCCATTTGCTAGAACCAAGCACCACCAAGCTTTGTCCCAAGGACCTTAAACTGGGACTGCCCAACAGTAGCTGTTACAAATGACTTATTCAAATAGGATAATATTTTGGTATTTTTTCTATTTTCTCTCCAATTAAGTTGCCAGTGAGTCCAGTAAATACCTTTCAGCTCCATGAAGAGTTAAGAGCCAGTTTTTACACCTCTGTCTGTTGATTTAGCCCTAGTTACCAGCTAAAAGGCAGTCTCCAGATTTCCCAGTGACCTGTGTGGACCTGACAGATCTCAAGACATATTCAGCAACATCAACATCTCACTCCTCCCTGCACTCCCTTCTGTCTTCTCTTCCACTCGCTGCATTAGGAAGCGTAGTGCCCTCAGCATAGCACAAATGACTTCATATGCATCATTTAAGATGAATGACTGTACTATATTACATTTCCACACCACACACTTTACAGATGAAGTGATATAAATATTGAATATTACCTTTTGGAATGCATTTCAAAGTTGGTAAGCAGATCCTGCCACCGTTCAGTTGTCTGTTTTTCTAGGCTATTCCAAGGATTCATTCAAGAGTACAGTATTTATGAAAACAAGTCATTATTTATGTAATAGCTGTACCTTCAATACCAAAAAACGAGGGAGATTTAACATGTCTAGTCATATATTAGTAGGCTCCAGTTATGACAGAATTTAAACAGCTCTTCCCAGTAGGTTCTGACATTGCCTTGCACAGGAAGTCAGACTCTGGCAACACCATGGATGTTGGCTTCTATCAGGAGAGGAAGTGTTCCCATCTCTTTAAATCACATTGTCATATTAATGTATTTCCTATTGTGACAATTTCAAGACTGCAGTTTGAGATGCTATCAGCTCACTTAAGCGGTGCAATTAACTCCTTCAGTTATATGCTAATATGAACATGATCCTTATTTGCTCTCTGGACATTGACTACACTTCTTTATGCTGGCAGAGAAGCCACTTGTGCAGTTTGTATAGACTTTCCCATCACAAATGACAGGTTTCATGTGCTTAGTCCTCAAGCTTCATACACAACAGAACAGATGGAATGTTTTACTCTGAGACACACGTTTAACACGGCTGCAGTAATTGTGTGGCACATTGTTTCGTACCCAGAGGATCTCTTCATGTTATGGCAGACAGCCATAATATTTTCAGGCAAAATTTACTCAATATTTGAGCAAAATAATGTTTGTACATTGGTTTGTAGAATTCCCAAACAAGGGTTTTAAATTGAGATACTGAGGAATAGATTAGACCTTCAGTGACAGGTATCACTGACATGCGTGCTAGGTCAAGCAACTCCTACCCTTATAGATGGAGGGAAACAGGCTAAAAATATGCCTGCTTTTCAACAGCAATACCATCAGCATTCATAGCTCAGTTCAGCCAGGATGTTATCTCCTCTTTTTGCTTCAGTGTAAGGAAGGAATTCATGTACCAGTTGTGCACTCTTTTCCAAAATCAATTACTCTAAGAACCAGTAGAAAATTTTACAGTGGATGTTTTATTCAGTATAAAAAAAAGCTAATTCATCAAAACCAGTATGAAACTTTAAGGAACATTTCTTGAGAGAAGATGGAAGAAGAACAGCAAGGAGTATTCATCTCCTTAGGTGACAGGGAGCTGCTACAGACCCCTGCTTCTGAGTGGTCCTCTGGGAGACTGAGGTTCAATTCCAGTCACCAAGTGTTTTAAAATCCCAACTGTGATTGCAGCAACACAAAAAGAGAGAACAAAAGAGACTTCCAAAGCAACCTATGGACTTACTGCTCATCACTCACTTCAGAAGTGGAGAATTAAGGCTGCAGTTGCACCACACTGACTAACAGTGGAAGTCAGCACTGCTGATGTTCCTCTCAGTCCTACTAGGCCTATGGGTCTGCGATGGCATCTTGGCTACACAAAGTCAATACCATCAAACCTACTGACACACATTATCTAAAATATCACTCCTGACTTATTTAATCACTTCATTAGAAGTGGCCTTTCCTATAGATACTATTGCAAGACACAAACCCTCCATCAAAATTGTTGTTTCACCTGTTCAGTTCGATGGACATGTGTTTTGAAGTAAAGATCCAGTTCATTCAGCAAACTCTGCTTCAAAGGCTCAGCACTGCAGCCTGCCTGTGTCTGAAGCAGGGTGAAGTTCTCAGTACTTGTTTGAAGAGCTCTAAATGTATAAATCATGCTACATTGCTGTCTTTACTATCTCTTGAACTTTTATACCGCATCAGGTAAGTGATTCCAACCAGACAAAAATGTTTCAATTTCAAATTTAAAAAAAAATTCCTAAGAAAATTGGAATGAATTCTGAAATAATTATTCCTACTTTGTAATCTAGTTATGGAATAGCTTGAATTTACGATGTTCAAATCATAATCCACATTTCTAACACCTATACAATAAAAAAGTGAACTACTTTTCTAATGATAAAGCATATGTAATAGGGGAAAGAGAGAATAAATGACACCTCCTGTTATGCAAAAACTGAGTGAATAAAATGACAATTCTTCGTAACACAAGCACTCAAATTCCATTTGAGGACCCAACATGAATAAAATGTATTGAAAAGCCAAAGTGCTGATTGCAGAAAAACACACTTGATCATAAATCTGTACTGCACTCAAACTATGAAAGAATTCCTCATCCTACATCTTGCACTGACTAAGCCCAACACTACTACTTTTTACAGAATGTGAAACCATTAATTGCCTTATCTGATGAACTAGAGTCCTGCTAATGACTTATCAGTTATCACAAGGCTTATCTTTCAGTGTCTTATTAACCAAAGATGTTCTGGAGCAGGTTATCCATGGAATTGCTGAACACACGGAGGCAAGACTACTGTGGAAGAAACAAAACACTTCCTGTTAAAGGATACCCAAGCACCACAGCATCAACATTCCAGAAAAAAAAGGTCAAAGTGGCTATGTTTTTAGCCACATCAGAACCACATTTTTACTTAATTCTCCATACCTCCTTCACTTTTGAGATAAGTGCTGGGGGTCTCAATTCATACCAGAATTGGCCCCCAAAAGGGTCAGATTTGTAGGAATACCTGATCTCTTATTAGCTCAACCAATGTCACTGGAACAAATGGATAGGTTCTGTAAAATGTAGAGTCCTCTTCAGGAAAACTTCAAACTAAAGTTTGTACTCACTTGTGGAGCAGGGCAAAGGCAGGGGTTTTGAATCACCCCAAAATTGTCATTACGTGATTAGCACCACACACCAAGGAAGGGAAGAGCTTTGGATTGTTGGTTTCACTTACAAGCAAGTACAGAAAGACACCACCAAATGAATCACCAGGCAGTGCACACCCTTACTGCAGAACAGTGCTTCCAGAACGTTTCCTAAACCAAGTTTGGTAGGGTGGGCTGTCAGTATGAAAATTATGTTGGTATGAACAGTGACTTCACCTGTTCACGTTGCTGTTTGCACCATGAGGACTCCAGGTTAGTAGGTGCACAGGCAAGATTAACAATAAAATAGTCTTACTAGACTCTTGAAATTTAAGCTATTCATGAGTTCCTAATGCAGGGAACTACTGCACACATACCTAGACTTTCTAATCATCAGAAAGTGTTTTAAGACACTCAGAAGATCCTTTACCTGTTTTGGGTTGTCCATATAAACTCCCATTTCTCCCAAGTCCTTTCTCTTTGTTAAAAAAAACAACAACAATAACAACAAAAGAAAACCGAGCCAAAACCCCCATCGTCTAGAATTTCAGACCACTTGATTGAGACCACAGTTGTGATCTTTCAGATCACAATTGATAACTACATTAAAAAAAAACAGAAATCCTCTGCAAAAGCTCTTCTTGCACCATTGCAAGCCGCTCATCATGTGACATTTAATCTAAACCAAAGGCAAACTGTGAGCTCGGAATATTTTTCCTCGCCAGCGCTCTAAATGTAATAATGGTTTTCAGAATGTGTGGGTCTGGCTCACTTCAAGCGGTTTTGCTCCTTCCTTGACTCCAGCTGCAAACTACTAAACACATACTTTTTTAGGTCATTATGGCCTAATGTCTGTGGCATTACATTATTTCAGTGACATATCTTTGAACATACCGTAATTCCAAAAACTGCAGGTCATCTTTTAGGCTAACTGGAGAGCAGGATTTTATATTAACTCCATCCTTTGTCTCAGTCTCCCTTTTTAAAAAAGGAAAAGAAAAAAAATCACACTGAAACGTCCTTTCCTATTATTCCCTTCTTGGTAATGAGTCTTCCAAACTTGCCCTATTAGGAAAAACATCACTAGCGGCAAAAACAACACCACCACAGAGAACATTCTCCATCCTGATAAATTCTGATGCAGAATCAGAGACACACAATACCTAAAGCACAACATTTATAATCAGAGATTCTTAGGAAAGGAAACATTGCCAAAGAGGACTTTTACTCCTTTCCTTAAAAACAAGCAAAACCACATGCACCCAGGCCAATAAAAGATGAAAACTCTCTTCAGAGCAATACTTTCTATGGTTCTTTTCAAAAGGAAACAAGAATTTAATGCTTTAGTTAGTTTGCTCAGGTTAATCAATGGTCTTATGGGTTAGGTACCTGTTTACCTGCCTAAAAATTAGCTACCTTCTGTTTAAGAACAGAATGCTCAGCAGAGCAAATCTTCTATAAATCAGGAACAGGTTGTGCTAGTACCATGATAGAAATCCATGAGTCGTCAGACTCATCATTTCAGCTATTTAATTGACAAATTTAGTAAGAGCACACACATCCAAACACAATTTCAGCTACAGTCTGTGAGTTAAGGATGTCAGCTGCTGCATTTGGTCAGTTTTATCCCACTAGAAAAATGGGAATTCAGATATTTTGCCAGTGTAACTTGTGTGAGGTACCTTCCCCTATGACCCATGCTATCTCATGAGCCTGAGAACACTGGTATTTTGCATGAACACAAAACTTAAACTGGCAACAGTAGAAAGCATAATTTGAACTCTATTAGTGTGGTACATTGAAGGAAGAAGACTCTTTACTTTATATTTCCTCTTGCTGGAGTAAAAATATTTCTTCCCGAAGGAAACAAACAGGCATAACATGGAAATTTTTGCCACTCAAACAGTTTTCCATACCTCCTGGGTTTCACTGTGCCCAGCCACAGTCATATTCTCTTGGATGCACAATGGAAGTTGCCTAACTTTAGAAAGAGGGAGGATATCAGCCCTCCTCGGGTTCTCAAGCACCTAGCAGGGAGAGCTAACTGAACTGTGAAGCCAATGCTAGGGAAGACCTTAATCTGGACAGGACTGGAAAGTAAAGAAGATTCCAGAACTCACTCCCCACCACCCCCCTCCCATGCTCCCATGCACATACACATATCCAAAAGAAGGAAACTGAAGAAAAACGTCTGTGAAGATTTTCATAAGTAACTCCAAAATATAAATTTCAGTGTTTCCCCCAGAGCCCCACAGGAGCCTCTGTGCACAAGAGAGCCACAGCCTGGATGAGAAATTGAGGGCAATATCTCAGAGGTGGACAACATCCTCAAGACAGCTTTTCCACATGAAAGCAGAAAGATGTGTGCTGTACTGTTGTCTACACACAAGCACTTTGGAAAGCTGAACTGTTTTTAAAGACAAGTCCATGTTCAGAAAAGTCTCTGTCCCTGCCCACCAGTTTCTCATTCCTCTTCCCAATAGCCTGGCTGCTCTGGCACTTTTGGCTCTCTAGTGCTGGAAGAGCCAAGCAAGATTGCTCATTTCCCAACATACCCTTGCTGCAGACTGCAGAGTTTCAGCTAAGCATGCACATTCTGGATGTGTATCCAAACAAAACCCAAACATTGTGAGATTCTTCCTTTACTAACTCCAAACATATTCAATATGCTCAAACATGCATTGTATTCTGTCATAAACCAAATGGCTATTTGCTGTTCCAAATAATCAGATATATTTTGCTGGATGATTAACAGAAATATTGCTCACCCAAAGCAATCAAAATTTCATTTACATGTTTAAGAGCCTGATCTACAGCCCTTGAAGTCTGTGGGACTATTTCCAGCCACTTTGATGGACCTTGGATCTAGCTCTAAGCGATTTTTTTCCCCTGGATATATTCATCAACTGAAGACTGAGCTCAGTACTGATTTTTTCACACTGTAGCTAAAAGAAGGAACAGACTGAAAGCTTCTTCTAAGGCCGGATATCACTAGGTAAATTGAATACAGAGGCTTGTTTTTCTTACATTTGGTTTTGATGTTCTGTTCGCTGAGCCTATGACTGCAAAGGTTATAGATGATGCAATTGATTTTCCTTCTGCTCTTTACCAGTAGAATACTGCTCCTCTTCCTAGATTAAACACAGCCTTTATTGCACATTTATCTCGAAATACACTTCTTTGAAAGGTCCAAAATCTAACAGCATGTTTCACATTTTCTAGTAGCCTCTCAGTTTTATCCTAGTCTTTAAGGATCTGCTTCCAAACCAGTTTTGACCTCCTAATGTCAGTGGTAGGTTGACTCAGACTTTCAAAGAAAGAAATACTGTTCCCAAAATCCTTTTCCTAGAGCAAGGACTGAAGGCATTAACATTATCCCCATTCCATTTAAATATGAAATTAAAGACATGGCTACTCTGTAAAACAATAAACTGTCTTTTCATTTAGTTTTGATTTTACTTTGTTCCTAATCACAGTAAGGCTATGTACACTGGTAGTTTGCCATATTTATTTTATAACTCTGCTCATTTTCTACTGAGTACTGAAATGTGCTGAATTAACTGCAGAATGCTGATCACGTTATTACGTGCCACGCTTGATTACTTAGGCATTGTCTTAAAAATGCAATCATATTTTTCTATAAGTACATTGGACAACACGTAGTCATACTCAGTCTGCACATCATCATACCACACAGTGTTTTTTGTTCCTTGGTTTTCTAAAATCCAAAACTGAAGTCAAGCTCATGCCAAGAATAACTGTGTAACTAACAGTTTGCATACAGGTTTCGTTAAACAGATTTTTTTCTTTTTATATTCATCAAATAGTTCATAATAGAAAAGAGACTATTATTCCTCATTTTATTTTTCCAGGGAAATTGGGATCTAGTCAGTAACAGGTAAGTTTGTATAATTATTACAATAAAAGGTAGGTAAGATCTGCATTAGGAAATCTAATTTACACTGCTTTTAGCTCAAAAGTAAGCTTTCCAGTTCCATTATTTGACCTCAATTAGTGTCTAAGGCTGAAGGTAGTTCTACTCATTCAGAAGTGTCGTGTTGCAGGTCTGTTTTACAGTATTCCTCTGACACCAGCCAATTACACAAACTGATTGAGAGCAAAACATTCCTAAGCTGCTTTTGTGTTATCCAATAGTTTCCAGAGGTCCTTTCTGGATACATGCCTGTTCGGTACCCTTACCCTGTAGGCTTTAATTTAATTATCTTCCTTTTTAATTGTTCACAGCTACATGCTGAGCAACTAATTATAAGTAAAATTTTAACTGGTATATTCAGCAGATATCTATTAAAGTTTTCACATTCCTTATCAAAGGAACAGAATTAACTGTAATCAATACAATAACCTAAAATAAGTTCCAAATTTTCAAATAATCAAGATCAGATATGCAAGCACCTAGAATCATAGAATGGTGTCAGTTGGAAAAGACCTTTAAGATCATTGAGTCCAACCATCGACTCAGCCCTACTAATGTTCCCATGTTCCCAAGTTTGACATCTACTCATCTTTTAAACACCTCCATGGATGAAGACTCAACCACCTCCCTGGGCAGTCTCTTCCAATGTTTGACAACCTCTTCAGTAAAGAAATTCCTCCTAATAGCCAACCTAAATCTCCCCTGGTGCATCTGGAGGCCATTTCCCCTTGTTCTGTCACTGGTTACCAGGGAGAAAAGACCAACACCCACCTCACTACAATCTCCTTTTTCAGTAGTTGCAGAGAGCTATGAGGTCTCCCCTCAGTCTCCTTTTCTCCAGGCTAAAGAGCCTCTGCTCCCTCAGCTGCTCCTCATAAGGCTTGTGGTCTAAACCCTCCACCATCTTTGCTGCCCTTCTGTGGACACCCTCCAGCATCTCCATCACTGTGACGATTTTGTTCTAAGTACTCTCAATACAATGTATAGGACAACATTGCTAGAAGAGTTAAGGAAAAAAATGCAAATGGGAGGTAGTGCTTTTCATTTTTAATTACTTTTCCTGCTTCACAAGAGCAGCAATGAGAACAGTTACTGTTGCACTCTCCCCTGACTTGCTGAATACATTACTCAAAAAACACATTTCTGAATTATCACTACTAATACTTCGTGCTTTGACTATTTTCACAGCTACTGCAAAGCATAGCTTGTTTACAAATCCACTGCAAGAAAGAAATTGATACTCAGATTGTCAAATTTCAAAGAGGTCAGGATGGAGATGAGGCTTTTCACAAGAACTCAATACACAGCTCTTCTACCCTGACACCTATTCAGTATTTCCAGTCTGTGATTTTGACTAGACACCCAATCAGGATTTTCTTTCTCTGTTCAGTCCCATATGTGATCAAGATTTGAAAGTCTTTTAGGTCACAGGAAGTGAAAATGCAGACTATGAACTTGATTCAATTCCTAAAGAAAGCAATGGAAATGCTCTGCTGAATCTAATGGTGCCAAATAAGCTCCAAAGCTTTTCAAGTCGAAAGCCAAACATACCAACATTTACCAAGCACTGTATGGAAACATTTACGTTTCTAGAAATGGGTGGAATACTGAAGAGCTAATAAAACATTAAAATAACATGAATTTTTAGAACATTCAAAATTGAAAAAGAGAAATTACTAAATGTAATTCTATGAGTTCTGTTTATTGAGTAGGAAAAACAATGGAAACATTAAACTGGCGAAACTGTGCTTTCCAAAGTAGATAGAGTTAAGGATAACGGTCAGTATCTGGCACTATGCAAGATGTGCAATACATCAGTTGCTTCTCCTCCCACAGCAGCTCAAGCAAGCCAGTATTTCAAAATTGATTTCACAAGCAGAGAGAGAAATGAGTTCTTTTGGGTCATTTAATAAGCATTACAAAAAAAATCACAGCAGAATCTCCGAGATGCTTTTTACAGAGCATTGATAAGTACACACATTCTAGTTTTATTTCATATACTTTTGCAACACCTGAATTTTTTTAATAGAAGTCAACAGAAAAAGGAAAATTCCTAGCAGGAAAATTCCAAAGAATCACTGTACTATGTCAATAGTACACAATTCAGCCCTCAGTGAAGTCTCAGTAAGACTTTATTAAGTAGACAGGATCATCTGCTTTCAACTACAGCTAATTAGCAAAGGATCTACTCATTACGGTCAGAGTGAAGGATATCACTTGTTCTCTGGGAGGAGCTGAGGAAGGAAAGTTTGTAAGGGAGAGAAAACAAGCTGCAGCTCTATTGCTTTCCAAGACCACTGTCCTCTTGAGCTGACAAGGGAGGAATTCCAGAAGAACCAAACTATTTTGTTGCTTTCTCTCTCCACTGCTCTCTTAGTTAGTAAATATCACTCAAGTACCTCTTCAGCAAACACGACTATAAACAGCCACCTGTTCATTGGAATGGCACTGAGAGACTTGAGTCCCAGCAACCCTGCTTCAGTTATGCTCGCACTGCCTTCCACCCAGCAAAAGAGGTTTGACCTGATTTGCTCCAGCAAAGCATGCTTTGCTAGAACACTGATTCAGACTGCAGAGACCTACATTTTATATCCAATTTATATCCAAATCACTAAAGCTGCATTTTGTTAAATGCCTTTGTACACCTTAATCCTATATACAAGAATGTCTGAGGCTTTTTTTTTTCATCCTAGAGGACATGCATTTCACTAATGTCAAGCCTTGTAAGAAGGGCAGCTGGAAGCTCCTACAAGCCTAGTGGTCTGTGCTCTGTAAGGAAACCTTGCAGGTTTAAGTTTCATGTGCACAGTGTAAGACAAAGAGCACAAGGTGTCTTCTGTTCTGCACAATTCATCTCAGTGAAGCAGAAACAAGATAGAGACCCACACTGTACAGAAAGGAGCTAATGCATTCAGCAAGCTGTGACAAATATGTCCTTAGGTTATTACAGGAGAGTATATGCCTTTAGAGGCAGCTTCTCCGACAAAAAACAGCAACCAGCTCTTTCTAGGCAGAACAGCTCAGTCTCCCTGAGTATCTCACTGAGCAATGGAAATGGCACAATGTACTCACCAAACACACTCGAGATAGTGCTTGATGAAAGCAACTACTGCTTTTCAACAACAGCCTCGACTGAATCCCCAGAGCAGCCATTACCAGAAGGAACATCCAGGTGTTACTGAGCCTGAACAGGAGAAGTGGCTGGGAATGAGAGGAATTCTGCTCCCCTGCCCACCCCAGCTGCCACTGCCTTTTGTTTCCCCCCTTTTCTCTCAACTACCACCACATCCCACTTCTGAACCAGTGACAGGCGGCTCCCCAAACCGGACCACCTGGCCTTTATCACTGGGCATAACCATAAAGCCCCCAGGACCCGAACCAGATGGCAAGTAAAACTCAGCAGTGGTCATGAACAAAATTTCTTGGTGAAATTTAGCATTGTTTACTAACAGCTCAGCACTAAGAGTAAATCACCTCCTCTAGGAATTAGTGTCAACACTTCTCCGGGCACTGCTAATTGTTGCTCTGTACTTATGTCACTTACAGACATCGCCACAGCAGAACAAGCAGTAAATTACCTCACCCTCAGCAGCAAACCAGCACCTGAAGTGAAGCAGAGTTTGCTCACTATGTGTGTCAGCAATGCGCAACACACGCTGCTTGCAGCACTGAAAACATTCTTACGACAACTGCAGTCATTTGATGTCAAAACAAAGTTTGGGGTGTTTTGTTAGTTTGTTTTTTACATCTCAGTCATGATAATTGCTAAGTCTGATTAGAAACAGATTCGGAAACACTAACATGCTTCACTGGGTCGTTGTTACTTTCATTTGCTGATCTCCCAAGTCGCAAAGTTTCCTTTTCACCAAATGCTGCTTACAGCTTTTTAATTACATGATAAAAAAGCTCAAATTTGACTTGCAAATACAACATGTTAACATATAATTTTGTTTTGTTGAAAGGTGACGTGCAAAGCAATTTTCAAGGCACCTGAAAGGACAACTGCACTGACTGGCAGGGGACCCAGGACTGAGACTGGAGCACTGCAGTGGATTGCAGCAAGGACAGCGGGAGCCCCAGAGAGCGTTCGCGCTGGGATATGCCTGGTTAACCTGAGGCTCACATGCAGCCCCATTCATTAAATGAAATAAAACTGCATAAGCTCAGAGGATGTGGCCTAGTGGAAAGTGTCCCTCCACATGGCAGAGGGAGTGGAACTATACAATCGCTTCCAACCCAAACCATTCTATGATTTTATGAATCTATGGTTGCCTTATCCCACAGAAATACAAAATACTGGTCTTGCCTTCAAAAGTTTAAAATATCAGTGGAGGACACATCATTTCAATCAAGTTGAGGAAATTCATGTTCCAAACCAGCACACACTCCTGTCTCTAATTTTTTATTAATTAACTCAAGCATGGCCTCAGGAAGGATATTTTGCACTTAAAATTAACCTAGTTTGTAATTGTTTGTAAGCTTTCTTCTCAATATTGGTATAGGAGCAAATACGAAACAGTGCTCACACAAATCTTACAGATAAGTATTTGCAGAATATATAATAAATTAATTTTTGTAATATTTGTGCTTGTAGTAATCGAACCAGAAGTAGAATGCAGTCTTTAAAAGGTGAGATGTTCACTAATCCAACAAGAAATCTTTATTCTGCACATAATTTCGGACTAAAAAAAACCAATTTTCTCAATAACGAAGGACCATTGTAAATGTTATTCACGGGGTTTCAACTGGAATTTTGTAAGGCCAGACCATACCAACATAAAAAGATAAAAATTGACTACATGGTTTCAGAAGCACAAGCTTCTGAAATACTGCTTATACTTCGTTAATCCCCAGGACTGAGAAAACAAATCTAGCCTCGATAACCTTCACTCTCAAAAATTTTATGATGTTTAAATTCATCAGATGACATTTTCTTAAATTAAAAAAAATCAGCTTTACAAGAAACTGGCTTTTCTTGCTTCTGAGGAGTTGGTTTTCCACTGCTTAATGCTTTTGTGTTGCATTGTGAAGGCTATGCAGTTATTAATACCACGATTCTCTTACTAATTCTATGTTAATGTAGTGCCAGTCAGCTCCACTTTAAAGAAAAAAAAAATCAAATCACAGACTTGCCATGAATTCAGCAGCTGATGCTACTGCACGAGAGCCCCTTGTTCAACTGTCACAGAGAGGGGCCAGAGAAAGGCACTGTGGACCTAGCTGGCAGGGTACCCAAACTCGACAGCCTTTCTTCTTTTACTCCAGTTGTCCTTCCTTTAACAAATACAGACAGACACCCAGAACTTTGAGACACTGATGAAGTTGTTTCTGGTACCACAGGAGATCACAACCTGTTAGGTAACTCTCAGAGCACGTTTTGGCTTATATATTGCTATCCATCCCTTTATACAGCACCTTCAGTGTCAGGAATTCAGCATTATAAAGGCAGCAACAGATTTACACTGCTTGGGAAAGAAGTTTAGTCTTGTGAGCACGTATGGTTCCTAGAAGTGGGGGACAGAACTGTGTGACACTCTCAGGGATTCATTGAAATACCTTATTGCCTTAATTATGGGTTAAAAACATATTTAAAACCAGATACTTATTTCATTAAACTATCACTCTTGAGACTTTGCAAACTGAGTTAATACATTTTATGGCACGCTAAATTAGAAGTCATTCACTTCAACATTTAAAAAGTATTATTTTGATATTTTTGCTTGTCCTTCCTTGACTGGGCTTATGATCCACAGTTCCCGTCTCGCTCCTATGACACAATAGAGGAACAGTTGCAAGGAACAGTAACTAGTTCAAGTTGCACTGCTAAAATTTATTTCACTCTCATCACAGGTTTGAAAAGTTGCATTAACCTTTCCTTTCAACTTTGGGTGGTAGCAGGAGCAGTGGCATTTGTACCAATTTGAAGTATAGACTGCTTTGCTAGAAATATTACAACGACCACTGTTGTTATAAACCAATTTCTACTTTTGCTTAGCACTAAGCATATCTGATTTTTTTTTTTACTCCTCTCAGGGAACAATCACCTGCTTTAGATAGATATGGTGTGACAAACTGCTTTGTTTCAGTTGTTCCATATTTTAGGACTTTATCTTACCGTATACCTATAGCAAAAAAAGCAAATCTCCTATCTTACCTGCAAAATAATCAGATGAACTAAAAATAGGAACTCTAATAAACTTTTTCTTTTTTCAAACAACTTTTATGATCATACACAATTTTGCTAGTGTACTAAAAGCATAGACGTAGGCCCAATAATAAAATAACTTTGCATACCTGGAAAGAAATCTTGAGCACCTTTTTTTGCCTTATGGGGGGAAGAGACTATTGTTGTGTGTCAGAATTTCTTCAGTTTGACAAAGGATAAATATTCTGGTACGTAAACGTGACTAACTGCAAAAATGAAAACTTTATCTGAGAACTTCAGTAAATTAATTGTAAACTAAACAATGACTACAAACGGAGTTCCTCTGTGCTGCCAGCCAACCAGCCAGCCAGCAAACTAGAAACCATTCCTTAGCCAAGACACACATCTATTAGCCTTGGTCAGGGCTGTGGCTACACTAATAGGCCTTAATTGCACTTACCAGCCTCACCTGGTACCCACTCCTCAAGAAACAGCCTTCAAACTCAGGCTGAGGGTTTCAGCCTTGTTCTGATATGTTGCAGTTGTGCCTAGTTCAGATTTGTTTCTGCCCTCAACTCCTGTGTAGCCCTTGGATCTCCTTGTAGCTTTGGCTCTAGTTTTGTCCCTTGGAAAGACCTCGGACCTAAACTGCAGCTGGTTTCACATGTTTTCCCTGGCCCTATTCCCTGCTGCTCCTGACGGGATGCTGGCCCTGGTTCACTGCCTCGCCCTGCTCGGGGCTGCTGATGGACTCTGTTGTTAGCATCCTGTTCAGGTGCCACAGGCCTGCGCTGCAGTCAGAGATGGCACTGCCTGTCCTGTGGTCACCTGTGACTCCTGGCTTATTCTCCCACATGGAGTAGCCATGTTCTTGCTGCTTCCTGACTCTCTTCAGAAAACTTCATTTCTGAGCCAAAGGAGCTGGTTTTGTCATAGGTTTGCAAACAAAAAAAGGGCATGATTTCACCAGTGAGCAGGTCTGAACACTGGCAGCATTGTAAATATCAAAGAAACGTGGGAGATGAGAGCTGCGGTGCCACTGTGCAGCCACACAAGTACAAATACCATCACAGAATTCAAGTACACTATGGTCTCTGAAGAAAATGGAAGTTCAGCTGTGCACTTAGGGACTTGCTCTGCCCTGCCAGCCATTGGTGCTGCTAAAGGTTTTTATTGGGTTCTTCTCTCTCCAGTTGTGTAAAGGGTCTGGACACGAACTCTGGCTCCTCTGGAAACCCAGACTTTGCCCCAGTGTATTTAAACAATATTATTTTTCCCCACGGTGTGGGACGCTGAAGGTGCCACTGCCTCTCTTCTGCTTCTCTGTTCCTGAGAGAAACAATACAGCTCAATATATTTTTACTTCAGTTCACAAGTCCTATTTCTATTTTCCTTTCTACTCCTGTGTCAAGTTAAATATGTTCCCCATTGAAAGACACTGATAACACTGACAGAGTGTGCTCTGCTGTTCTCTCCAGCAAAGGCTTTGTCTTGAAACAAACCTTTTCCTCTACAGACAGAAGTGAAGGGCACTAATAGCAAATGAAAACATGTAGCTCTGTTTATTAGGGCTGTTGGTCTGAACGCCAAGTTCTCAGGACAGGATTAAGTGCGTTCTGTATACAGCTGGAACATGTCACAGATACATGTAGGTCTTTGAATTTTAACATTCCCAGGTGATTTTTTTTTTTTATTATTCTTTAGTGCAGAAAGAAATCTGGATACCTTTTATGTTCTGCAATTATGAAAAAAAAGTTACTAAAATTAACGGCATATTATTTAAAATAACACTTATTTTTAAATTGAATTATTATGAAGGAATGGCAGCAAATTAAATGATAAAACTTCCAAATTTTATATACCTTCTTTGAATGGAGGCACTTTATCTTTAGCATCATTTCAGATATCTATCCCCAGTATAATATTTGATTTTGTATCTGTTTAAATCGGTGGTGAAGCTTTCTAATGACTTTACTTATATATGCACCGTTCCTTGTGAGTAAAATTGGTAGAAAGTTTCACCACTGATACAAAGCTTCATAAATTTACTAAGCAGAGGCAGCCATCCTCTCGCCTGTGCTTTTGAAACAATCCATTAGTTCCACGCAAAGAAAGCACAAGTTTCTCCCTTCTGTAACTGATGTGTTTTATAGAATGTACTGCTCATTTATTGTTTGTTGTGAATCCTAGTTAATCATAAAAATATACCCATTGATTTTTGGGAATTTAGGTAAAACTGTTTCTTAGAAGTTTGTTAAAGTTGCCATTTGGGAATTGTGATGTTCTGTGTATTAACATTCAAGGTTATTTTATTGTGATTAGGTTTGTCTTCGGCTTTCTTTATTAAATAATGTGAATAATGGTTACATATTAATTTATTTTGAATGCTGGCACTAAGAGATACACTGAAAACTTTTACAGGAATACAAACAAAAAAGAACTGAAGAAATGAATTGGATGTTTCCTATCCATAAACAATTTCTGTGACCATCCTCTGGCCTGCCACTGCTCCAGTTCAGCATGTTTCTATCAGCTATGTTTCCATGAGAGATTAGTGGATTTGGGAAGTAGATGAAGACACTTGTTAGTCTTTGATCATTACTTTTTGGCAGTCAGTCTGAGAACTCACTTATTCAAAGAAATATGCTGCATTACTCTATTTCTTCATATGCACCCTTGTCTTAAGATTTCTAGGCAGGAATGGTGGCTTGTTGTACTCTTTTCCAGCGTGTAGCTGGTCAAAAGATGGAGGCCTCTCTGCTGATAAGGACCTTACCAGAGTTACTTTTGTCTCTGACACTCCCGTGCTGTTTCCCTGTACTGGCCTGTATTTGAAGTTAGCCTTGAAGACCACCCAGAAGTACCAGCTGGTGCAGAACTCTGCTACTCACATTCTTAGTAGAAAGGAGCTGCTATCACCATAAAACAAACTGTGCTCAGTGTTTTGCTCTGCCTATCTTTTGCTTGGTGCTACAACAGCATGCAAGTTGTACTCAAGAAGGCTGGAGAGCCTGGCAACCGATTACTTGAAGCTGCCTCTCCCTACTGCTCCATCATGGCTTGCTTCTCTCAAGTTCTTTGATAAAACCTTCAGGACCAGAGGCAAGCCACGTTGAGTAAAAGATCAAACTCTTCCCCCCTGGCAGTTTGTCAGCACAAGAACTCGGTAGGGCATAGTGCACATTTGTTATGGCAGGTTTTTAATGACATCTTTGATACAGCAGCGATAGCATTCCATATGTGAGAGCAACGTAGCGTATGCACTGGTAAATCAGAGCTGAAACAAATTTAGGTCAGATCCTCACCTGATGTAAATTAACTGTTTCCCTGACTTGAAGGGAACCCTCTGTATTTCTCACTGCTGAGAATCTGGCCCCTCGTGAGATATTACTGCAATGTCTAGGCTATAAAAATTACAACAATAGGTGTTTTACACAAATGTTCTTTTCTCTGTCTCCTAATGCTGGCACTCACGACGTTACTAAACTGTTGGTGAACTTTTAGGAGAAGCAGACCATGTGTTGACCTGTGCAAAACACATGAAACCTTGAAAATATTAGAAGGTTGTGGACTTTGGAACTGTGAACTTCAGCTGGAACTTCCTGCCGACTGCTTTCCCAGTTAGAAGGCATCAGGTCGAGTTTTGTGCCGTGCAGCACACAGCACGTCTGATCACAACTGACAGACGGCTTTGAAAGCGTGCAGCAAGGACCAACGCTTAATCTGCTGCATAATGTGGCTGTGAAAAGGTTTCTAGCAAAGGGAAACTAATAAAATAAAGCCCATGGGGATAAAACGATTTGTTTATAATGTAATATGAATAATTTAATATCCATAAATGACAACAAATTTGTGTGTATCTAAATTTCAGGAGATCGGTCAGTCCAATTTCGCTGCAGTGAAAGCATCAATGAAAACACTGTAAATTTGTAAGTAGCACTCTGCACCAATCTTTAATTATATCAATTATGTGCTGTTCACATAATGCACTTCTTTACATTCAGTAAGTCCCAATTTAGTTTCATCTAGATAAAATGTCTGTAACAAAGCCATTCTACTGCACTCTGCTTATTGCAAAGCCTGGAATCACACCACGGGGCCACACTCGGATCATGCCAGTCAGCCAAGCTGCACACATGGCTTCCATCAGCTTAGAAAGATCTGTTGCCAGTGGTCATCAGTTTAGGATATCACTGCTATTTTTATGCTACACAATGACTTTGGTGGAGATCTTTCCTTTGACTCCATTAGTAGATGTACTCCATAGTCCTTCTCTCCCCTATCTCTCTACACCCCACTTCTTTCCAATTATTGAAAGGTAAAATATTGAGGCTATTTTCTAGTTATGCTAAACAGGATGGCATTTTGTTATTTGTCCCCAGAAGACAATAGGACTGTTGTCAGTGTAAACTGCTCATTGGTGCAGATGGGAGTGCTGGAAACCAAAGTAACAGCTCAAGGTATTTCTCCCCCTGACTTTGGTAGGTCCCAGACTGGACAGTCTGGGCAGCATGTTGACCATCCCCAAAACAGTGGGTTCTGTGAAAAAGTGGTTGTAAATTAGGATCTCATGAGAAGAATAGAATAATGGGTAGAAGTTTCAGCTACTGCATTAAATTCTGTTCTGAAACAAAACTTTGCTACAGGTCCAGGCTCATGCTCCTGTATGAGTGGAAGGTTTAACCTTATCACAGAAGGGAGCTGGAGCCCACAGTACTGTGCTAGGTGACGTGTAGAGGATAGGGGACACCACACTGCCTTGCTCTGACCTACCCTTTATATTTGAAACCCAGGCTCCTTCTCATAGTGTATTCTGCAGGCAAAGATCGACAGGGGATAAAATGCCTTTAGTAGCTGACATAGTTTTTCATCATTCTTCTGTGGATCTCCAAATCTAGATGGGGCCATTGCCAAAGTTTTGAATGATTGTGAAAATGAGGGAGTGCAGTGAGATGGAGGGAGGGATGAGGACAATCTGCGTTTGACTGTTTTTGCTTCCACAAGATTATCAAATATGGGAGTTAGGGCTGGCATCTGAACCTCAACAGTTTTTGAAGGACTATCCTGAGTCTCCTGGAGGAGAAAGAAAGGGAGTAAAACACCTGAGGTGGTGGTCTTTGGCTGTAAGGACCAGCATACAAAAGTGGAGGACGTGTAACAAGAGAACGACCACACTATCAGGTTCATTCTCTCATTCTTCAGATGTGAGTTCAGGCCGTGATTTGAATGCCTGAGAATACGCTGAGATTTTAGCTCAAAGGGAGAAAACTACAAGGCATTGACCCAAAAAGGAAATGTTCAAGTCTTATGAATGCTTCAGTCCTGTTTATCAAACAGAGCCCTCAGCTTTTCCAAACAGAGAATTTTCATTTCATGCTTCCATTTTCTATATCACATGCACAGAGAAAACAACTGAAAATGTTCCAGGAGTACATTGCACTAGAGAAACAATTCACTTTCCTTGCTCTCATTTGCACCAGCGTCCCTCAGGTTTGCAGCGAGAAGCCAGTATGTGAGGCCTCAGGATGCTGTTACCATGAGCATGAGACAGGAGTCTTTCTGAGGCAGCCTTATTTATTAAAGAAACAATAATATTCTTGTCTCTCCGAATATATAAGAAATGAGCACACCTTCTTTTTACAGAAATCTTCTCCTCTGTCACTGCCATAAGCTTTACATCCTAATACATCAAACCAGGGAGACGGTTAAAGGGATCAGAAAGAAAAACATACAGTTCAGAAATGATTCCAGTAAAAGGTATTGTATGTGTTTGGGTGGAACAAGGATTTGGGAGAACAGAAATGTTATTACAGGGATTTGCTGTTAATCAAAGCTATCATGAGATGAAATACAGGAAACCACTGCAGGTGTATGGCTGTATTCACCAAACTAATTTTACTGACCTCTTCGTAAGATGACCCAGCTCTACGCAGACCTCTTAAAGTACTTAGGTGCTGATCTTCCAAAAACTTTTAAACATACTTAACCAGCACTTATTCTAAACTGCTCTGCTGAACTCAAACTAGCTGCATGACTAGAATTGAGCAGGTATCTAATTATTTGTAAGTCTGTAATTTCTGTTCAAATAAGATGATCTTCTACATTCTGTTCTAGATAACACAAATACGAATGTGTAACAACAACAACTTCTCTGTTACTCTTATGAAATTTAACAGGAAAACATCCTCTTCAAGGCATTCTGTAGTGCTAAGTATTAATACCAACCCTGCAACAGAATTCTAAGAGACAACTAAAATAAAATATCCTTTGGAAAAGTACCAACTCCATTATGTTTTACAAATATTTAGCATAATTCCTGTAGGTATCTATCAATCTTTATAGTTCAAATTATTATAGATTCTACAACATTTTCTCCTCCCATGATTAATACTGGACTTTGCAGGGATGCTGATTTACACTCCTGCTAGATTTTAATTTTATTCCTCATCAGCATACCACAATTTTACATGTATCACTGGTTTTCAATAACACAACCCACACTGTAAGTTTCAATGAACTTTCCAATATGTGTAAACATAGGGACACATTTTTGCTCAAAATTTCATTACAACTTTTCTTAAGACTGGATCTTTCCAATTGGACAGGTCCTTCAAGGAAACAAATGAAAGAGACTTTCATAATACTGATTGAGTATTAGAATATGTATTGCACAAGAACAATTTTTTATCTAAATATGATTAATGAAATAAAATGCTGAGAAGAAATTTTCTCCACCAACTCTCCATGGATAATGTTGCTTCTTAGCTGTACTGCATTATTTCTCCACTAGACTTTCCATGGTAACTTCGCCCTGCCTGGCTACCACCTTCCTCTCACAGATTTGGCACAGGTAAGCACTAGAAGGCGGAAGAAAATAGCTGGGAAGAAATTAACTGAAAAACGTACAAGAGAGTGCTTGAGCATCAGGACTCTGCGTACTTTTAGCAAGCAATGTAACCTTTGGAATCACCATCTTCTAACAAGCAGGTGAATCTGAACAGAAGCAGCTGCTCAAACAGCAACAGACTGACTCAGTTTTCCCTCTGTAACTTGGCACTGCAGAGGAAGGGAACCCTATTTCATAGAATGATGAGCAAAGAGAAACAATACTGATGTTTTTAGCACTTATGAAACTGGCAGCTACACAGGACCTGAGCTCCATGGCCAAACTCTCACAAAGAGTGATGCAAAGAAACATCAATTTCCACAAATTAATAGAATCAGAGTTACCTACAGCAACTCTACAAAAAATATTTGGGAATATGTAGAACTAATCCCAGTCCTGGAGCCACCCAATGCGTGCACTGGTGACAGTGCACATGAAAACTGTACCTGTTTGTTCTTCTTCAGGTGTTAAGAACAACAGCTGGCCACTACTATTCTTCCACTCATTTGTTTCTACCCTGCTTACCTGTATAAAACATCTCCTGACTGGGAGTTGGGTCAAGGCTATTGTGTGTATGAGCATTTCCATAAGAGGGCAGAAGAGACAGTAAAATACACTGACCCAAAACATCTGTGTATTTTACTGAGTTTACAGGCGAAGGAGCACAATTTTTGAAAAGTGTAAATAATACACCAAGTAATTTCAAAGTTATCATTTGTCATGTATAATTCACTTTGATACTAACTCACAGAAATAAACTTCCAGTTTCCTCAGCTTCAAGGTAAATGAAGAAATCACCAGAAAAGAAACATTACAAGACACGTGGGAGAGAAAAGTATTTTCTAATCAAAGCTCCAGTGAACAACTTGTCAGTCAGCATGAAGGAGGGGAAGTGATATCCTTCTACATTAAATGAGTGGTTTTTTTCTCTGTTCTTATTTAATTACAGGCTATAAACCTAATATTTGACCAATAAACAGGATGACAATGATTATTCATCAGACTATAATGCTTCTCACATGGATATCATGCTGTTAGAGAATGTGTCTTACTTCACAGCTGGCTAATACAAAAAATACAACCAACAAAAGCTTAGCCCAGCATCCTCAAAAGCCTTAAGTATTTCTTTCCAGTATTAGCAATAACCATTTAATTGGCTTTTTAGTGGAAAAAATCTCTAGTGACTCACACCTTGAAAATCAAGTTGATTGAAGAATAATAATTTTGTCAATAGCAGTAGTATTACAAATAACTTAATAACTAATAAATAAAGCATATTTATGCAAAATTTGATCCTATATCTCTAAAGACTGGTGATGAAACACCCTTTCATTTAAAATCGAATGTGCTGTAAGATTGGTGCCATGCTGAATAAAACAAGCATTGCTGAAGTAACGCTAAGTTATTGATTTAAATGTATGTCTGCTTATCCCCACTGGCATAATGATCCACAAGCAGAAACACAGCATTAAAAGGGTCTAACTCATCTATGGCATAATACAAGTGAAGGAAGAGGGTATAAAGGATTAAATGAGATAAAAACTTGTTACCTGCAAGCAGCAACACTATCATTGTAGACGAGAGGAGCGCAACAAACTGGATATGGGTTGGCCTCCAGATGAAAGGCAGTGTACTTTGAAAGGGTCTTCTTTTGGTCTGTAGGAAGGAAACAGGAGAAGGAGTCAGTCTTCATCTTAAATATTATCTCAAGACAGGAAACTTAGTCTTTACAGAAGATTCAAGGAACCCCTCATCAAAGCTTAGTTGAAGACACTAAATAAATAAATAAAAGTAATTTCTTTGCTAGGAACTCTGTGACAGGGCACTGAGCTCTTGCAGCAAGGCCTCTGCTTGCTTTGTTCTTAAAAGGGCTAAAACTGTCCTGGTCAGTCCCCAGGGACAGGGCTATGGTGGATGTAGTCTCACATAGTTTTAAACTGTTAAAATGGCATTTTGTTCCTACAAGCAGATGCCAGATTGCCAAATGTGTTCCTGCTGTGCTTCCGTCTCCTCATTACAAGAGCTGTGCTGCCTGAGAGGGGGTCATGCGCATCCTCCTCTGATTTAGACACACAAGCCTCTGCCCTTAAGGTCAGAAGAAAAACAAGAGGGTCCAGGCAGCTCTTTGCCTCGCCTTCCATGTTGCTGGCCCAAATAGAACAGCTGGAGCTCAAAATGAAAGTACATTTACACCACTGTAAAAATCCTTTGCTTATACGACTTTTCCAATGCTGTGAATAGATTAATTTATACCAAACCCCTTTTTTCCCCTTCTTATCAGCACTGCTTTGTTGAGCAGAGGTAGGATGCTTTGCTAGGATTATACACTCAAATGAAAGTTCACCTCATAACAGAGTCCTAGTTCTCTCCAATTGAGCATGTTTTGTAATGATGGGTTACCCATCAAATACATACCACGGTATAAGGAAACACTATCTAAAAACACATACCCTCCATCCAGCTTCGTACTGTCATAACAGAACAGCTCTCTGGGAAAGGATTCACTTTAGAAACAGAGGTAGCTCCCAAGAATCACCTTTGCATTACCCCAACTCCCAGCAAATAACTACTGTTTGTGTTCTGGAGAGCAACAACTATCGCTGTGACAGAAACTGAGTGGCTTATAATTTGGGCATAATGGATAGATAACTCAAATGATGAATTTGAGGTGATATTCCTCCAACAGGGGTTCCTCTGATAGTTATTTAACTAGAGATGATCCCCAGGTTTTCACCAGTGGCATTTACCAAGCTAACTTCTCAGTTCTCAGAAGTACCTTTAAAGTAAACATTCATAATAGGTAAAACATACCTAAAGAGCTGAAAGAATTTTTACTCCAGTCCATATTTTCTCCCTAATATAAACTGATCAGGTGAAAACATATTAGCGAAGATAATTATTTGGATTAAATATTTAAAAATAAGTAACAGAATTTGAAAGAAATGCAATGCAAATGTCTGTAGTATCCCAACAGTAAAGTTAAATATGGGAATCCTAAGCAAACTAGCTCGAAATCAAAGTTCCCAGGAGATCATGACCTTTGCCTCCAGTCATTTATCAAAATGGAATTATCACAGGATACATTGAGTTGCCCTGCTGGTTCACAGCACCACAACATTAAATACAGCAATTACATTGGCAAGCCCCCAGCCTGTGTAGATTGCTCTCCTGAATGGCAGCAGTGATGAATCACTGCACGCTCAGAGCCAGTTCGCACCTTGCATCAGAATATTCTTAAGAAACCCATCCACAGGTTCTTGGAAGCTAGTTGGTCTTTTTATTAATATACTAAAAACTCTCTTTGTAGAGTTCACTCAGGCACTTTGATGCACTGATTGTCCGCACTTCAGTTTAAATTTTCTCTACAGAATTACAAAGAGATAATAAAAAACCCCAAGCCCTTTGCTGGCCCTTACAGAGCAAACATTAGCCCAGCCACAGTGGTAAGCTCCAGATCTCCTCCAGCCCCTGCCAACCACATCATCAGAGGACAGCTTCTGGGGCCCTCACCCTGCAAGAATCCTGCAGCGACGCTCTCCGTACCTGTCATGCACAGCCATGCTGGGACTGGGTGACTGAGGCCTATTCGAATGACTGAGAAATAATGTCATCTCTACTTGTTCATCTTGCTTTTTCACCCAAAGATTCACAGTGGAAGATAAGCACCATGCAGAATGTGCTAAACTAGACCTCAATCTTTCTTTGTATTGATAATCTATGGTGTCAGTGCTAAAGCTTCTGTGTAGACACAAACAATTTTAGTGTAGCATGCTCCTGGTGTTCCTTTGAGATGGTCATCATTGCTCTTCTTCTCTAGGACAGTATCTATGTTTTTGCATATTCTTTGCTCACAGACTCCAGTTTAAGCATCACAAGCCTTACTAGTTTGGTTAGACACTGCTCCTTAGCATCTGAGCATACTTTATGAAGCGATCTTTTCTTTGTCATGCTTTGTTTTCTTCTTCCCAGCCTTTCCTACTATAACTCTATAAAGCTGAACAGGATAATATCACCTAGGTAAAGTGAGGTACATATGATATTTACTAAAAAAAATGCAGTCCTCCCAAGCCTTCAGATATTTTAAGTTCCTCACTAGTAAATGGAATTTAAACAGTCACTAGCTGAAAACAGTTTTTTAAGAGACTCCAGTTAAATGAGAAGACCCTGCCAGGTAAAATGAAAGGACTCTACACAATTTCTGTTTCCATGCACCTTAATTTTTATTTAGCTGTGAAAAGATAAATCAAAAGGAACCAAGAGGGTTCAGAAAAACAATCCTCCCTTGGAGAAGGAGCTGAAAGAGGGTCAACTTTGTAAAGAATTAGCAGAAAGAATGATTTCCCAGATACAAAAGAAATGATGTTATCTCTTCCACCCCTTAAAGAACAGGGGGAGAAAGAGAAGCTTTTGGTATACTTGGGAGGTCTGGCAGATTTACATTTCTGGCCTAGATGAGATTTTAACTTCCCAGTAACACACTGATATTGGATAGACTACAACCACACAGAACTCTTTTGCTTCCTGCAATATTAAATGGCATGGGAGAAAGTCATCACAATGACAGTTAGTTGCCTAAAACATCCACACCAGATGACCACATTTAAATGCACTCCAGCTTGTTTCTTTTCATGTTTGAGGGAGTATGTATTACACAAGAAACAAACACTGTGTAATTAGATACAAATATATTTTAGCTTCTAAAACCAGATATTCCTTATATTTTTCATTGTCCTCTACATTGTTTCTCAGCCAGTTCTGATTCTGAATGTACTCCTGGTGGCTATGAAACCTTCTGATGTTGTATTTCTGTAACAGTAAGAAATCCAGCCTTCACAGACAAGATATGCAGAATCCTGCCTCCATGGAAAAACCAAGGAAATACAGCAGAAGTAAATTCAAACATACATAATTTACAACATCTGAAGATATTCAGAAAGCAAATAGAGATGTTATTTTGGTCTATATAAACTGGGTACATCAGTTTGATAACCTGAAACAGCTTGGCAGAACTTACTCAAGGTGCTGAAGGTAGCTTCAAATGATTATTACTGCAAACCCTGTGCTTAGGGCAGGTGTGTAGTTCAGGGAAGTATTACCCATGGATTCATAAACCGTAGGGTGTGTGAAGACAGAAGTTTAGAGTCACATTGGTAGATGAAATTCATGTCTATGTTTTCCCTCACAAACATGAAATGATGCCACAAAGTTTTATTTCCTGATCTGTGTCCAGTCAGATGCTATCTTCAAAGTTCTAGTAAGCTAGTCAAAACCAGCCATGGTAAAGGGATCTCACATGTTTCCAGCACTTTAAATATGTTACTTAGTTTTTTTTTTTTCCCAGTCACACTGCACCAAGTACTCTAATATTCTTCTGCAACAAAAATAACATATTAAGATACAATAGATTGCAAAGATAAAGCTAGTTTAATTGTCTATGTTAGAACTCTTTTTAAACAAGAAAAAACAAGCTCTTGTAGAATACGTATATTCTGATATACTTCTATTTCTATTATAACTCCTAATTACTTCAATATAAGCCTGAGATAGTACTACTGGAAACCAACAGAAAAGCTTCCAGTGTGCAAATGGCCTTTGTATGCTGTTTTCTGCTAGGTTACTGCTTGATATTATTAATACAGAAGAAGTACATGTTTTCTTCATATCTTTTACCAAACTCTTAACTGGAAGCAATAAGTATTATAGATATACATATTAAAAGAGAATGTTTATCTTCTCTCTAAGAACTCATGTCCATACTTAGTCACCTAAAGAAATGGTAGACTTCAACAAGCTCCCAAAGACTGTTTTTAAGCTCTGCGTATCTTCAAATTTGATTTGGCAGTGTCTCAGAAAACAAGAGAATCAGTACAACCTCAAAAGTTGTTTCCATTTGTTTTCTTCTTTCTTTATCCACAACAGCTTCCACATTGATAGTCCTTTTCTTACTCAGTCCTTGTATCTATTTGAAGAATTATGAGACCAGATAAGACTATTGATTTCATTTGAGTGTATCATAAGGCTTCTGTATTGAATTTATTTTGATAATTTTGACAATACACAAGATACCACATGAGTAGATTCATGGAACCATATCGTAACTAACATAATTCCTGGAGATTATCACTGTAAAGAATACACATGAAATTTAAATGCTACAATACTGGTGCCAATGTAATGAAGTTGAGAAAAGAGACTGAAGTTTTTTATTGTTTATATAAATGCTCACAATTTTGTGTCCAAGTGATTAATTCCATCAGTGAACCAAGAACATAAATGGCAGCTTAATCAAAATCTACTTAGACCGGAGGAAGAAGTTGAACCAGCTGCATTCTCCTTGATATCCTATGCTTTTCGCTCAAAAAGTATCTTGCAGAAGACAGAAAAGATAGACAACGTTGCTAAAGATAAATAGACGATTTTGGTATTCTCATCCTTTCCCTTTCTGTAGTATTTAAAACAGAAGAGTGGGCTGACTGGACTTCTGCTCTCACCCAGTACAGCTGATCTTATATTTCACATGGGAGATGGCACAGGGAGCCAGCACAAGTTAAAACAAGTGGGGACACTTTTCACAGGTCTTCTATAGTGAGAGTCCTAGTAAATAGGGCCTGTGGCATTGCCACCTCCCTGCTTCTTAGAGTTAAATAAATCCTTTTTGCCCACACACTGCCAGCAGTTTAGACGTGAATGAGGGCAGAAAACCCTTCCCCTTTGTTAACTTTGGTCCCCTGATGTTCTGAGTAAGCAGCCTATGTGAATTCTCAGCTTTACTCATTCCTCTCTTCAGCACATTGGGAAAGAGAACACAATATATTACACTAATAAGCAAGCCACCTAACTTAGAAGAGAGGAGAGAACAATTTGAATTCTCGTCAACCTGTCATTACAGAGTCAGTGTAACTACTCAAGATTTTCCAGTTCCCAGCTTGTTCTGAGCCCTTAGACATCTGCAAAACTCTATTTCTCCACATTCTTTGCAGCAGCATGTAGTGAAGTTGTTTTTTCTTTAGCAAGGCTACTTCTATTAGACACTCTGTAAAAGGACATGCAATTCCAGCAGCCTGATGTGTCAAGCTGTCTGAATGTTGTCACCTTCATTATATGAATATGAATGTTCTAATGATAGTATCAGGTTAACACCCTGCCACCTTCACTGAGATCCTCTCAGAGTTCTTTACTAATTGTTGATACACTAGACAAGGTATTACTAAATCATTTAGATTATGACCTGTATAACAGAACCATAGTATGCCTTAGGAATTTTGTAGTTACATTAGTAACTAATGAAGATGATTTTTCCTTATCTGGAGAATTAGCCAATGATTTGGAAGACTTGGGTTCCACATCCTGGGCTGACATTGACTTCCAGGGTGAACCTGGAAGAGTCATTTAGACTCTGATGCTTTTTCTTAAACCGGGGTGATGTTCATTTCTTTAGGGCTCCAGGGATGTGTACAGCAAAGCTGCAGCTACCATTAAAGTGTAGCCCATATACATATCTAAGATGAAAGAGAATTTCTTGACCTAAGCCTACTAATATCCACCACACAGTCTTTCAAGACACACCTCCAAATTCATGAATCAGCCTGAAAAGACGTATGGTTCACTTGGGCCATAAAAAGACTCTTTTTGTGTGCATGTATGAATAAGGTTGAGTCATACAAGTAGTTTTAGGTTTCCAGGGTTTGGAGCATTTTTTAGCTTTCCATAGTTTAAAAACAGTTTTACTATTGTTTAGACAATCACAAAAACAACCTGGGGTAAACTTTAAATATTGATCTCCATAAAATGCAATTTTTGGCTTGGTTGAATTTGTTTTATAGTCTGCTGATGACCCTTGTGGGTGTTAATAGGATGAAATATAGTCACAGTTCTAGATTTTGTATCATCTGATTTTTTTTACCTCATTCAGTATATATGTCCTCCAGTTGATGTAACAAAGAGAGCCTAGAGGCAGCATTGGTTCTGATTCATCAGCCTGAGTCATCTCATAAAGTTCCAGGGTCTCCTCTGAACAATGGAACGGTCTCAGGGAAAACCAGTATGAAATCAGGTAATTTAAACGAGTGTAAGAATGCATATATAGAGAGAGCGATGATTTAAAGTCATAGAGGCAAGACACTTCCTAGCCCTTGAATGTTACAATGACCAAAAAACATTCTTCTAACTGCTTTTTTTTTGGATTTATTCAGGATGTTCAGTTCCTTGATAATGGGTGATAGACAATGCAATTGGAGCTAGACAGCTTATGAACAGCTGTAAAAGCTGAATGTCAGCTCCTCCTCAGCTTTGTCCCTCAATTCTGGGGTGGTCTGAGTCCAGACAACCCGAAGCTATCTGGTTTAACTCTGATGAAATTACTATCACCATATTCACCCGCTGTGGAGAGATCCTGCATTCTCTGTGGAATCAGTTTCAGGGCTCCTTAGCTATTGACTGGAAAATGTTGGAATCTCTCCATGTATAGCACTGTTTAAGGACAATTGGCTATCGGATCCAAGCAAGGGCACCAGGTAGGATGCTTGTCTTTGCCCGTGACTTCCATTCTTTCTCTGTCATTCCTCAGCAATTCGGGTTTTTCTGATGAAGGCAAAGCCACAATACACTGAGTATCCAGAGACACTCAATAACCATGCAGTATGTAAGAAAAAAGAGAACTCTTTACATAATAGAATTAAAGGAAATATCCACTTTGTCTGGCAGGGCCAGGAAAAGCAAAGAAATGACATCTCTGATAGGCATAGCATAAAGAGGGGAATTCCAGATACAACTGAATTTTACATTTCTCCTCCTCATGCTGGTATATACACAACCCACCATGGTTATTAACTGGTGTTTTTTATGGGACAGATTGACTTGTATAAAGTCTGTGCCATAGTTTCTACATCCATTAAACATTTTGCTTTTTGTTGGACTAAATTAAAAAAGGTTTACCAAGTAAGGAGTATCCTCTGGGGGAGATACTTATCTTCCCCAGATAAAACCTCACTTTACAAGGTTGAGTTCCAGCTCTGCACCGCTGGTAAGTGACACTTAGTGACACAAGGAGCAATACACAACTTGAAAGCCTTCACTGAATTCAGCAGGGCTGGCCGTGACTCTGTGTAGTTGGGAAAGCAGTAGTTACTGTGATCATCTGTTGTGTTTTGACTGCACACTCTGCAAGGGCTCTGTATTTGCACAGTGCCTCTGGCTGACCAAAAACTCAACTGTTTCTTACTGCAGGACCTCTTACTGACACAACAGGGATTATAGCAATGCTACATTAATGCATAGTAAAGCTGTATGCTGGTTTAAGAGAGAAATTTCTATATCCTTTACTCCTGACTGTCACGTTGCAAGATTTCTCTTGCCTTGTTGGAATATTTGGAGCATGGCATATATTTCAGCATGGCAACAAAAAAAGATTTCCTGTCTACCTGAACCTTGAAGGGAGCTGTCTGTACCCAACAGCTCATCACTCCTGAAATTCTTTGGAGCAGGTACTACTGACATTGGGCTAAGCAAGGAAGTGATTTGTTCCAGAAAAGTTTAATAATTGATAACAATGATAGTCGTATCCTAAAACTAACTGTCTAAGGGTAAACTCTGATTCATGTGCAGTATATGCTTTGAGTGAAATGGAAAGAAAATGGCATAAATATTTATGTTAGTTAATTTTGTTTATGTTAAGAGATACAGTGTTTGTTTAATGTCTTTGCAAAATCTGTAAACTTGGCTTCTGGATAAAAGCCTTCCCCACACTGTTTGGGGTTAAAGTGCCATGTTCCTGCCACTCACTTGCACACTCCTGCAGGAAACCCGGCTGGCTTCATCCGCAGGTACCTGGGAAGTTGTGTTGGCGAGGCCTAATGCAGCCACGGAAACATTTCACACACTGATACTGAAAACACACACAGGGCAGCTTTCCTTCTCTGTGGCTGAGAGCAAGAGTTTGAATTTTAACTGAGGGTCTTTTATTCTGCCTTTATTTCTTTATCTCCCCCCAAAGCTTTTTTGTTTTGTTCTGGTTTTGTTTTTGTTTAAAAGAAGCAGAGGCCTTATACAGAAATGTTACTTTTCTCTGATTCAGGAGCTCATTCCTTGGGCTCAACTCTGGCAAGAAAAGGCCAGTTCTAACTCTTGCTGAAGTCAATTTTATTTTAGAGCTAGAGAGACTTGAGTAAAGCTTTGCTAGTTTGTACCTTCAGAGACTCTTACCTTTAGTGTGTGGCACAGAAGCTGTTCAGACACCCTTGTGTCTGAAGAAGAGAGCTGGCTCCGCTATATTCCCTGCAACTGGAACCACAAGCAACAAACACAGCTTCTCCTCAGGCTTCCAGAAATATCTAGCCCTGAATAGATTTTACTCGAATTTTAAGAATAATGTGCTTCCTTATTAGCTTAGAACTTTAATATGTGCAGTTCTCATGGGACTCAGAACCATATTAGTAAAAACATTTAATCAGATCAGAGGTTCTCGCAGGACAGCCTCAGCCTGGGCCTCCAACTTCAGCTTCTGTCCCCTGATAATGCTCACCACTATTACAAATCTCTGCCACAAAGCAGCTAAAGATATTTTAGCATTCTCTGTGATGTTGTGCTTTGCCATCAGTAATGTTGCAGTAGAAGTATCTGTCTGCAAAGCAAAGTGTGAAAGCTGGGCCAGCACTGGATAGGCTTTGGCTTTAAGAGAAAAATCTCTCGATTAATCTGGAGCAAGAGTTCATTGCTTACTGAGTTCTGCAGCAGAGCAGGTTTCTGTTCTGTACTTGACCACAGCAGAGAATCTAAGTATGCATTTAGCATTGGTAGCCAGTTCAGTGCTAAATTAAACCTAATCTTAAGAGTTCTGATGGACTACAGTCTTTTTCCATGTGGACAAATCTTACTGACATCAACTAAATTGTGTGTGAATAGCTACCATCAAGCACATGCTCCAGTCTCACAGCTGGTATCAAGATTTGATTTGAATATGGAAGTTAAAATGCTTTATATATTAGAAGTTGGTATTATTTTTCTATTTTTTCACAAGAGTTTAAATATGAGAATGTGCTGACATTGTTGAGGCTTGTCCTTAAGATGCAAGATAAATTTCAAATTCATTCTATCAGTTGTTTTTAATAAGAAATGTAAACAAGTAGAATTATTTTGCAATGTCCTCAAACAGGATCTTCTGTTAACAGTGATAGGGTGCCAGGGATTTACATTGTTGGTAAATCACAAGTATTTTCTCATCAGACTTTGTCATTTTCAGCAGAATCTATTGTTGATTATGAAAGCTGATTTAAATTGGACTTTAGTGTCACAGACATTTAATCTTATTTTTTACCATAACAGAATACCTAGAGACTCAGTATTCAAAGGTTCAGGTGTGTTGGCATTTGGATTGACTACACTGTGACAAGTTTACAGCTACGAAGTTATTAATACTGAAAACTGGTGCAAAAACCAAGAAGGGGAGACTGTCTTTCAGTTCAGTGCTGCAGCACCTGGAACTGAAGTTCACCCATTCTGGAGCGCTGTAGAAAGTCAGTTAAGATAACAGGTGTAACAGTGCTTTAATGCTTGAAGGTCTTTTTGTGTTTCAGGTTTCTAGTTCCAGGCGTACATTCAAAGACGTGTTTAGAAATGTTTCAGTCTCTCCCACCAGCTTCCAAATATTTTTGAAAATCTCTTTATATGTGTGCTAAAGATTGATCACAGGTGATTGGGCTAAATAAACTTTACTTTCTTTCTTGGTAGTGAAGACCCAAGATACGATACTCGGAGATCCTGAACTAGGTGGAACACAATTATATTGTCTTTTGCAAGCAGATGCAAGGCGATTGCCAACTGTGCATTGCACTGACTAGAAACCAGGTTGCCACAGATGGTATTTGTTGAACCTCAGGTTCCTCAGTCCTGCTGAGAAGCAGAAGTTGTCAGTTCGAGCCAAATGCTACCTAAATGGAGGTGCAGGGCTCACCTTCAGCTCTGAGCACAGAGCTTGTTTGCTCACCTGAAACCTGGGTGAGCAATCCATGCAGCCTGTTAAAAAACTGAATATGAGTCACAGCATACACACGGCAAACATGAAGCCACTCTCCACAAAATACGCCTGTCTTTGAAAAAAGGTGGCAATCCCTAACTTCAGACTGGTTCTTCAAATGTAACCATGCAGGTTAGTGTTCTCATTCAGTTCTCATGGAGTGGTACCTCATTACAGAAAGCTTCCTATTAAGTCTGAGGTGCTTTGGAGCCCACAGCTTGCAGACAGTTAGGGGCAAATTCTACCCATTCCTCACGGCAGGCCCAGGGCACACCATTGCACATACTCTGAGTGCCTTCACAAAGGGCTCGTTAGCTCCAAAACACACACAACCAGCAGTTCTGTAACAGCAGGGCTGCCCAGAGCACACTGTTTTTGTTGTTGATTATGAATTTAGAGATCTGAGTGTATACATCTGCTATAAACAGATACTGTACTACCCAGTCTTTAATGTTCACTATCTCTGTAAGCATCACACCTAGAAATGGTTTCTTGGGAAGGTAAGGTTATGCTTAACTCAGTTGATACAAAAAAAATAAGGATGCCGATTTCAAAAGGCAGATCTTGCCTGGTTGTCTCCAAAAGGATACTTAATAAGGCAGATGTTTTTCATCCACTGCTGAGTTCACAGTAATACACACTCACTGTCCACATGGTCTCTGTAACCGTAATCATTTACATGCACTCCCAAAAAGGGGTGCTCCAGCATAAGTGAGTCAAATTCCATCTTGTTGACACAACCCCCTTCAGCTGTTACTAAGGCAAAAATGTAACTATGTTGTAATTAATCTGGCCTCATACTTAAGAATCTCATTCAAGTAGGTTGCTGTCTCTTTTAAATAATGCACTAATCTATAGTAGAGTGCAAAAAGCACAGCAAAATTAAAATTGAATGCAGTGATAGCTTCCAAATATGAAAAATGGTCTTACAAACACCTATAATATGATACTAGTATACTATGAAAGCTAAACAAAAGTATCAAGAGGAAAACCTGGCTTTCTGCACTCTGAAATAAGTATATGGCGACAAAGTCATTTATGGACCATCAAAGTGAAAAGATAAAGTACTTCAAAATTAAAAGATGAAGGCTAAATACCTGCATAAAGTGAGATTGATTGTCAGAGCCAAATGCATATGCAACACTTTTGCCAAAACCCTTCATGTAAAGCATGGAGAGACTTTTCCAACAGCTTTTTGTCTATTTGATGTGAAAATAGGATGCAGTAACAATACTTGCAAAATTCAGTGTTTTTGAAGTGTTTTGTACACCAGAACTGAACTCCCCATCTGTCTGTAAGAAGAGTATTTCAACTGCCTTAGATGAAAACTCATGTTTTGGTGCAATGGAAAGGATTTGTGATAAAATAGAAATTATATTTCTCATTTATGATGAATCAATTCCTTACAACAGAAGGGAAAATCCAACAGAAACCAGCTCCCTCTCAGCTCTTCACTTCTCTAGTTATCATCTACATTTATTATTTTAAAGAAATATTCATGGAAGAGAATTTTTCTTCTTTTTTTCAGAGACCGCAGAAACAGAAGCATTAGTGGAGTGCAAGAGGCAGTGCCTTGGTTTAATCTCCTCTCCCTTCAGCATATGCACCTGCACTGGACAAACTGCTCTGGTGTAAAGGCAGGAGAAACCACCAGCAAAACGACCGGAGGAGGCTTTGGTGTTGGGGAAACATCTTTTGGTCTTTAGCAGGTGGAATTAAAGGGGCCTGGTTTTCAGTAATGCTCAGAATTGGCAACTAAGGCCTCAGTCGCTGAGAGAATTCAGCTTCATTTTTGTCATTGAAATGCAGAGGCCACATGATTAGAACTGTTCAGCAGCCTGCAGAGCAATGAGCTTTCTCTGTCCGGTCAGATGCACCACTGTTTGAGCATGGAGAAACAGAAGATTTGGACTCCCCTTTTATGGGAAATATTTGGTACCACAGCTACATCTCACAGGACCCCTCATTATCGCTGTTACGGGCACAACATTTTTGTCAACTGAGTTACTTCCTTAGGTTCTCAAAAAACTCATCTTACACATCAAAATAGTTTATAGAAAAAAAAATCCTTGACAGATGATCAAGGGACATAACTGGTTTTAGAATGATTCTCATAAAACAAAATATTGGTTGTGGAAGGCCCAGCAGCATGAACCTGAGCATGGCTCAGTTTCAACATGACTTGCTGCTTTGGGTCTGGCTTCATGCTACAACAACACGGCTCCTGCCCAGCATGGGCAGGCAGAGTGATCAGCCTGCAAATGTTCTCACCAATGTGCTTGGCATCGGCAAATCCTAGGCTGTAGCTGCAGGGAGAACAGTCAGAACTGATCTGTATTGCTGATAGCAAGCACTTTAAGGTGCTTGTGTTAATCAAGAGGAGTAAACTTGCTATTAACTAATTGCATTAAAGGAGAATGAGGAGACCTGAACTGAAGATATAAAGAAAAAAAAAAAAATACATTAAGCAAAATAGAATAAGGTGGTGATAAAACACTTTGCTAATCATAAACTAAGAAGCCAATTATAGGGAAAGGATGAGGTCAACCAAAACATCTGATAATTATTGAAATTCACAGCAAAACTCTTGGAAAGAGATATAAGGAAGCCCAGAAATGAGAAATAGAGAAATTCAAGCTCTTTGAGAATGGATGGAAGCAGCCAGCTCTGATCTCCTAAACAGAATTCAAGCTACTGCAAGAAAAAAGGCAGAATATAGAGTTCACCAAAAGTAAACCCTCTCATACTATGGTAATGCCTGGCAGGAGTGAAAAAGATTGAAGAAATGTAGTGAATTACATTACTTTGGAAATGTGTCTCCACAGCAGTAGAGGGTGCACTAGGTAGGCAGAAAGGAGAAAAGCAAAACTTATTTTTGAGTAATGGACAATATTGTCAATGACTGGGACATCAACCCAGAAGCACACAAAAACATTTTTTCCATCTAAATGGATATTAGAGATTATAGTTGGTTTCATTGGAAAAAAACCCACAATGCAAGTTTAAATGAAAATAGGTAAAAGGATATAAAAATAAATAAGGTGATACTTATTTTTAGATAGAATATAACTAAGGATAACTAAGTAACATCTGATGCGTACATTGTTTACCTTCAGTCTTTTTGGGAGACATCAGATCCTTTTCATGTCATTTTGGTTATGTTCAGTTCCAGAAATGAGACACTTGAGAATATGCTGTAAGTTTAAAAGGCCTAAAATATAGTTATACTTTAACCCATGGGGCAGGTGGGCAATAGAAGCGTAAGACCAGTCATCCCCTCATGTAGGGCTCAAAGTGACAACCAAAATGGCACCATGTATGAAAGAGGTGCCAAAATCACAAAGGACTGCCGACCCACAGGTAACAGGGAAAACACCGAGATAGTCCATGTGATTTAGGATTCTGAGGTACTTCACCATCTTTTGTAAATGCTGTTCTGCTTCCCTATGGTTAGAAACTGACTGCAAATGGAGGCGTTAACCTGAGAGTCTGAACACATAAATCCTGCAGTTCTGAAGACCACCTACAAGGGAGGAAAGACCTCCCATGGCATGAGCATTCTTCTCTTCTTTCTTTTTTTCTCTAACATGCACAGCAAGCACTTTATATTCTTAGTTCCTGTGTTATGGGACAGGAGATTATCTGCCATGTGCCAGTGCAGCTCACAGGATATGCTGCCCTGGGAAATGCAGGTTTGGCATTTGCATTGCCGCCGTGTCCAACAGGAAGAGAATAATGGGAAATGGGGCAGAACTGAAATATTTGCTGACTTGACAAGGTAAAAAATTGATGTATCAAATAAAATTGACTTACTTTTATAATGTAACGTAAGACGCAGTAAGCCCATGAAAGACAAAGAGAGTTTTGCCACTAATTTCAGCATTTCAATGATGCAAGAGAATTTTATAGATGGTCTTAAACCCCATAAATACCAATCCATTGAGTAATAACAGGCATCTACTATCTCTTTGTAGTAAATCAGCATTTCTTCCTTCTTCCTCTCTGCTCTTATGACAAAACAAAGCTTTTAATGATGTTTATAAGTTAAAATGGTTAATTGTATTTGCTACTTCAGTGTCCCAGCTCTCAAGATTATTCCGATAAAATTGATGTCAAATAGGTTGTAGATCTATTGTAACAGAAAAAAAAAAGGTACTTCTAGTTTTCAAACTAACAGATTACAAAAGAGAAGCAAAAATGTATGCGTGATTAATTTTATTAAGGCTGAAAAAAACCCTCTTTCCATAACAGGAAAGTTTTGAAAAGGTAGAGGGGCTTTATTAAAGATCACTTTCTGTCCATTTGCTACTCTCCACTTTTAGGACAGAAATTAAGAAAGCCCAGCAAAATAAAACTAAAAGAAAAGTATATCTTAGACTTTTTTTCTGTTATTTGACTCAGCGTGGTAAAAGAGTGGGAAACAAATAACTGAAAATTTAGAAGATTTAAAAGACTAAACTTTTACATTATAAAATAAAATCAAATCCCCCAAAAGTTCAGCTGAGTTTCAGTCTGCTTTTAATAGAAACAGCTCTGAAATTTCAAAACATTACACTGAGTTACTATTTCCTTTTTTGAACAGTTATATGACTGAGGGTGTTCAAGGAGAGCCTGTTGCCTTTCTCACTCTGAAAAAAGTAGGTGTAACATAGGTAATGCAACACAAAGTGGACTAAAAAACCAGTCACCTCTTACTCAAATACACTATTTCTAATCCAATCTGAGCCATAGAATCCTTATGTAAGCCACTTAAAGAACAGTTTTCCCAGAGGGCCTCATGTTTATGGTCTTGCAAAAACTCAGAGTGTTTGATTCAGGACAACAGAACAGCGATTAGAACTGCTTTTCTCAAACTGATGCTTTTCTTCTTTCTCAACTGCTTCAATTTTCTGAAGATCTATAATTTCCTTCTGTTGTTCATAGGCCTTATAATCCAATTGGGGGAAACAAACATTGTAGGATTAATAACTTTACCCGCTTTTGAAGCCCAACTTTTTCCAACATGATAGAGAGATAAAATTTGTCACTGAATATACGTGGTTCAATAAACCCATGTATATATATTTAGCAGAATAATTCCTTCTTGACCAGAAATAATTTTAGATTTTTCTACTTCAAACAAACAAAAAAGAAGTAAAGCTGTCATATTAATTCAGTTCCCTGATCGATCCCTCAGGGAAAGGGCCAGCATTGCTTTTATTTTAAAAGCTCATAAGATGTGTTTAATTTGGTTCTGTGGTTATTTATTCAGTATGCAGTGCAAATTTTTCTGGCTACAGACATGGGATATGGTAAACCTTTGCCTGGATCAATGTCCAACCTCTTTTAAGTTGTGGAGAAAGTTACTCTCTCACAAAGTTCAGACCTGCCAGACTCAATAACTCTACAAAAATGTTCAGATGAAAATTGCTTCAAGCAATCCTAGTAGAAAGCCAGCACCTCACCCCTAGTTTAAAGTTATGATCCTTATCATAATTAATTCAATAAAGAAGTAATGTACTTCAACCTAGGCATAGAGAATAATTTTCTGTCCTGACTGGTATAAACTTTCAGCTAGGGACGTTTAAACTCTGGACCTGATCTTTCAGAGCAAATAATAAATTACAGACCTAGACCCAGCAGATTATAGCTGAAGTTGAACCATCATAAATATGTTGCTACGTCTAAGATGAAGAGGTACAATGGACAGGAGTGATAAAAGGTATACTATTTTTATATATATAACAAAAATGTTCTTTTAAAGACAAATTAAACACTAATAATAATTTTTAAGCTGTAAATGCATTGACGAGTATGAATTGAGATGTAATTCTTATAAGGTGACATATCTTGCATCTTAAATTTAAAATCAACATTTTTCTGCTGGTGAAATATAGAACTAATGCACTGTCAAACAAATCAGAGCTTTTGCAGAAGATGTTTATTTGAAAGATCTAATCGCAAATTATTTAAGTGTTGCATTTATGATTCGTCCTACGTTTGTTTAATGCTATTGCTGTTTTCCTCACGCTGCTGTGAGATGCAGATCCTGCAGAAGACAAATGCTTCCCTATTCTGAAATACTCTCACACACAGAGGAATAACTGGCCTTTGGCCTCGCTACCCATCCAGAGGTTCCCATTCTGTATTCTGCAGAGAAACCTGCACTGACAACTACTCAGGCAAAGAAACAGCATAGGTGTTGAGACTACACTCTACAAACAGTTTTCCTTGCATCCATTGTTACATTTACAATGTTCATTTAGCAGTAAGAAAGTCAGAGGACTTGAAGGGAGAGAACAGGCCCACTAAGTGAATGCAGTAAGGTAGAACAGATCATCCCTGGACACTTACCTAAGTGTTCTTTTCCTCATCTGCTGGGATTAATTAAAGCAAACAGCCATCTTTTTTTTCCATTTTTTTTTAATAGCAAAGACGCAGTAGAAAAGTTGAGTGTGTACTTCTTTAAATTTTAGCTTTTATTTTATCGACTCATCTCACATTCCATCTCATTGCATTCAGTCCTTTCTGTGCTGCAGTGTGACATAACTTGCTGCAGTGTTACCAGTTCCAAAACATCTAGGTTGTTTTTCCAAGACAACTTATCCAAAACAAATATCCCTTCTCACTAATTTAGTATGAATATTCATAGATAATCTTTATGAGACATACTTAAAACACACATACTCCATTTATTGCATGTGAGAAATGTACTTTTAATCCTAACATGCATGGTTTTGTACGCTGTTTCTACTGTTTGTCCTTACTGTTCCCTCTATCTATTTATATTTTACTCTCTCAGTTCTTACTGCATAGAGGTTAACTGTGTCTCTGCCTCTAAAATAATACAAGATGCAAATTACAGAACCATTAGGAAACACTTTATGACCTAAAATGCCAATTATATCCAAGCACTGATGCATTATAAATTACAATTGCATATGTAGTTACAAGTAAATATGTGCAGTTCCATGACTTGCAAATGCTTATCCAGGTGAAAAATCCTAATGATGAAGGGGAATTCCTTGTTTATTTTTTAAAATGAAGAATGAATGAAGGAGGATTTTAACTCACATAAAACTCTCTTAATCATACCATGATATTACGCTATTCTAAAACAAAAAAAGCAAATCAAAACTCTTTAAAAGATGTTTTGAGTAGACTTTAAATTAAATGAATTTTCACATATATTACTATTTTATGACTGAAAATTGTTGCTATGCCATGAAAATTATGGCAGGATAAAACAAAATAACTTTATTAACCTTTAAGAGCTACACTTCTCACTTAAAATCTCTTTTGCTAATAATTGTATTGTAGCTTAGCTTTACCCAACTGAGTAGCCTTTACACTGACTGAGTAGTTTCTATTATATGAATTACAGCTCTCAAGATTTCTTGGGTACAAGATTAGGCTCAGATAATGTCAGTAGATGTTATTCTTTAGCAATGTATTTGTATACTTCTACTATTTTGAAAGTATGGCATTTCAGGTTCTTTTACGCTAAATTACCTCCACTTTAGAAGTGTCTTAAATAAATGGAAGCTCACATATATGCACATACAATCACACCACCTGTGAAAATGTCCCCAGCAATTAAAACCCTAGCAGCAGTTCAAAGATAGATCAGTTATTTACAACAGGCACAAACCAAGCTGTGTAGGAAGTAAGACACCCCGCCAGAGATCGGTTGCTGTTACAACAAATGCGTTTTTGCTAGAATGTTTGACCAACACTTGCAACCCTGCACCCCCACCCCCTTTGAGTCCCCCTTGGATTGATTAAATTGGCTCAAGATGACACCAATAATTGGCTCAAGATGCCTCTTCGACAGACCCAATGATCCATATCTTTGCATTCCCTAAAATCAGTCCTTTCAGCTCTGTGTTAGATTTAGGATGGTTTACATTGGCTCTGTCACAAACATTTTAATAAAGTCCCAGAGAAACCTCAAGCTGGTGACATCATTTACTGGTGTTAAAAAAAAAGTTCCACTTTGCTGGTTAGTTGTTAGCCTTTATAATCTGATCAGAATCTCTTTTTCCACTATATTTTGTCATTCCTTTATAACTCTCTGCAATTAGGACTATACTATTAAAAAGACAAAAAAATACTATTAGCTACAAGGAGAAAACAATTCTAAGTATTTTGACATCAAGTAGTAAAATGAAAAAAATAACCTCAAACATTTACTGCATCGTAAGGGCAGAAGGCCTGAGACTGCTGGGTGTGTTATTTTTGAACTATTAGACAAATTAATTACAATGAAAGTATTGGCTGTTCTCACGGGACTATTGTTTAAACGAAATGCAAAATAAAGTTATCAAACTCACTGGGAAGGTTAATGCTCATTTAACTGCTTTCAGAAAATAAATTGCAAAGGCTTCAGCGTGTCCCAGGGCTGTACATACACAGGGCTCAGAAAACATGCAGGGAGCTGTTTCTCCTGTACTTTATGCACTTTTAAGAAAACGATGTTCCACTGACATTGGAGGGGTAACGCTGAATAAAGGTCTGAGGCTGCTGAGAGTCATCCCAATGCCACTGTTCTATTTTTTCCTGAATGCATGACTTTTTAAAAATTAGCATTTTCAGTCATTAATTCACATGCATCCAAGAACGGAGTGGCTAAGGAGCTCCACAGTGCAGGCATTCCTATTATCTGATATCTCAGCTCCTTCAGCTTTCCAGTTTTTTGAGTTTAAACAGATGACAGTCCTTGTGTCATCAGATGTTATTGCTTAATTAATTCTAGCAGTGGACTATATAAAAAGGTTACTCTGAATATTTTTGTCAACAACACACTGGAAAATTTGACGTACTTTTCCTTTTCAAACTCAAAGGCTGATTTCATGACCTGAATTTCCATACTATTGTCCTTAAAAATATGAAACCCCCAAGTAAGTGAGAGCTGAATCCTACCCCCAGTTTGCAGAGCAGGAACAGCCTGCCGTGCCAGGTGCCAGGATTTCCTGTGACAGTTGAATCTTATTTATAATACAGTAGCATCCTGACACTCGGCCACGGCTCGGGCACCACTGATGCTCAGTGCTGTACTGCCACGTGGTAGGTGCTCCAAGCCCTCATCCCGCTCCTGATAACTGGAAATCAAAACAGAGCAGGTCAGCGGAAGCGAGAGCAAAGAGATAGGAAATGACTTATTGAAGGACAGTAGCAGAGCCAGGGTTTGCTACTTGGCATTGCAATGCACTATCAGCCTGCCTCACAGCCCATACAGTATCAGGCCTTGCTGCCTCATAGAGCAGAGGATGCTCAGCTCTTCACAGCTGAGGATTCTGCATGGATTCGATGAACTGCTTTATTCTCAACATGTACAGGCAGCAGTGTAAGCAAAATATGACCGGATGCTACTCTATGCTAAAGGGGACTGTGCAGCCACATGCACTATTGGCCCCTCTAACGCACAAGGTGCTTGGGAGCAGGAGGTAGTTCATTTTTCCTTCTTTCTTTCTAAAATAAACAGTTGGGTCCAGATGCTTGGCTAGTGCAAATCAGCGTCACCACATTATCATCCTCAATTTACACTTCGCACTGAAGAAAAGCGAGGCCTTATCATTCCTACAGCCAGTTTGAGCTCCCCTTAAAAGTCAAACACAAATAAAAGAGCTCTGCTATCAAAACACAGAAATATTTATTTTTAACACGTTAGTTAAAAACATGATAGTGCTTTAATGATCTAAAAAAATAAACTGGCTTTCAAAACTAAAACTAAACCAACTTTCTCAACAGATATAGTGCTTATAACCAGTATAAAAGCATGGTGATATTGTTGTACAAATATTAGGTAAATATAGATAAAAGTATTTTCTTATTCTATTCTTTCTCAAACATTCTTTACAACTCTAAGGTAAAACACAATTACTTTTAGGACAAGCCTATTTTTTAGAAAATATTTCTTGCAAATGCTAAAAGCCTTCTTCATTCTTCCTTCCCTTTTTTTTAAAGAAAAAACACAGCAGGATAACCTCAAGCATATTTCCAAAATAAAATGAAAAAGGTGATTTTCCAGGTTTCAATATGTAACAGCTTTTTAAATTATCCAATACACTGTCTTGATTCTGTACAAATGTTCCCTTCCTTCAAAGAGACAAAAAAGCGTGTCCTGCCAGATCTGATTGTATGTGGAGAGTGGATCTGATCCCCTGTCACTAAGGTTACTAATCAAATTTCCATCCAATATGCTCATGCAGGATTTCCTGATCAAACACTTAAATCTGCCCCCTCTGCACCCCCATTAGCTAACATGTTTTATATGTAGCGGGGTCATCAAAAGTGTAATTCCCTTAAAGAAACCTAATCCTGCCTTCTTGTCAACCAGCAGATAGCTAATAAAGCTTTCTATCCGACAGTTTTCGAACATCAATAGCATACCAGAAATTAAGATCTTATTTTAATCTCACAACAGATGTTCCAAACAAAGGTATCGCATATGTGCGTTACATGTATTTAAAAACAGTCAGGTGAAGAAATAAGGAAGTTTCATATGAGATTAGCTTGTGCTTTCCCAGGAAAATGAAGAGTGGGGTTTTTGTTTCTGTCTGGGGTGGGTAACCATCCTGCAGAACCTGATGCAGGAAGGTATCTGGACCTCAGTGCCATTTCACTGTTGGACCAGCGGGATGTTTGGAGAGGACCAGGGCCGGCACCCACACTCCATGCGTGGGGAAGGCGGCTGAGGTGATGCGGATCTGTTCAGTGGGGTGCTTACAACACGTGCTCATCCTCACACATGCTTCCCTTTTTTTACGTGGATCTCTACACTCCTCTGCTCTGAATATTCACGAGCTGTTTTATCACTGTCTATCTCTTCCTTCATATGAAAAAAAAGAAAATCTAAAGACGCAAACTATCCAATCTATCTTGACACAGACAAGGCTCAGTACTGTTACTGAAATTTAATATAATAAACCCAAACCTTGAAGCCCTGGTTCTTTTTTTTTTTTTTTGTTAATGAATTACTTTATTAACAGGTTGAGCATGAATTTTTGCTAAAGAAATACAACTCCCGTGATGATCTTTTTGGAGTGGCTGAGGGGAGTTTTTTTTTCTTTTTCTTTTTTTTTTGGAGCAATGGTCACAATCAGAGTAGCAGAAGTGGGTCAGGAAATTTAACCTGACTGGTCGAACTCTGGGCTGAATCTGTCAGGTCTGCAAAGCCCAGGTTTGTCAGAACTCAGTGGATTATATGCATCTGAATGGCAAAACAGATTTAAAATGCTGTCTGTTTCAGCTGAACATTTGCCCCAGACACTGCTGAATTTCAATGAATGCCAACTCTATTGACTCAGTTTTAGCAGGCAGCAGCTTTGGTATAGAAATGAAATTCTTATTGCATTTGCTGTAGTTATTTTTTTCCTCTGATAAATGGTTATTTAACAATTTTTAACACATAAAGAGAACAAGTGCAATATAATCCTCATCTTTTCAGTTTTGGTTAGTGGCACTTCATGAAGTCAATATATAATGTTGACAGATCTGAACAACACTTCATATGGAATTCCGGGAGACCTTTTAAAAATATTTTAAGTGTAATGGATTCACTTCAACTACTGCAAATGGTAAGAAAAGGTATTTTAAGCATATAAACACCATTTTGAAAGATTTTTATTGAGATTCAGGTTTTTATTGATTTTAAAATGACTTACTAAATAGAATGAAGGAGAAAGAGCATAAAAGGATCATTTAATTTACTTCACATTTTTCTGTACAATAGCTTTAATGGAAAGCAAGCAGATGGTTTATGCTTTAACTAGAACAAAATTAAATATAATAATGTATGGGAGCAAATTCAACTACAAAACTAGTTGCAGACAATCTGGGAATACTAGGTGCATGGGCTTTTTAAAATAAAGGACTTGCTATGCTAAAAATTAATTTTCTTTTTGCCAATGAGATTTTTTCAGGCTTTTCTCTGATACTGCGAAACATAACATTTTCAAACACTGAAATGATAACCAAACACATGCTATGTGGTGTTTAAAGACATTTAAATGATCTGCTCACATTCTAGTTCCAAAAAATTAAGATAGGACTCGATTCTTGGCACAAAAACTCGATTCTTGGCACAAATTACATAACAAGAAAATAACGGGCACACTGTTTATGTACAAATATTGTTGGTTTATTCATAAACATGGAATTTTCATTTGGTATTCTAGCCTGGAATCTTCACTTTTATATGAATAATGCTACAGTTTAATATCTAGTATGATTTTAGGCTGTTTCTTTATTCTCAGCATATTTAATATATTTAGAAGCTTACCAAATCAGCCTCGTCATTGAGAAGGAAAGAACTGAGTAAGTTTCCAAACAGTAATATGAGTCTTAATGAGAGATTTCAAATGAAAACAGTGATGAGTTATGCAAACGCAGCTTATATTGCATCATACTCCCAAATCTTCTCTAAATTAGCTCTATGTCAGGGGGCTACGCTGAGAGAACGGGTTCTTGTGAAAGTATGTCAGATTATAAAAAGTTAGAACAAGATCAGCTTACTGCAAGATCTAAGAGTTCACTACGTTTTATTGCAATGAGCACAGTTTTTAAGTTCCCTTTTTGGTTGTTTGGGGGGAGACTTTCATTTTAAAGCTATAGATCAGTTTCATATATTACTTCAAAGAATTACTTTCCTTTTTTTTTCAGCACAACACATCTTCTGATTTTAGTGCCACCATGAGCTAAGTAAGTATATCTTGCCCAAGTGACATATATTTTGAATGCTCACAGAAGGAGGAGTCCTTTATAATGATCATTGTTAGAGGAATGTCTGAACTGATTCTGTTCTCTGCACAGGGAGGCAGAAGGATCCCAGGTAAATGTTGCAATCACACAACTGAAAGAAAATACATTGGAGAGATACATCACAGACCTTTGTTACATTTGACGGAACAAAACACAACTGTTATGGGTGTTCTTTGTCATACACTGTTGTAAAACATCAAAAGGTAAGCCCTCAGACTTAGTGCAAATTTGGGAATAAGATCAAAGCATCATTGGCCTAAAGAAGCTCCACAGTATTTCTTCATTTGCCAACACAACAGACTATAAAAATCAGCCAAAATCCTTATGACTCACTTGCACAACACAGCCCAAAATGATGCAGAAAAGAACCTCTCACTAGCGGTTTATGGATGCCAGTTGTGACATACAGCACTGCAGCGACTGAATTCATTACCAGGAATGTGGCTAGGGTATAACTGATAGATACACAGAGAGTATCAAATTAATATCAGAAACTGTCCATGCATGCAAGTTTGGATTTCATTTATATGTTTATATGGAGGAGCTTCATGTGAGAATAATGAGTTTTAGATTATATATACAGTCTTTTAAAAATAATTACATAATAACAAAGTCATACTGGTGCGATATATGTAATAGACATGTGAATCATGATTCTTTTTAATGATCTTCATGATAGCTAGCTATGTGCTAAGCTGATATCAATGGGAGAAAATGAAAAATTCACCTGTCTAGATAGATTTTACAACTATTTTTCTTATTATAGCTACGTATCTGTTTATTTATTAGTTTTGCTGTAAGCATCGCTTCTGCATGAACAGATTAATTTTCAGTGCTTCTGCATATTAGCTTCATCTGGGGACATGTGGCTAAGCTACACATACAAAGTGCCTGCTGAAGTTAGCCATGAAGTTGTGAGGCAGAAAATGAAAAGCAGAAGCTGAAGCTCAGTTTTTTCCAACTCCAAAGTCTTCATGCAAAAGGTCATCCTATTCTACCATTGTTCACCTCTCTGCTAAGCATAGAAGGTCCCTATTCTCAGGGCAGGGTTTGTGCTGAGCAGCCCCTAGAATAAACCCATGTTCCTTCTCGGCAGCGTGTTAACCCTGGGAAGATGAATACTGTTCCTGAGGCAGGTGTTTAGGCAAGAGGGCAGGGAGGAGCATTCATCACCACAAATCAGAGCCGTAGAAAGAGCACAAAGAGAGTCTTACCATTTGCTAAGCCTTTCCTCAGCTGTCCACATCGAGCTTTTTAGAAAAAATACTCTCTGGAACCCCAAGTATTTCATGTACCTGTTATTACTGAGGATGAAACTCGATTCATCCTTTTAAAGACAGAAGAACAAGCAGAGAATGTGGCTCAAAAAGGGCAGGAAGGCCAGACCACGGCCTCCTGTGTCAGGGAACTTACAGCACTTCTCTTTGCAACAGGATACAGTGACCAGCAAAGAAAGGTAAATGTTGAACCAGCACTTGCACATTTCATGATTTCTTGCTCTCTTCCTTTGCATGATATCTGACGTACACAGCGCATTTCCAATCCATTTATGCCTGTGGTTATTTACATCCTGGTTATCTGCTGCACAACTATGCTCCGTAGGTGTTAGAGAGGCACTGAAACTGTAGGTGTTCATAAAACTGCCCATGGGTGTTCTGGCTTTTCAAAAAAGGGAGGGAGTGCATGAATATCAATGCGAAGGGGAACAGAAAGGTATCTTCCAGCATGCTCTCAAAGAACAATATGACCTTGTACCAATATCCATGAATGAAAGGTACTCAGACCCATGATTGCACAGATAAGTCAAGCGGAAGCCCAGAGTCTGTGACTTGCCCAAGGTCACCCAGCAGCCAGTGACAGGGCTGGGAACAAGCCAAGGTCTCTTGATTCCCATAAACATGTCTTTATTTTAACATAAACTGTGACACTGACATTCAGTGACATCTCTGCCAGAGAAAAGTCAGTACACACAGGCTTCTGACTGTCCTTACCAATACCCACAGGTACATCAGTGTAACAAATGTGCTTCAAATAACAACGGAAAAATGCAAAAGACAAAACGTTAGGATCTCTTGGGAAAGTTGTGAAGCCCTTTGTAGCAGAGTTCTGTATCTCCTATTCCAGGCCCAAAGGTAAACACTTCTTGTTTGTCGATTATGTTTTTAAGAACTGAAGGCTTCATACGAGAAATCAAGCATGTTTGGTTTAGACAGGAATATTATGATTTTGAAGAGGGAAGCTTTGGTACTCTCTGTTAATTGTTTAAAAACAGATACACTGGAGAGTCAGTAGAGAATAAAAACAAATTCTTCTCTAAAGAAAACTTTATTTTCTCCTTGTTTTGTCCACTGCAAATGAGAAGATTCATAATAGTTTTTTCTTTTCTTGCTTGTCTGAATCTTCATCAGAAATTGCTGCCTGGATAATTAATTTTGTACAAAATAAAATTAAAAAAAAAGATTTTAAGAAGCCTCCTATTTTATTTCTAATGAAAAAGACAATTTCTCCTTGTGTTTGTGGAGTAAGAATTTGAATAGATCTCCTTAGACATTTTCCTCAAAATTTATAAAGAAACAAATTACCAAAAACCAAATACAGAAAAAAAAAGAAAAAGAAACATAATCCCAGAATCTCTAAGCAAAGAATAACTTAATTTTTACATAGTGACACTTTGGCTTCAGGGAAATAATAATTTATGTTTTGTCAGTTACTGCATTTTCCCCACATTTGTTTTTTTAATGGTTGAAATTAGTCAAATTGGACATCAAGTTACTCCATAAGCAATAAGGTAGAAATCAGTCTAGCTTCAGTTACAAAATACACAACCAAACCTGCTTGTTCTGCTTCATGTCATAAATATGGCCACAGGGTACTTCTAACAGACTGTGTTAAAAAGAAATAAAATAATAGAAATACTGTAAAATAGTCTGAAAAAATAGTAATATCCACATTCTTTCTGAATGGAGCTTTTGTTGAAAGAAAACCTGAAGATTTGTGCTTTTAGTGCAGCATATGAACATTCAGAGGAAATTGTGAAAACTCTGATCCAAAATATTAATTTGGAGAAAACCAAAATTGCAATTAAAAGGAGAAAAATCCCTAGAGAGTAGCATGTATAGGCTTTGGTTTTGTAGAGCTTTAGTATCTAGGTTGCAACAACTACATCAAGATTTTCTCACTGCTAGCCTCTTCCCTCTAGCCCAGCAGTTTAACAAGAGCTCAGTTATTTCTGATGAAGAGCCCCTATAAAATCCTCAGACAGACGCTCCGGGTCACAATGCACCCCCCCATGTGTGTGCCAGCATGGCACCAAATGATGAGAACAGGACCCCAGGCACACTTGATATTAATTGAGGCCACACCTATAGAAAACATCTCTAGTCTACATCACTTGTTTCAAAAGCATTTTAGAGCTGGGTGGCAGTGTGTGCTTCTCATTTAATGTTCAAATAGCATTGTCTCCATCAAGACCTCCTTGTCAGTGCCACATTCAAGCACAGACAATGTATCTGGAGAGCTGGGCATGAGCAGGTTTTGAGCTTTGCTTCCAGCTCTGCTACTGATCAAAGGCACAGCCTTCGGCAGCTCACCTACTCTGCTTCCCCTTCCTCCTGTGCAAGGACACCTAGCAGTGGCCAGAGAAGGGAAATTTTCTTTCACAGTAAATCATGAAGTCATCACAAAACATCAGAAATACCACCATATACAATTCTCTGAAGATGGGTTTTATGGCTAATGGCTAATGAGAAGTTGTGCTTTCCTCCTAGAAAACAGCATCCCTCCAGTATTAGCATAATTCAAAAAGAGGACCATTTCCATTGGAAAACTTGCCATGAAACAAGAAGCAAGCGGCACTTGCAAAACTAAACACCATTTGCCATGATTGGTAGGAATCATCTTTTGGAGAAAGACAGACGGAAGCAATAAAATATGTGTCTCTGAAAATACACCTAAGTTTGCAAAAGCTCTTTGCTGACAGCTGAAGCCAGGGATAGCTCAAGTCCTTTGGTACACATCTGCTAAGGGTTAAGACTCACCTGTAGGCTGGGCAAAGCCTGTAACCATTTCACCAGGAACTGCTGACGGCTGAACACTGAACTCCCTTGAAAACCTGACTCACTGTGGGGACTTCTGTTACCAGAGGCACTAAATCACTTCTGATTGACCCAATTCAAAGCATTCATGCAGACTGTTGCATGGATGTTATCTGCAACATTGCATGGTAGAATGTGCTTTTTGCCAAATACAGTACCGTCCTGTCAAAACCACTTACCCAGCAGTGGCAGAATGGAAACAAATAAACCAGGCACTGCAGAAAATTATTAATATATGTGCTGCAGTTTCACTTCCAGTCCAGATTGACCAAGTTCTGTTAGACAGAGTTGGAGTTTAACTGAAGTTTATTCCAGAAAGCCAATGTGCAACAAACAGTAATTCTATCATAGATGCTTAGAGGTAGCCTAAATACACAGTCAAATTTGTTTTGCAATGATTACATCCATGCCAATGCTGAACTGAAGAGCTTTGTCGTAATTTCAGCATTGTAAAGTCCAGTATTTTATTTCGAGTTGCACAATGTTAAATGTTTCTAGGCTGTGAAGGGATGCAATTTGACAAGTCCTATACTCTTTTAGTTAAAGAAAATCGCTTATGCTCATAGCTGTGGGAAAGATCTTAATGGTACAACCCCTAAGCAACCAGGCAATTCAAACACAAAAGTCAAATAAATACAAAATACCACTTTTCAAACTCCCTCAATTGTTAAGCCTCTGATTTTTGACAAGCTGAACTCAGGATTTCTAAATACTGAGACCTTCCAATATTGTTATCAAGTCTTTCTTCGCTAGTGTAAGTTAAGGCTTTTCTCTGTCTTCAGAGGTTCTCTCAACAGTTGACTTTCTAAATCATATGCATGTCATAGGAAAAACTAATAGATCTCTAAAGAAGGACCAAATGACTGTAAAGACACAAAGAAATGAGCCTTATCAGCATGGGAAAAACTATGCATTTCCTTGCCCAAAGAAATAAAATGGGGCCAAAACATGACTATACTGAGATCACAGTGTAAGCCTGCTCTTATGACTCTGCTGTTTAAATTAATTTTGCTTCCTTCATAGAATCACTGAAATAACAGAAAAAACATGTTTTGGGACTTCACAAATCAGAAACCACACTTGCATCCTTCAGCAACATGTCGAAAGCCCACAGGAGGTCCTCAATTAAAGGAACGGAATACTTGTTATTTGAAGGATGGCAGCCTCAACATATCCATGAGGTTTTGCATCTCACAAGGCAAAAGGAGACAATGTGACCTCTTTGCTAATGTGGCAGCCGTGGTTCTGTTAAACTACATAAATTCCGGTCACCGATGCTGTAAAAGACTGATGTGCTGCAAGTGTGACATAAGGCCACATCCAGGTTACAAGGGTTGCTGTGCAATAAGGGATGCTACACTTCCTTTTTTTGAAGTGCATGCACCTACCCTAAGAGATTTTAAAATTATTATTATTTCTGCAGTAGCTGCTTCACAGTAACCTAGCTAAAAAAGCATCCACGAATGAATATTGTGGCCTGTGCAGTACAGGAACTGTATCAGCTAAGAAAACTGCACTTGATCAACACAGTACCGAGCCTCCCAGAATCATTTTGTTTCCTTCAATTCAGATTGTACTCAAGCTTGTACACAACAAAGTCCAGCAGTTTCTCTCCTGCTCCCATTTCACAGTTGGGGAGGTCCTTTCAATCTCTTGTACGAAGTAAGTGCCAAGAGAGGGCTAAGCCATTTGCTAAAGCGTTTGGCTCTGTCACCACCCATTGCTTCTTGCTTGCTGAAAAGGAATTATGAGAAAGAAGGGCAGGAGAATAAGAACAGATTGGAAAAGGAAGCAAGAGGAGAAACAGTAGAATCATGGAGCAGTTCTAGCAGGAACATTTTTCAGGGAAGGGAACACCTGATAGATATGCCTCTCTGAAACAAGTCATATGAGGGTATTTTTAACTGTGTTTATGGTCAAAGAGAGAAAAGAAAAAGATGAAAAGCTGTCTGCTAATGGTCACATGTTATTTCCAGTAGCACAGAACCTGCATAGCTTCTCCAGTGCACAGACGTAGGGTCAAAATTAAGACAGCTTGATCCCTCTGCCTTGTAAGAGGTTGGAGCCTTTTCTAAGTCCGCTCTGAAAATCCTCGAGTATTGATGTACAATATAAAAGTAATAATTGCCCAGGACAGCATTTTCAACTGACAAATTATCCTGCTCAAGCCTGGTAAATGCAAGTTGTCACTTCTAATATAGATTACAACAACACCTTTTTAACAACTATGAAACCTCTTTATTATTACCTATAGCCATAAAGAAACATTACAAAGGTTTTCCATGTGCCTGTATTAAATTCTACATTTACTGAATTTTATTTTGCATTTAAGGCTTTGTTATGATTATGATAGGTCATTGTATATTCTTCTTTCTTTTTAAAATAAGCTCCACACTAAACAGTCACATTGACCCTCAAAGAAAATTTGTATATGCTATCAAAAAGCAAAAATTGTTATTATTGATTAATAATATTTTTAATATCGTAAGTTTCTGCCTAGAACATTCACGCAGCTCAACATACTGAGACATCATAAAAAATCTGGAAAAAGAGAATATGGAAAAGAAATTCCCACACATATATATACCTCCCCACAACTAGTAAGGAAACACAGGTAGTGTTCAAAACCCACTGTCTATTAGAAAGGCCCAGATTCATAATTCAGCAGAAAACCCCAAAGTGGTTATCTTTTATGGCCCCAAAAACTAGTATTTGATCAACTATATTGTCTCCAACAGTGGCATTCCAAAACTTTTTAAAGAACTTCTACCTGTTCATTGATGCTATAGGTAACAGTCTATAAAGCGCTAGGTTACTGAAGGGCTCATCCATTTTGACATCAAGAAATTCTCATAACTTGAGATATGCTCCTTAGTAATTCCTTAACAGTAATATGTTTTGTGAGATACCAAAATTGGAACTACTGATAACACCACGCTACCTCATCTGCTCATTTGATCTGGAAACACATTGCACACCATGTTGACCCCCAACGTCTCACTAATGTTCTCACATGTCCATAACTACTCTGTTTATAGTTCTTTTACACTTTAAGCCCTCTGGAACCAGGACCATGTTTTGCTCTACTTGTAGAATGCTTTACACACAGTGGCCTGATTGTGAATGCTCTGATCATAGAAACAATTAGCATTTATTGTAATAAATGAGAGGTTTTCCATTGACTTTATCAATGCCTGTTTCTCTGCCTCTCTTCAGTCACTCTCTCCACTTCCGTCTGAACACACCATGAGTTAATTCTCCAAGCATCCCTCCCCACTGCTATTTTATATCAGAATAAACAAACACAGATCTTTCAGAATAAGAATATGCAAATGAGAGCAGCTTTGACTCAGTCTTCTCAGATTTCCTGGCCTCCTTTATTGTGGCAGCCTGTATTTATATTTTTTTCTGGGCAGTGTAAAGCTGCAAAACCTCATTGCAGAACTACGGTAATAAAAACAAATAATGTGGCAACTGAGACAGCAATTTTGGCAACAATATCTCCTGACCTGTTAAGTGCAGAATTAAGCCATTCGTGCTGCAAGTGGGACCAGCTTTCAAATGGGCAGATGGCACAGAACTAAAAACTTGTTTTCCTGCTTGACAAATTGTTTTTTTATGTAAGCATAAGATATGCTAGAAGCTCTTTACCAGTGGTGTTGAACAGCCTTCTGCTGTTCATCAAAGGCTGTGCTAGGCTGCATACCACACTGGTAAGAAAGCGTCTTAATGTACCATCTAGTAGAAAGAATATGAATATTTTAAGTTCTTTAGGCTTTGATTTTGAAAAAGGATTTACCTACAGAGAAGGCCATTGTATTTTGAAGGTCCTCTGGGTAGTAAGCAGGTGTATTCAAACATACTGAACTGCACTTACACTGTCAGATTGTGAAGTATTTTTACCCGTGGTTGACAGTGTCCACGTTCTCCGATGATCCCTTTCTTATTCCCTTCCCTTATTTTCAGTTAAGCTTTGTGTATAACCTAGGAATGCCCTAGCAAAAACAAATGTAGCAGAAGAAACTACAGATCTCTTCTTCATCCAGGAGGTACTTATACTTGTTTCAGCTCTTACAGACCTGATGAAAGTCATAGTAATTTACTGCATTTGCGCTGTACAATTTTTTAGTGAGGCAGTCAATATTTATAACATTGCTGAATTAGCATTCAAATCAGTCACATCTAAGAACAAGGGGATGATTACACAAATGGATGTATCAAATGACGTAGTATCTGCATTTCCAGTGGGAAATTTAATGTCCTCTCTTTCTCTGAATTCTGGCTTATAAATGTACTTACATGTTCTACAGAATCAGTTCTATTGTTAAAATTAAGCACACACACCGTGAGAAGCTGTTTACCTATTTAGTAAATTGTTGATACATGTTTACTTTCGGATGGAATTCTAGACTGCACAGTTCAGAAGACAGAGAAGAATAGGATGAAAATTCTGCTTATGTTCTCTCTTTGCTCAGTTTAATTAGCAAATATAGTTTATGACAGATATGCTTAAAAATTTTTGTAATTGTTAAAAAAAATTCTGCTCTAAGAACTTAGATTTGTATCATTATTGAAAGTAATCTCAGTGAGCGTAGAGCTTCATTAAAAATACATGGCTACCATTTCAATAGTCACTTAAATAATCACCTGAGAACTCATTATGTGTAACACGTATCACATGAAGACACTCTGAGTGTTCAGACCACTTGTGGTCATCTGCGTGGATGGAAAGTGACATTAACCCTTGGGTCCCAGCAGTGCTGAGAAATAGAGCTCAGTAAGATTCACTGTCAATGAGCAGTTAGTTGTGTTTGGCTGAGTCAAAGCTTGTGATTGAAATCTAAGTAGTATGTTTGGAAAATGATCTTTAGAAAAGGGCAAACTTTTAAGAGGGTTTGCTAAACATCAAAATTAACACTATCTGATCAGAGATAGTCTGAGAATGTAACCTTTTGATTGTTTGCAATATAGAAGGAATGGGAGGCCTAAGTAGAAGAGTTGAAAATCCTCTCTGGAAACCCCATGTTAACATCATATGCTGTGGATGAGGAAAGACTGCCCCATGAAAGTTACAGTGTACATGGACTTCATTAAGTCAGTAGGAAAGGATGACAAAAGAATTGTTTTCTCACTTTAAAAGGACATTAAAAATCTCTTACCAAAGAAGGCTGGCAGGAAACAGTGAATGCAGAAATGCACATACTTTCCTAGTTTTCTCAAGCCAAGAAGTAGCAGCATATTTCCTGATACAGCCCCTACACAGCACAAGCATCAATATAGGATCCTTCTCAAAAAGGTTGTTTGATTCCAATAAATATGAAAGCGACAATTTACTTTATGACAGCCCAACAGTGCATTATAGATCCTCTTAAATGTAGATATCGTATAAACTGTGGAGATCATCAAAATGGAATTCTCTGTGCGCTGTTATGAAACATGAGAATAGCAATAGTGAAGTGTTACATTTTTTGTTGTGCAGTGGTTAAGTGAAAGGTTACAAAATAAACCCCTAGAGTTCCTAGCATCACATGTCTGTACGTGAGCTGGTAGTTTCCATAAGGTTTCTGGCCTGAAGTTTGTGACAAACTATGCCTCTGATGCCATTTTAGGCACAAATATGAATATTTATGTTAAATTATTTTCTTTGCTTCCTCCCACATTTGTTTGAAAACTGTTATGGACTTGTGGCTGCAGAGGTCTTGAATGGTCTTGAAGTTCAGTTATAAGGTTTTTAACATGTTTGCTGGCAACATAATCTTATCATCACACTTGCTTACCTGTGCAGCATTCGTTGCTGCATTGGGGAACGCTCTGTGTCCATACTCTGAGATAAGTTTCTTTATCAGAAATGCAAGGTTTGTTTCCCACTTTCCTCTTAATTTTGATATTTCTTTCAACACAGAAGAATACCCTTTTCTCTACAAATATCCCAAGTTTACTCCTCAGAAAGAAAATGCTTGGAAACAAAGTAAGCAAACCCGGACATTTGAAGGCCACAATTACTCTCATCCTGGGCTTAACATGTGAAGCACATCAACTGCTCTGCTTCCTTCTCTCCACTGACTGTAAGGAAAACACAGACGTAAAGGAAACGCAGCTGACTGGCTCAGGCACCCATATCCCCTCTTTCTACATTCAAACACAGATGAGATGAATCCCAGCGTGCACAGACCCCACCTCTGCCTTTCTCTGAGATGGCTGATTCTGCAGTGAGAGGTATTTGGAGCTCAGCAACTGCTTACAGCAGACAGAGAGACTGAAGGGAAAGCAAGCCACAGTGAGCATTTACCATTGCCATAAAACAAGCCCTTTGGGACTCCCAAAACCTTACACTGGGTATAGAACACCTCTCCTGGCTCAGTCAGAAGCTATGAGACATCTCCTACATTGCAGTGAAGTCTGAGATGATAACTTGCTCAGTGCTGCATGTCCTCATTTCTGAAGGATTTATGATCAGATTCAGACCTGCTGAAATTTTAGGCAGTTTTTGCATTAATTGCCGTATAATTTTATGGGGGGGACCAGCAAAACCATCTAACATGCTTTGAAACTGCTTCTGTGCTTTTTATGTACTAACATGTAAAAATGAAAAAAAAATCTGTGGCTGTAAGAGCTTTTAAGTAGTTTAAAAACCCATGCCCTCTGCAGTCCTTCTAATCTTATAATTGTTCACACCAGGTAGAGCTCAGGTTTAGAAATAAGACATATAATATGATTCCAAAGAGGAAAAAACAGAAAAAGAAATCTGGAGCAAATGGCTCCCTACCCCAAAGCAGCCTGTGTGGCCTCTGCTCATCTGTGAAGGTACTGCAGATACAATCAGGCAGCCCAAAGCATTTTTTAATTGCATGGTCATGTGAATGCATTTTAAATATATATATAAAAACGCCACTCAGAATGATTCTCTTTCACAATAAAAATAATTCTGCACACAAGTGGAAAAATTATTTATGACCAATTTTATTGCTAATTGTTAAGCATCCAGCTGTTCATCTTTATTGCCTTTTGTTTAAGATAACTGCATGTTTTACTAATGAGTGGGTGGGTTGGATTCAACAAATATTTTTTTAATGTCTTGTCACTGTCCACCACTGATCTCTCTTTCTCAAACCAGCACCTATTACTTTCCACTAGCAAGACTTCACAGAAAAAGGAACTTCCTTAGAATTCAAAAGGGTGGGTTTTTTTATTTACTACTTATTATTTTATTCCACATGGCAAGAAGAGAAGATTTTTGTTCCCCAAGTAAGTCAATCTGAGTTGCACATTCCAGGTCATGAGGCAATCGTGGCTGAGCTAAGAGGAAGTTAATAGCAATGTTGTATTTGGTGTGCCTCCAAGCATGCTTTCACAGTTGTGATAGCTGACAGAGATGGTCATTTTATGCAAGATAAACTCCACTTACCCCTGCAGTTACTTTGCCAGAATTTTCACTGTCTCCAGTAATAACTAAATGTATAAATGAATCCCATTAGTGAACAGTGAGCCTTGATTATATACTCGTATTTAGTATCTCCATTCTCCAATAGAAAGTGCATCATTATCGTACCGTACTGGTGTCTATATGACAATGTCTCACACCATGTGCCAATAAGATTCACGGCCACTCTCCCAAGCAAAGGAGCAGGCAGGGCAACACTTCTCCCTTACACACAGCCCTGCACTTACCTGCTCTCTGCACTGCAGCCTGCACGCTACTGAACCAAGAAAGAGGAAGGCTTCTGGAGCCAATGTGTCCAGGATAGCCTTTCCTTCAAGCCACTCTGTCAAATGCACTGATTTCATTAAAACAGAGTGGACTTTGAATTAGATGCGTAGTGAGATCAAAAAGCTTTTTTATAGTACCTGAAAGAGACGTAAGGAAACAGTTCAAGCTTTGGTTCCAAAATCATTCTTATTAGGATGAAATTTCTTACTGGAATGAATCATTACATATGGTTGCCTTTACTGCTTCTACTGATCCTCTTTCCCATGCACTCGTTGACCTCTCTGACTTTCTGAATAAATCTAATAGTGGGGCTATCCAAAGATATCCTTGGAAACTTGCAATCTAGTGACACAAGAGGGATATGTTTCCAAATATTGAGACAGTTATTCCCAAGGATATTTCCTATGGCAGGCCTGGCAAGTATGGAAGCTGCTATAGTCTTATTTTATTCTCAAAAATGTCCAAGAAGTGAAGGAAGTGGTGCCAAAAATAAGTCCTAAAATATTAGAGGATGACAGAGCTAATCGCAAGTTTTTATGCTGGCAAAAAAACCTAGCTGAGATTCCATTGCTTAGTGTAGTAGCTGGAATGCAGGTTGTGTTGATCAGGACAATTTGAAAACACACCTGAAAGACCGTTCAATGTCCACCTACGTACAGACTCTTGGTCACTAACAGAGCTAAAACCTTAAACTTGAAAAAACCTTAATTTTAACTGATATGTTTACCCTCAGTGGAACCTAATTTTGCTCTCCTGTTTCTAAGTTTCTAGATTTGCCTTAAACACAAGATTTGACATAATCAATACCTGGAGAGGTGAAGGGAAACTGAGCCACATAGCAACTATGTGTTTTCTCATTACGTCAAAGGGAGCCAGCGGCCAAGTGTTCAAACCCGTCAGTTATCTGAGTTATCACTAATAACACAGAAAAATAACCAGATCATAATTTAAACTGATTTATTATGGAAAGTTACTTTTCAAAGTTAATGTCAGTGGACTTGCATGACTTTTAACACCAACAGGGCAAAAGATGATCAAACAAACTTGAAAAATATTGCAAGTTTATTGTGCACTGAAAAGTGACACAGTCCATGAAGTCTAATCTGATTTTTTCAGGCAACTGCAAAAAAAACCAAAACCAACAAACAAAACCAAAACAACCCTTGCAATGACACCCTGCATTTGTCTCTCAGTTCACACTGGAGCCAGGAATATTAAATAATCCCTTAGAACATGTCAAAAAGGATCGAGGTTTTGAGCAAGCGTATTTCTGTAATTTGCAAAAACAGGAAGCAGATGAATCACTTGCTGAACAAAAATAAAGCTAATTTCCTAGATTTCCATTCTAAAAGTCTGACTTGTGTGTGGACGCAGTCTAGGATCCCCTGGACTGTCCAAGTGGCAGTTATCCTTCCTGGGTGTTCATCATTGAGCCAATACATCTGCGGTTTTGTCCCAGAGGTACTTCCACACAAGGATGGTGTCCTCCCACTGTGGTGGGGAAATTGTTCCCAGTTAGAAATCTCTGTATAACTCTGAATACTGAAGGTACTATTTCATTCAGTGACTGAAGAAAATTACATTCAAAATGCATCTACAACATAGTGCATCCCAAATGTCTGCTCCAGTGACAAACTGAAAAAACGTCTGCATTTGGATACAGCATTCCCCTTGAATACATTTTAAACTACTTTATTGCAGATCAGGGACCTTACACACTATCTGACATTGAAGATGTCCAGGACACAAAAACTTTTATTTTAATTCTATTGTCATGATACTCTAAAGGACTACAGTTTGCAGTTTACTGTCAATGAGAGCCAGCAATATCATGAATCTATTCTAATCCCCAGTGCTTATTCAAACCTGACGGTTCCTAGATCCATTCATAAAGTCTGGTCAAGGGAAGCATCCTTAATAGGTAATAGATGAGGGCATTTTACAAGAAGATGTTTACACCCAAACACTACATGAAAAATTGCTTTGGAGTAGAAGATTTTCGTTGACTTCAGTCATTGCCATATTGAGTGTCAGCTCTTGGGGGAGAAGCAGCAGGAAGGATGGAAGGAATACACAGCCCCAATCTAACTGCTGGGCTACCAGTTGGCCAACATAGAACTCGTTGAGCTTTCTGCACCTCTCTCAGCTTGTGCAAAGCCCAGGAAAGACTGGGGTTTAGGGGTAGCTTCGTGTATCATCCCAAGGTATTACCGATTCAGGAGTGCTTGAACTGTTCAATGCCCAAACTCAGAATGGTTCTCAGTTTTGAAGGATAGGCAAGTACTACTCCCTGAAAACATTGCCGTTAGGCAAATGGAGGTCAAACAATAAGGCATAAACAGATCAGAATTAGCATTTGTTTCAGGAAACTCCAGGCTCTGTGATCTTTGCAGAAGGGATTTCTGCATTTGCTAAAATAACATTACTTTCATGGGCAGGTGCTGTAAAACTCTCAGAGAAGTTCAAAGGCAGAGCTTCTTCCATTGAGTTCTTCCCTGGAAGTCCCTTATGTGTTTAACCGCTTCGTTCTACCACAACGCTGGCTTTGCATTTCTCTATCAGAAAAGCCTAGTCTGCCTTCAGATTCAAGAAGGAAAGAGAACACCTATTATTTTCTATGTGGCTTCCCAAAATATTAATGAATTAAAGTAATGATAAAACACATAAGATCCGCTGTTAGTTTACTTACTCTGCCTACAAAGTATACCAAGATGAACACTGGCCACAAGCACTACAATGCGAACAGTTTAAAGTATTGCACTTAAGATAAACTGACTCAACACACTTGAGAATTTCACAAGTTGTTTTCCAAGATTCATCTCAACATTAGAGAGACATGGTTTTCCCTTCCTAATCAAAATTCTTAGGACATTCCATTTCTCATGTGAAGGAATAACCTCTAGTAAACATGTCAACTTTAGCCAGTGCCTGACTCAAGTATGTCTTTATAAGTTCACAACATCACTTTTTCTTTTTCATGTGACTGAGCTTGCTTGGAACTTGGTCCATGCTTAAATAGGTTTTCAGACTGAAAAAGAGCTCTAGGTTTTACCTAATTACAGCATAACACAATTTCTTCACACAAATAACTTCACACAAATAAAAATTAGAAAGGAGAAATTTAATTAAAAAAGGAAGAAAAAATTGATCACTGTGATGTCCCTAGTACAGGAAAGCATAATATTTAAGGAATATCTAGTACGATGTATATTTTTAGTAATTTGACATACATAGTTTGGTCTAATAAGCCAACACTGAAATGGGAAAGCTACGCGTCCTCTAAAAATCAGAAAACTGAAACTACCTTGCAGAAGTTTATGAAAAAAGGAAACTGTTTTGACTCTGTTTCACAAGAAAAGAATTCATTGCATGAAGCTGTCAGTCACTAACATTGAGACACTCAATTTTCCTACAAAAAAAATGCACAAATGGCTTTCATTATATTTAGCTGCAGCTTTAAGAAAATTTAATCAACTTAAACTGTTTAGTCTTTTTCCCTGATGAAAATCATAAAGTCAAATTCACATTTAAACCTGTTTAAACTGAAGCTCCTGTCAGCACCTCTGTTTATATTAAATCTATAGGCATGAAATACACTAAAATAAGAATAATGATATAATGTCTTAAGTGTATAATGTTAACATAGGCCCCAGACAGAAAAGCGGGACAGACAGGCTGAACATTGTAAATTAATTTTCAATGTGTTATATTTATAGCTGTCATCTTTTCTAAATAGTTGCTCTTGTAGCTTTTACCCATTTTACTTATCCATCTGTCTGTCTTAGTCAATGTATATCCACTAACATTAGTATTAGAGCAGAAAATTGCGAGCTCTGTATTTTCTAAATGCATTGGCACACTGGATATCAAGTTCTCCTTGTACTGGTTTTCAGGAACAACAGTAACAGTTACAGGGAATGGTACACCTGAGATATCCCAGCCCCTGTGCCTGTGGTGTGCTGTTACCAAACAGCCAGTGCCAATGCTAGTGCTTCTCCATCTCTTCAATAACTATGGAATCTATTAAAATAATTTGGCAATTATAAGGGAACAAACCAGCCAGAAAAACACTGGAATTTGTGGATAAACAATCTTAGAAAAACAGGCACATCATGAAGTACCATACGATCTAGCATATGATCATGAAGTACTATATATAAACTACATAAGAGGTCTCAAAAACTGATCTAAGACTTGGGTTTGTTTCCAAATTGCATATTTTATTGAAATACCTTAAGATTAAAAAACAAACCCCAGAAAAAAACAACAACTGTACCTTTCCCAACTCCCACTGTTAATATCAGGGCCCTTTTTCTGGGCATGACAGTCTTTCAGTTCTTGACTCAGTGGCTCAAATTATACAGAAAGAAGTAAATCTTTCAGATATGACAGCGTTGCCAAATGGGTCACAAGATTATTACAATTTCTCCTGGTATATCCATAGCACAATGCTGCTGCTTGGCATTTGCTGAGAACTGGGTTTAACATGTCTTAAATTATGCAACCAAAAGGACTATTTGTGCTTGAAAAATGAGGACAGCACCATGGAAATAAATTGGCTAACTTTCAACACATCCAACTTTCATAGGGACTTCACAAAAAATTTTTTTTAAAGACCAGGAACTCAGTTTTATATTTGTATTTACACAATTATAGCAATACTTTCTGGAATTTGTAGATCTGAATGCTACTAAAGCTAAATATTTTATAAAACTCGTGATAAATAAGACTGTAGATGATTCAGATCACCAGAGGTTCCCTGAAATCACCTTAAAGAAACCAAAGGGAAAACTCTGGGACCACAACCATGCTGTACGGATTATAAATATGTAAACAGTTCACAGCTCATACAAGTTCAGGGTTTCTGATAAAGGACTCTAGGAACAGCCCAATTATATAACAGATTAAAAGCTTCTAATGAAAATTTTTAAAAAAACTTTTACTTGGCATTCTTCATAGAGCTCTTTTATTTATCAAATAGCACTGAGAAAATATTGGAAATTAGCTTTAGTTTTTATATCTTTTTAGGCATTTTCTTATTGAGAACTGTTGCAGCATCTGTATTCTCTTCTTACACCAAACTGCTTGTTATCGTCCTTAGGGTACTCTTCCCTCACCAGCTATACATAACGAGAAGGTAAAACCTTGGGATTAATGAGATTGTCACACACTCACTTTGTGGGAGCAAAAGATGTGACCAGTCAATCTATCTCCTTTCCAAATCAGTCTAGCACTAGTCACAGTGTGTTTGTTCTATTTTGATGCCTGGCTTAGTATGAATAGAGTTTTGCACTTTTTTAATGCAGAAGATAAAATATATTGGCTGTGGGTAAAAGGGCCTCTGATGCTGATGATATAAAGGAGCAATTCATAAACATTGCTTCTGGTATCTTAACTTTGTTTTCAAGTATGTAACTGGAAGGTGCACTTTGAACTCCATACAGTGATACTTACCGAGTATCACGGATATTATGCTAATTAGTCAGGTTTACACTGAAGCAACTTCACTCCTGTAACACTGAAATTACAGGAATTGCAAAACTCTTCCTAGTGTAGCCAATCAGGGCAACACTTCACAGTACGTTTGATAATTTCAAAACAGACATCAGAGGCAGGTGGGAAACTATCTTTTGTCATATGACCTTTCTTGAGACTTAAGCAATTCTCCCCATGTGAAATTGGGATAGAAATTTAAGTGATTCTAGGCAGATTTAAAATTATTTTAACTCACTCATTTGCTATGACAGCAAAAAAGAATGTTATTTGGTTTAAGAAATACCAAAATAGGCTATTGCAAAGTATTTCTCATTGAAAAGCAAACACGCTTGCAACGGAAAATATATTCTGTACTAATGATTTTTTTTTTTATTTTAAAAAAGTCAAATCCCTTGACCAGTTCTGCATATCAAAATTACTCTCAAAAAGATCTCTGGAAGCTTGAAAATTTTCAGCTCATTCTTTCAGACAGATGTGTGTGTAGGCAGACACATGTGAATGTGCCAGTTTTGGCCTGAACATGGAAATTCACCCAGATGTCAAACACATGACCTCCTCCATGAATTAAAAGCAAAATTAACCTTTTTTTTCTGGATGCACAATGTTCATTATCAATGTCTGGGAAGCTACATGTTTAGTAATGAAGATTTTAATACCTTTCATATAAGATACTCTTGCTTAAAGTGAAACTCTCCTGGCTTTACTTTTTGTTAAAATACTTCCCATAAAATTCCGACTGCAAATCAAAAGTTAGACCTCTGAGGCTACAAAAACTAAGATTGCTCAAATAATAAGTCCCAAAGAACCTTACCATGGATGTTAGAGCTATGTATTTATTTCTCTAAGCTTTTATGCTTGTTTATAATAAGTCTTTATGATTACAGCTAGCAAAAATTTCCCTTTGCATTCTCTGGATAACTTCTGTTAGGGCTTGTTAACATCTCAAATTAAGTAGAAGTAAAGCAGAAGTAAATTACACATCTGACTAACATGTTAAAATACAGCAAATAAATACGTCAATAACTACTAAAGGTTTTATTACTACTATATTCTGTCACTAACTTCACAGCTATTGCAGCAGTCATCACATGCTCATTTGACTGATAGCATTATTACTCTGATGGTGTTCTCTATTACACTTTTTGGATTTTTCCTCCAAAGGATTTTTCTTTTTTTGGCGTTTGTATTAGGAACTGGACTTGTCTCCTAGCCCACGCTTCCTTTTCCTCTCTTTTGACAGCATATTCTCTGGAAAATTCCCATTTTATTACACAGCCTGCCAATTTGACCACTAATGGGGTTAAACTTTTCCATTGGTCTTCCAGTAATGATTTTGGCGCATACTAAATTCCCTTCTCAATGGTACCAGATGTGAGTCTTCAGTCAAATGCTCTTGAAACACAGTGCACCAAGTCTTCCATGTTCCTTCCCATTTTTCTCTTTCCTTAGCCTCTACGAATCTTGGATTATTCCCCTGCATCCTTCAGTGAGTGTCATCTTAGTGGACCAGGTCCTCAACAAGCATAAAAACCAGTGTAGCTCTACAGAAGTCACTGGAACATGTGTGATTTATACTCATGTCCCTGTCTTTACAGTTCAATCTATTTGAAACTTAATCCTAGCAAAGTTACAGTGAAGAGAAAGATGAAGCAGAACCTTATAATACTGATTATGTGACACAGCCACAATAATCAGTAATCAGCCACAGTTTGTAAAGTGATTTCACAAACTTGTAATGCATCGGCAAGTTCAATGAAGGGTTTAAGACAGTAAAAAGGCACAATAGCTAGGAAGCTTTTTTTCCTTTTAAACCCAATTCTTACAAAAGAATTAAATATGGCACACTCTCTACTAACTCAAACAACATGTCCTCCACATTCCACCCATTGTTTGCAAAATGGTTCTCAAATCTGTTTTGTTCTCCCTTGTCTTTAATAAATAGAACGGAAAAAAAGATAGCAGCTAAGCTTTCTGAAAGGGACGAGGAGGTGAGCCCATGCCACACCAGTAGGATCAAAATTCCAAAGAGGAAGGCAGTGTCCCTTTTTCCCTACATTATCAGCTGCTAGCGCATCCCTATTAGATTCACATGGGACTTTGGCCCAGGTTTTATGCTGTGAATCTGACCTGCTCCAGCTGCAATTTGGTTATCTGCATTCAATTTTTGTCTTTTTTGTCTTTTTTTTTTTTTTTTAAAATACCATCTAATCTTTATCACTTGCATTTTAATTGCTTGGAAATGCCAAGTTGTTTTGGTTCAGTCAGACCATGGAGGCGACGTTTATCACATTTGTTACACTGCGAACCAGCTCAGTTCTCACCAAAAAGGACTGTTATTCCCATCAGTGACATTCTGTTCTGAAAACAAGGCTACTGATTTGGCTAAAGGAAACAAAACAGCCTTTCCCACTCTGAGATAGCTACAAGACTCTCATCTCAACCGTGAAACAGCGGGGAGGTGCCACAGAACCAAGGATATTACAGTTTTGGAGGACCATTTACTGATACAGAGGATAAATATCGTGAAAGAAGCATTTTTCCTTCATTCCTTGTGTATCAAAATTTCAAATTAATTCTTCTTTTAAAAAGAAGAGTAATTATAAAATCCTGATTAGGGTTAATTTGACCACTCTTCAAAATACATTAGTTATTTAGCATGGTGAGAAGATATCATCTCATGTGTTGGTCAAACTAAGCAAATATGAGAGAGATATTGATATTTTGAGTAGGCAAAATACCTCAGTATTCTGATCCCATTGTATCACCTGTTCCTGGTCAATGACGCTGAGAGTCACCAATAGTTTGTCTTGCTTCTTGGACAGCACATTCAGGCAAAAAACAGGCTCACAGGTCTTCAGCTTAGAAAAAGTCAGCACAGCTAATGAATAAAATACCTGGACTGCTTCTATAAACTTTGAAAAATTTACTCCAGTTTCTCCTCACCTTAAAAAAAAGGAAAGTCTGTCTATGGAAGTACAACAACTGTACAATGATCCTTATGGGTCCCTTCCAACTCGAGATGTTCTATGATTCTATATGTGGAGAGCTAGAGTAGGATTTGCTTTGGATGAGTTGTGGCCTGCCCGAAGGAACGTAGACCAAAATCGAGCAGTTTTGAAACACCATACGCACCTCTGAAAGGAAGAGTGGCTTCTGTTGAGCAGCAGTGAGTAATGGTTTAAAGACAACAGCTAAGCATCATCATAAGGAGTAATCTTGGATGGGGATTAAAGGCAGTTAGCATGTAATTATCTCAGTTGGAACTCAGCCCCAAGTAGCACTTCAAATTGTTTTTCCTTTTTCAAGAATAATTACTGTGAAAACACTCAACCAAGACTGTCAAAACAGATGTCAATATTCCATTAAAAATATGTAAACGCTTTTCTTTATTAAAAGGGAATCTGTAACTTAGAACATCAGAAGTAAAATTACAGAGTTTTTAGATATCTGTTAGCAGTTTGTCAACTGCAAGAAATAAAGTTAGTACTCCAGATCCAGATGCCTAGAAAGGAGATGCTAAAGTCAAATGAGGATGGGGATGCAATAGTAATTTTTTAAATTGTAATAATGCATGTTTATTCCTAAACACAGTTCTTCGGCACCACCCATGGTCTGGTTGTGCCCTTTGTGACAACTGAGGGACCGGTGATTGTGGCATGGAACAAACTGCTAGAATTGAAAGGGCAGGAATACCTTTCACCACTGTCACTGACAGAACTTGACTGAACCACTGCTATAGACTGGTGAATCCCTTAATAGGCTAAAAAAAAAAAAGAAAAAAATGATGGTAGGTCAAAAGTGAGATGCTGTCTTCCAACTTGTGAGTCAATGACGATGCATACCTATATCACACACACAACTTTTCTAAGAAGTCTTGTAAGAGTTTAAAACGAACACTACAAAAGCTTTTTCATGTTCCTTTCAAGTAAGAGAGCTGTTCTGATACTATCTACTCTTATTGAACTTTTTATTCATTCCAAACTTTATTTTGTCCTACAGGGTTTGGTTTTTTTCTTGGCAAGCACAGGGAATTTATTTGGGTACAGAAGTACATCTTGACCAAATATTTTGAAGTTAAGGTATTTCTCTTTTCGTTGGATGGAATAATAAAAAAAAAGTGGCATTTGATTTATCCTGAAATTATTTCTACCCTCTTGAAAGTTATTCTATGCCAGGATAGTAAATAAAACAATGGATTTAGGGCGTAGAAGGGGAGATGTACTTTATATTTTTGGAAAAAGCAATGAGATTAAACATAAGTCACAGCAAGTAGGAAGAAAGAAATATAAATATAAGCAGTGTCTAAGTGTCTAAAAAATTAATGTTTTTTATAGTTATAAGTAATCATATGAAAAGATAATTTCTGAGGTGTCTATCAGCAGTGAACCTGCTAGCAGGCTGGCATACACAAAGCTATTTATAAACGGACAGTTCAGAAACTAGGTCATATCTGCACCAGTGGAAAGTTTTTGCCATCACTGGAACTTGCCCTATATAAGTCTGGCTTTAGATTTCTAAGTTTTTCCGTAACCATTTATCCAATCAGAACTAGATGAAAAAGCTCAATGTATAGATTAGTCAACCCCTGGAAAGATGTCTTGATTTTTAAAAGCTGAAAACAAGGAAACATCCTCTACAGATAATGTAGTACTAATCCAACTGTAGTTAATTTTAACTTTGGATGAATGAGGGTTAAATTTGCTGGACTTTAAAAGCCTGCCCTTTCCCGTACTGCCTGCTTTTCTCTATGTAACTGACACCATGCAATTTGTCTCATGCTCAGTCTCAACAGATATGATTGAACGTGGCAAAGCGGGCAGTGACAAAGACTGCAGCCAGCTCCACCAAGAAAGATCATGGTGACAGGCAAGTCTGAGGCCAAGCCAGCAACACAAGTCAATAGTCAGGATCAGGCGTGGTGCTGGTAACCAGTGCCAGATGCAGGATGCAGCTCACAGGCTGGATTAGAGGTGCATGGCTGGACACAGGCACCAGTAAGGCAGAGCTGCAGATAGGCACTTCTACAGCCCAGTCAGGCACGAGCAAAGGCCTCAGGCTGCACTGGAATGGGGCTCCCGGGCCCACGGGTGAGGGTGGGGTGTGTGGTTGGAGTCCCCAGAGGAGGCTGATCCGGGCCATTCAGACCATTTGTGCCCTCAGGACCCTGACAGGAACAGTGAACTGCAGCCATGAGGAGAAGCTGAGATGTAAGATAGTCTGAAAAATCTACCTGTCATCCAGAAAAACACCCAGTTGAACTCTTGAAGTTAATATGTGTATTAGATTCCAATTAGGATGCATATTCTAGTAGCCTAAGGATTGGCTTTATTTTATGCAAAATTAAGTAATGATTAAATCACAATCATTTCCCTCACTTCTGCTCTAAAAGCAAGATAAGCTCCACTTATCAAGATATGTCCTTTCAGCAAGTAGAAATGCACCTATTAATCTTAACTCTGCTCTGTTCTGAAAAAGTGGACAAATAATCTAACATATATTTGAGAAGGAATTTTAGTAAATCACCAAGCAACATTACCCATAAACATGTCAGTAAAGGTAATGGTCCTGAGCATAGCTGAATACTTCTGAAAATTCTATAAGACTACTAAAAAAAAATCATCCATACCCACTTCCTTCTGCTTCCAGATTAAAACACTCAGCAACAACCTTAATTTCTTTTAGTCCAATTCTAAGCCAGTATAACTCAGTTACTGTGGTAAATTTTATTTGCTATTTTACAGCCTTGATCTTGACAAATGCAAGAAGAGCTAGAGGCCCCGTTATTCTTTTATCAATTTGCAAATGCAACAAGTAAATGTGCTAATGAAAATCAATAGACAGATGAGTGGCAATTAATGTTGTGAAGGTTATCTTGAGTCTTTGCTTTACTTAAGGGTGGCAGATATAGTCATGAGTATAACGCTTGTTAATGAAACCTGACTTTATACTTGATTTTTATAGAAAATTGTTTTTCTTTATATAGAATATAAAGATAAGGAGTATTCATTATATTAAGCTCATATAAGACAAACTTTTACATCATCATTCTCTTAAATAATTGATTGTCATTCTTTTAATTTAAACCGGTTGACTTTTTTCCACTCAGTGAGAACAGGATTTAACTGACATTACAGTGGAAGGTTATGTCTGTAGTGATATTATAGTCCAGGTTAAATACTCTACTCAGTGCTACTATTTTTATGGTGTAGCTTATCAATTCTGAAAAACTTTTGTTGTTCTTACTTCCTATCCATGTGACTTTCAATATTAGGAGTTACAACTTGTAAACAAATACTGAGAGTTCTGTATTTGAACACCCAATGGTAAAGGTCTAATCCTAAAAGTTTTTACTCTTGTATGGCTTGATAGACTTCATAGAATCATAGAATCTTCTGTTTGGAGAAGATCTTTGAGGTCATCGGGTCCAACCGCACCCATTATCCACTAAACCATGTCCCTCAAAAACTCATCTACTGTTTTTTTAAAAACCTCCAGGGACTGTGACTCAACCACCTCCCTGGGCAGCTGTTCCAGTGCCTGACCACCCTTTCAGTAAAGAAATTCTTCCTAATATCCATTCTGAACCTCCCCTGGCGCAACTTATGGCCATTTCCCCTTGTCCTATCACCTGTCCCTTGGGAGAAGGGATCAACACTTGCTCTCCCATAGCCCCCTTTCAGGCAGCCATAGACTGTGATGAGGTCTCCCCTCAGTCTCCTCCTCTCCAAACTAAACAACCCCAGTTCCCTCAGCCATTCCTCGTAGGCCTTGTTCTCCAGCCCCTTCACCAGCCTCGTCGCCCTTCTCTGTGAGGGGCCCAGAACTGCACACAGTACTTGAGGTGTGGCCTCACCAGTGCTGAGTACAGGGGGACAATCACATCCCTGGTCCTGCTGGCCATACTGTTTCTGACACAGGCCAGGATGCCATTGGCCTTCTTGGCCACCTGGGCACAAGCTGGCTCATATTCACCCGGCTGTCAACTTACATGGAGCTTTATGTGACCTGGTACATCCTGCAGAATTGGTCTCACACCATTCTCAAGAGGAGAAGGCCCGTTAAGATCACTGGCCATTAGAACTAAATAAACTGTAAAGAATCCTAAAGTTGGTCACTTTTTTTACCTTACATTAAAAAAAAAGAAAAAATGGTATGGCTACAGCTTAAAATCCTAGGACAAGAAATAAAAAAATATTATAACAAGCTGAAAGTACAACAGAAGTTAATATTGGCAAGTTGTATTTAAGCAAGATGAGTTCTGGCCAGGACACTAGGGTCAATGTTCTTATACTTTTAAAAAGGTGCTGGTGCTATAAAATGATGACATGTGGTCAGACCCTTTGTTCTCCCCTCACAGAAAACAAATGCTTTGAAACGTGTTTCTTTGCTCTTCTCTCTCACTTTGACATTAACTGCTCTACCTTTTCCTAGTGTCAAGTTTACTCTCAACAAAGCCTCTTTCAGGCTATCTTTAAAAGTCCACTCAGGATGCAGGACTTAAATTGTATTCAGTTTACAAATGTGGAAGCCAGTTACTTAAATTAGTCACATGTAAATTCTACCTTGTTTAATCTCACTTACCAATTGTTAAACTAAGTAAAACTAAATACAGTGAAAACAGAAAGCTTGATCAGGTAATACAGAGGCAAATCTAGCTACTAAATATTGGAATTGAAGGGAATGTTATTGGGAGTAAGTGTTAGGCATGAATTCACACTTCTCAGTTATCTGCATAAGCCCAGTCTCACAGTACATTTGGTTCTCCAGTTGGCTCTTGTACAGTCCCAGAGATAGCAGTTAATTGCCTCAGTTGATTAGAATTCACAGCTGCATCTGCAGCAAGAAGGCTACCTTTGAAATTAACCGAGCTATCAATCAACAAAATAATTTGCTAGAGTGAAAAGCAACTGGTCAGCTGTACACTTATCAACAAAAGCAGCAAAGTTTCTCTGGGAAACCTCCTAATGTTCGATAAAACAATCATGTGCTTCTCTCCAGCCTTAAACATCAATATAAATCATAGCCTACAGTGTTTTAACTGTTCTCAACACTTGCCAGCTTTCTTTCCCACACGCTACTGTGTTTACTGAAATCTTTACAATTTCCCTAACGTATTTTAACATGTGGCATCAACGATGCGCAAGGCATAGAGGTGCATGATTCACCCAAGGGAAACTTTATGATCCAATTTTCTGAATGACTCCATTTAACATAATGTTATCCATTCTGTTGTTTAATTTGCTAATTAGGCAAACCTGAAGTTAATAAGGACCTTACTAAAAGCAAGTAATAACTACCACCACAGTCCAGATTCCTAAGATAGCAAGCATGAAAACTTACCTACTCTGAATATTTTGGAAGAAACACATGAAACAGTTTACTACACTATTTTTTTTTTCAGCCATTGCAGCCCACGGTGTACTTTGATATCTTGGTATCTCCTGCCAGACAACGTAGTCATTGAGAGACAAAACTATTTTTTTAAGATGAAACTCAAGTTATATGCTGTTATAACAAACCTTGATTCTAACTGCATAGAGCATGGTAGCTCCTTCAGTCTCATTCACAGCCTTCAAACGTATTTTGATCAATTTTGCCTGGATTTCCCCCAGGGATTTTTTATTTCCTAACTCTGAAATAAGCTTGCTGATGCAGAAAATAGGCCCTATTTCTATTATGATTACTGATAGTGTCTTCTCCCCGCTCAAGTTGTGTACAGAAAAAAATAGTAGAACTCTTTTCTATAACCATGCATTTGCTGCCTCTTAACACAGTTTTCTGACCTTGGTGTCATAATATCATTTGCAATAACATTTGTTATGCTTGTGTGTCTACTCCTCCTCTAAAAACCAAACTTGTCACTGCTGTTCTTCTCTAGATTATATCCAGCAAGTAAGTACATAGTATTTTTGGTACAGCTTCTGTTTCTGTGGCACTTAGTGTAGCCCTGATGTAGTTACCCCACCAAAAAAATAGAGGGAAGCAGAGAAATAGAGTTGTGTCCACTTTCAAGAAGTGTCCCTGATGTCATCCCTGTATCTTAGCTTGTTTGTGGGAAGTTGTAGAAAAGTGGGTGATTTAACCTCCTTCTTCCCACAGCCTAAGCACTAGGTCAGCATCAGCTGCTGAACACCTCGTGACTGCAGCAATGCATGCAAAACTAAGCATGCTCAAATATGGCTGCACTGCAGGTGAGAGATCAAAAAACACTGTTCATCGAATAGTAGAGATGCAGCTGTGTGGATCTCAGTGTGAGTTTGTAAACCATACACACCAGCTTGGGCACTAAGGTCTTTGGAAGGTAATGTCCAAAGCCAGTTTGAGGGACAAATTATTCTGAAGATTTATCAAGTCCGTAAAAACATAAGAATTCAAACAACACAGTAGAATCCACGCTGAAAGCTCTTGCTTCTCATCCCACTGTCTTGCATTTAGAGCTTTACTATCAATTGAAACCTTAAACTCTTATTACTCAAACAGTTGTAAGCAACAAACTGCTAGGATTTATTAATAAGAATACAGATACTTCCATATTCGCATATAGTTTGTTTCTAGTTTTATACCATGTTTCAGTGTGATAACCAATGTAATTCTTTTTATGCACTTTGAATGTATCCAGAACTTGAAAAAGGAAAAAATGCTGATATCCAAGCACATTATAAGGATTGAGTTGTACAGGTCAATAATATGTGAAGAATTTCTCCAAGTGTAACTGCATAAATACAAGTTTTTGTAGAATTTATTGCCAGTGGAGAAGGGAGCATCCTGAATCATATATAAATATTTATCAGAAAATCGAGAAGAGGGCTCATTACAATATTGCCTTATCTTTGAATGTATAGGGATCAATGCTTAGATGGTTTATTAATGACAGGTTAGTAATCATGAACACCAGTCTCTCTGACAGTAAGACCAGGATCACCTTATTTCCCAGGGACTAAGTATACTGTCTCAATTACGTACTTTTGCAGTAACTGCGTAAATGGGTTAGGGAATCACAAAATTCTTTTGCATCAGAGAAGGAGTTTGTCTAATGCAATGTAGTAACCCTCCAGTGTCTAGTATGTGGTTGGCAAGTGGACAGACATCAGACAAAATTCTTATAACAGAGAGAGAAACAGAATTTTCACTGCTGAATAGTACATTACCTAACTCTCAGTAGCCAGAGGTTCAGCTACAACTTATTCCGCAAGAACATTGTTGCCCTTCAAACTTTGGGAAGGGCACGCAGTTTATTAACTGCAACTAGAGGAGAGTTAAGCCAGAGATGAGTACATTATAAATCTTACAAGTGCCTTTATGTAAATAGCTTAAACATTTTTAAGGTCCTAGTCATATCTTACACATTAATCCTTACAGTTATACAGCACTTCCTGCCCACATGAATGAATGCATGCAAAGTCACGATGAGCATTCTTGTTACAAGTTACCATCATCAATTAAGAATGAAAGATCAGTTACTAGACTAATTTTTGTTAGTAACTACAACATTTGGTGCTTTAGAAGTTGTTTTCTACAGCAGTGACTTTTATTCAAGGGTTTCACAATGGAATTTAGAGTTCACAAAAAAGACATTGCTTTGAACACTTAAGTGCTAAAGTTCCTGTGCTTTGAGGAAATGGAAAAATGGAAGCATAATTTCCATTTTAATGAAAAATTAACACCACTTCCAACAGCTGGGTAATGGGGCATCTTATAGTCAAATTTCTGTGTTATCAGCTGATTCTAGCCTACAGCAATAAAAACACTCTACATTAAAAGGGTTTAAGTTGGACAAGAAGATCTGCCTTACAGTTAAGGTTATCAAGAGGCAGAACTATTCCAAGGAAAAACATCATATTTGTATTTTTCAAAACAAATCCATTAACTCTTTTGAACAAAGTCATTGGGTGCTGTTATGAAATACAAAGATATTTTTAATTTTTGCTTTCTAATTTGTCTTTTAATATGTCTTTACTACCACAGGACAAAAGGTTTTGGTGCTACTCTTCTTCTGCAGTATTTCTATTTCCAATTTAAGAAGACTCAAAATAACTTGATTCAGGGAGATATAATTACAGAGCTGCATCTACATAAGTCTACACGTTAGGACTGAAAATATACATCTTAATGCACCAAATATTTTTTCAGAGGTAAGAGAACCAAAAGAAATAAATGTGTTCTTTACAGGGCAACTCCAGCAACAGTAAACTTTTTAATGGTACTTCCAAATGTGTGCTGTATGCTTCAATATTCCTCCTAAAGTCAGAAGTATTTACAAGATACTACCTGACAAAGGGAAAACATTGACTACAGCTGTGGGCTGACAGGACAAGGATCACTTCAGAAAGCATGGTATACTATGAACTCCATATGATCAGATAGTCCACCAGGCTCATCATGTGCGTTGCTGCATTATTGATACAAATTTTATTCCTCAGTATTTCTTAGAATCAGGACTTCTAACTAAAATAAATTTAAAAAAAAATATAGCCACCTATAGCTTTACCTAGATGCTCATCAGGTTGAAAGCTGTTGGGTTTTTTTCACTCTCATGGATCTAATTTGCATTCATTTTATTCTTCTGTCCTTCCACTAATTAAAGTTTTAAAAATGCTTTTTTGTGAGCTATGACCCAGCATCTCTGAGCACAGCACGACTGTGCTTCCTGTATGGGTACTGACCCATAACTGTGAACAGATGTGCTGCTTCGACGCAGACGGAGGTTACAGATGTTCTGCTGCCAGAAAAAATGCTGTTATTTCAGTGAAGCAAGAGGAACTCAGAGCACCTTGACCCATCTAAGGAACACCTTACTCTTTGCTTTACTGTTCTGCCAGGTTTTTCTTCTTTTCTTATAATGTCGTTGATGAAGCTTTAATGTGTGGGAGACAAGGCTATTGCTGTTTATCAGGCCCTTTGAAATGTCTCAAAGCTTTGCCAGAACTGAGAAGCGCAAGTTTTATTGAACTGACTCTGCAATGAACTCTCTTCGCCAGGGTATTTTTACTCTCCCCCCCACACCTTCCAGTTGGTTTTATAATAACAAAACAGCTGACTCAGCAGATATGCCCTGCTCTTTCCATTATCATTTTAAGAAGCTTAGAGAAAGGAGATGCTGTACACTGCAGCCTTCTCTTTAGTAAGGGACGGTGGTGGTTTCAGGGGGAAGAACATCTTCCAACATAACTTTTTAGTAGCTTTGAGCTGCCTTGCTTCTGATCCAGTTTCTCCTTCACACTGAGGAGATACTAACGACAGCACAGAGGGGCAAAAGTATGGTTAAGGGTTAACCCTTCCAGTTAAAGGACAGTCTTTCAAAAGTTACTTATGCTGCTACCACGGCTACTCCTTGTGAATACTGGTTTCTAGGTTTGTACAAATTCTGAATTCGGTTCTAGATCAAGAACATTTCAGGGAGATTCTTAAGAGGGGATCAGTCTGATAGAAGCAATAAACCTCGCCAAAAGACAACATCCACTGCAACGAAACTAAGAATGCCTTTTCTGATTCTAAAACATCTAGGCAAGCAACGCAACATTTCTTTTAAAGGCACAAATTGGAAGAAAAAAGATACATTTTTTTTCTTACCTATTTCAAATAGGTAAGTATACTGCTTTTATGTCTCTAGAGATTAAAAAGAGCTTAGGCCAAAAGAGTTCTGCAAACAAAGTGGTATTCTGTTGTCTGTCTGAAATATTTTTGGATACAGCTGGTAATCCAAGCAGTTCTTCTTGATTATTAACAGTTTACTTTTTACATTTATCTTTGTTCACCTCCTGGGAAAATAATTTAACTAAACTACTTTCACAAAGCGGCAGAATAACAGGTTATTCCAGGAGGAGAGTGAGTTCTCCTTTCCAAGTGATACTACACTAGTGATTATCAGCCTACATTAAAGCACTGAGTACACATGGTTTAACAATAAATGCCTATAAAATCATTAAAGTGCTATGATTAAAAATTAATCTTTAAAATAGTTATTAGACAAAATAATGAAAACCAATCAGCAATTAAAGGACTTTACTACATGTTAGTATTTAATTGAGTAAAACATTCCCTTGAGGAAAAAAAGTCCTACCTAACAGTTCCAGACGATTGCTTTACAGAGATTGCAGAACATGCAGGGAGGCGAGGGGAAATGTCACTGTAATTCCATACAATTGATATCATTAAGGTCTTGAGGAATCTTACACTGCAAGTGTTGACATATGAACAAGTTCACAAACTGGCAAGCTCAAGCAATAGGTAGATTATCAAGCTTTTTGATAAAACACTGCAGCTGCACTGCCTGAACTCCTGCCTCCCAAATACACCATATTCATCAGTGCAGAGATAGCATCCCCCTGCAGAAAACAGATTTCTTTTCCAGTAAACTGGTTTTCTTCCTTAATAGTTCTGCATATAGGAAAAGTATACTCTGACAATCAAGTGGAATAGTCACACAGAGGTGACTCTCTAGCCACCTGCTTTATTTGTAAAGCATATGAAGTTCGGTTATCCAGCTCCTCAGGTGATGACTTGCTACAGCTGATGAATGGATTCACACTTTCTGCAGAAATCTATTCTCAGTCCAGGTCCACCTTGCCTAGCAGGACTGGCTTTGTGAACCAGGAAAGGACAAAGGAGCACTAGGAGGAAAAGAGCCATTTTAGCTGTAAATGGAGAATGGCTGTGATTGCACATGCTGACTAGGTGGTGCAGTACTTCTGTTGGCAGCTATTATACCACTCATTTAAGTTATATGTCCTTCACTGCACATATCAACTCCTCTGCCTGTGTTAAACATTGCTGATTGCACTTTTATTGTTTTAACTGAAAATAATTTATGATGGGAGTCGTTAATGCTTTATGCATATATTCCTGTACAAAGCAAATAATGTGAGTTTTCTTTTACTTTGCCAAGTGTCTATCGCTACATGAAGGTTATATTTCTATCTTTACACCTGAAAAGCAGTTTCATCTGGGAAATAATTAATTGAAATTTAAAAAATTATTTGCATCTCAGTTTAATTTGGAAAGAAAATATACAGATAGAAACCAACAACTGTAATGAGATGAAAAATGGAAGTATGGTTCTGTAAGTCTCCAGATGCACCCAGCTGTTATTAGGGACATTTCTAATTCTGCAATCAGTACACAGCCTCATAGAACTAAACGGCTTTCTGACTTCAGATCTATGAGGTTTGTTGATTATGTCTTTGAATTCAGACAGTCCAAGTACATAACAGCTGTTCTTCATAAAGAAATCAAACTTAATAAAGCAACAGCATAAAAATACCTAATGGCTTATGGTAATACCACTATTGCACGTTGTTTCGTTAACCAGATAGAACCATTATAAACAACTAGATTAAATGAGAAATACTTCATGTGAGAGATGTAACTTTCTAATTGAAGCTGGTTTGTAATCTTTTTAACTTGTCTTAATTGCAATTAAAATAATGACATAAATTGCTAATCATATCACTTTGGATTTATAAAGAACCACAATCTGAAGAACAATTTTGCAGTTAGAGACACATAAATATTTTTAAACAATGAAGATAAAAACGAGACTAGAGACAACTATCAATTGAACACAGAGTTTTTCAGCTCTAAGCTGTCAGTGAAAATCCTCTGTGCTACTGAAACGTATTTATTCCTTTAAGATGACCTGTGACCAGCCTGTTATCCCCTATTATTCCTTAATACATTTACAGGGTCTAATCAGAAGTTGGCACTTTGTGGGCACTGTCATTTAGCATTACATTCCCTTCCTGTGAATGTAATTACTTGATTTAGAAAAGTGAATTAAATTTTTGTTCTGGACAGAGCACAGAGCTCTGCAAGCGTGGCTGCCCAGGCACACTGAAGCACTGGGCATCAGCAGCTGGGAGACAAATGCCTTCAGTCATTTTCAAGGCCTGTTATTGGCAAGACTGTCTTCTGTACAGCCCATGTACTGATCTGCACCCATCTACGAGGGGACATCAGCTGTATCTGCACAAGATGAACTCCTCACACACACAGAGACTTTGCTTTTGGGACTATTCTATCATTTTCTGGGGCTACGATATCCTATTTTATATGTATCAGTGAAAATGGTCAGAAATCAGGCATGAGACATGAAGGCAAGTAAATACAAGTGCTAAGCGCAGCATCTTTCCCTCTAAGCGGAAAGTATGTAGTTTCTTAATCAGCTACCAGGTAGCATACTATCATATCTCTCTTCCAACTGCATCCTCCTTGGAGATTTAGGTTGTAAGCTCCTCAGCATGCCGATCTGCAGTTCTAAACTGTGCCTCCACTCAGGACTGACTTCCTAGATACCCTATCAAGAGTGACTGAAAGTCCAACATAGTTGTTTCCATGCCCATTAGGATTTAGACTGGTAGCTCATGTAGTTTAGCATTCTGAGCTCAGAAATAAAGCAGCTGTGGAAAAATGTTTCAAAGGCTGGATGCCAGGTCACACACACCTTATTTGGAGCCTGCTGTGAACTGTTGGGCTCCTTTATACACCATGAATAGCAAATACTGAGATCAATATAAAGCACTAGTCAGGAGATCACAGGCTGGATATCAACAGATTTTGCTTTCATAAAATGAAATATTAAGAATTGTGTCCTTTATCAAAAGCATATTCAGAGTAAAGTTTTATCTTTTGTGTGATAACTCTCTTAATGCTTTATTACAGTCGAATCATTTGGTATCACTTGGCTTAAGAGCCTTCCACTTTACTCTAATTTAAGTTGGAGTTCAACATCTGCATCTGACATTTCACTTTCATGTTAATCAAAGCTCTGTGTGGAGGAAAAATGAACACCATCATCCTCCAAATCTTCATTATCCTTCTGCCTTTATTCAAGCGAGCACTAATATTCCTTAATTTGATGTGTTCTGGTTTATTTTGCAAGGCAGAAACAGTACACGTGTTGCCACCAGTGGTGGCACTCATCCCAAAGAGTAACTCTTGTCACCACGAAGAGTAAACAGTCTTATGTGAAAACAACTGTAGTACAGCTCACTCCCCATTATCCATTGAAATGGGAACTAGGACAGTAAAGGTAATGGAAAAAACATGGTTAAAATGGTTATCAGACTGCATGGTGGCAGAGACAGCTGTGTGGAGCCAGTAGATCCAACTGGGATAATGGTGAGTTGGATGTACTCATCCCTCTGTGTCTGGAATGACTCCTGCAGAAGAAAGAGTCTCTCCATTCAGCAGTGCTCATTGCTCCTGGTTATAAAAGGAATGGGAGGATGTGACAGAGTTCAGCACTCTTGTGGAGCCACGTCTGCCTCCCAGACAAGTTTCTTGCGACCCAGAATACTGGGGAGAGTACACAGATGCCCAGCCAGCTCTGTTTGGGTGTCTCTCTGGTTTAGCCCTAGTTAGGTTACACTTAAAGCAGATCCCTGCAGAGCCTTAAGTCAGTCTTTGCACCGCTTATCATATGCGCTGGTTTAGCATCGCTGAGTTGGCAGTGCTGAACGCTCTTGGACCCTGCCTCCTCAGAAGGCTGCGCAGGTCTCTGTGGCACCACAAGACAACTCCAATCCAGCACGACTGGACATAAAAAACTGATGGTCCCTTAGGACTCCTGCAAAACCACCAGAGTGTTTTTGCATTTCACCCCATGGGGCTGGCCATTCCAGGAGAGATGAGACTTGCTGCGTACAAAGTCAGCTCAAATTTGCAGAGTTTGGTACAGCTATACTGCTTCTGGACTCAGATCACCATGGCATAGCCTGTGTGGTCTGCAAAGGCCCTGTTAACCTTGCACTCTTCTTCATTTGCAGTAATTGGAAAAAACCTGCCTGCAGATTTTTACAGGAACACATAAAAACTTCTAAATTCAGATTTTATGCCTAATATATTCACAATCTTAAATGGATTAAATGAATGACTTAGTAGGCTAGACTTAAAGAGGAGGATATTCAAAGATGCCAAACTGCAGCTCCTTCTCAGATACTCTCTGGCCTCTCTGAAAATGATATTCTAACTCCCATTTTGTGTCATTAGCATGACTTGACTGAAAAAGTCAGTCTCCTACATCTCACATATCTGTTGAACCCAGCAGATGGGTGATGCTACTCTCACGTGCATTCTAAGTTTTACACGCTAATATCATATCACATCACTATGCTTCACAGTACGAAGAGACTTAAAATCCTACGATAAAGGGAAAAAGGTGTTTTGTTAAAAATAAACTGGGTTTAGAAGCTACAGCTGTTTCATGTTTCTATTTATTCTAAACTCAACAGTGTCCTTTTTTCATAATGTTTTTACAGCCTGTTTTGTGTTAAGTACCTGTTGTTTGGCACCTGGACATATGTGCAACTTTTATCTGGTGTACAGTATCATCAGTTCAAGTGGACTCCACATATGCTGCAAGTTCTCTGCATGCCTAAGGACCTTATTAAGTGGAGCCCGTAGGACCCAAGCTTCCTCTCATCAAATTCAATAATAAAACTGACCTTGACATCACTGGACAGAAACAGAATTTTAAAACCTTGCTCTGCTTCTAAAGACAGATGCAGCTTGTGACAATGGCTGACATGGGATGATTTTTTTTTTTTTTGAGAAAGAAAGAGATAACGCTGACCTAAAAATATTCTGGAAGTTACTTCTCAATTTTAAACATCTGCAAAGCAAGAACCTTCAGCTTACTGCTTGTGGAATTTCCCACTGAAGTCTACAAAGCTTTTGCATTTAAAACGATCACACGTTTAATAAGTGCTCTAAATGTCATCCTTTAAATTTCTTAATTTAAGAATTAAGAATTCTTAATTTAAGAATTTAAGAAGGGAGTGTTTAGCAAAGTTCATTTGTTTCCATGTTACTGTTTAGTTATTTAGATATAATTTAGAAAAAAAAAAAGCTAGAATGAAACTCCATAGCTGCACTGCATTAGAAATGCTGTCAAGACTAGCTGAAAATTACTGACTCTGCTTCAGTTGGAATTTGTACAAGTAATGTTATCTAAAGAAGAACCATATGAGGGCAAATTGAGCAGCACAGAATGAAAAGTATTAAAGTTTAACCTAGCGGCAAAGTATCTAAGAAAAGATTAGACATTCAGCCATACATCTGAATATATGAATATCTAAGATACCCAATAAGCACGCCAAATTCCTCTAATTTCCATTTATCAAACCACACTAAAAAATCATAAAAACTTAAGAGCATCTCACTCAGTTATAGATCCAAAATGAATTACTTTCCCTTGTTAATGTTTCATCTATTAATTTATAATTCATTAAAGAGGACGAATGCTTAAGAATGAAAGAACGTATCAATTTTCCCAAGTACAAAGTGGTATATGCAAAAATGAAAATTACTAAATTAAAATAATTTAAGGCTATTAAAACATTTCATTTAGCACAGGCAGCTATCATTTGATACATATCTAAACTGCTTCTCTGAATGCTATTTAGATTAGTATATGAGTAGTTTATTTTGAAGTGGGAAGCAAACAATAAATTATCTGTACCTGCAAATACTCCATGGTTAACTTGAAATACCTTCCTTCGTTGAATTTTTTTGCTTAAATGCTGACCAGTATTCATACTCAGCATTAATCCTGTTCACTGTACAATATGCATGCACATCCCACAAAGAAAGTGTCATAGGAATGAACTGCCATGGCATAACAAATGGCTACGGCAGCAGCTAGTGTAGTAAACTGAAGCAAGTATACCAGGAAAAGAGAGTTAATATGGGACAATACTTTCCTCAGCTAAGAAACTATGGGCTCTGTAGTTACAGCACAAGTAGAGGAGACAGGAAATCTGGGATTTATTCTGGGATCTGTCACAGATTTCCTGTGTGGCTTTGAGAAAGTCCTGTGGGGTTAACTTCAGCCATGCAGATTTCTTTCCTCTGAGAGCAGCTTGTACCCGTATCTTGACAAGCCCTCTGTAGTGTGAACTAATTTAACACAAAAAGTAAGATGTTCCTAGTGTAACTTTTGTACATAAGCAACAGCAAAGTCAGGATCTATTACAGGTGAAACAGTATGATCAAAACCAGGCTAGGCAATAAAAGTACAAATACTAAGGCTGGCAAGGTAGCCCTTCCCAGGTGCTAGTGGGGAGGGAATGAGAAGAAGGTGCACTCCAGCCACCGACTGGCACAGTTGTTACACAGGTGGAATAGGGAAGCAGCAATTTATTTTCATTGGAAGCCAACACTCCATTTCTCTGCTTTCTTCCAAGAAGAAAAATTAAGGGGAAAATATAGCTTAAACTATACCTCTTTTGCAGTTTTCACAGAGTATGTTCTCCTCATGAAATCCAGCCTCTAGTGGTGGGAATAAAACTCTTCTATAAGATATCTTCACATACTTTACAACGTTAGCACAGAGTTTTCAGTTAATAAAGTTTTAGCATAATTTCAACAGGTCAGTTTTATTTATCAGGCCTGGGTGGCTTAATGTCTCCGATTAGAGCAAAACAGAATAAACTCCACGTTCCTCTGGCTGGAAAGAGGTCTCCACCCATTCTCTGAGGACTAGCTCAATATTAAAATAACTAACGCATAATAAACCATCTTGTGCTTTAGGTCACCTGCCTGGTGCTATCAGATGATCCATTTTATCCCCTATGTTCCAAGCTATTTTGTTTCTACACAATGTTGCTACCTAAAAGGGAAACAAAACCTCAAGAAGACAGCTCAATGCTGTTCTCAGTTTCTGTGGAACATACCTTGAACAAGGTGTCACTCAAATGGGTCTCCTACCTGTTAGCCAACATGGTTATTAAATCACAGTAGATATTTTTACTTGTTTCAGTGATGCTAATAGATGCTTGGACACTAACAGAGCACTTAATGCATTTATAACTTCAGTTCTTTATAGTCAATAAAACAATAAATCTCTTAATTATTTCCTATGTAAACCTACAGGGATGATCCCAGTAACATGTCAGGCCTAATTAATCACCAGAAGTCATGAAGCATTCCACTGATCCTAACGAGGTACAGTGTTAAACCACAACAAAATGATTGACAATATGCTTTTCTCTTCCTAAGGGCTCTGAAGACACTAAAATAAAAATATCCTGGACACGATTTTTCTGTTTAAAATAAAAATGTAACTCTAAAGAAGTCAACAATAAACAGATTTCAGACCCAAGGAACAAACCCAACATTCTCCTGATGTCTTCAGTGCAGGTTCTATTGCTCTTTGACACAGCACAGATCATTTAAGAATCTGTACCAGTAACATGTATCTGATTCCCATTTATTGTTCCAATTAATTTTCTTCTCTGGTATTATATCGGAATCTTAATGAATCTTCTCAGATAGCTGGGAATTTAAGTTTATGGTAAACTGCCCTTGTTTTGCAGAATGTAAGATGCAGGTCAGTCAAATCTCTAC